>CM071594.1:43820000-44252500 GCA_036435485.1 Saposhnikovia divaricata | reverse complement strand
TTAAGGATAGATAGAAGTTTTTCAGTTATTCCCTTCGCAAGTAACATTGTACGTGAAAGTGGAGTAAGAATGATTGGAAAAATTCTTGATATTCTTTCTCTCAAAGTTTTATCTGGGGCAGAGATGGTTAGTAGTAAATAGAAGAGTGTTATGTTAGAATATTAAAGGGGGGTGTTTATGTTATGTAAAGGGTATGAGTAACGACGATAGATAATGTTATTTTATAGAGTAGTTGTATATTCTTGTTGACTGTTATAAAATAATTCACGGTTATTACGGTCACTGTGGCATGTGTTGCGCAGTGATAGTGAGAACCGAGAATGATTTGAGATCTTCTTAGTAATTCAAACTCATGATTGTCAGGCCGGTTAGGCAGCTAGGTATGCAAATGCTTAGCGACATGAATGAGATTTGAGTAACTGAGAATTTCTTGGAGATTTCGTTAAAGTGTTAGATAAAGTATTTTTGCAAGTATTAAAAGTATTGAATCTAGTATTACGACCCTTCTCAGTTATTAATCTTGATTTCGAGTTATAAATGTTTTAAATGATATTAATCTTCTGTTATAGTTAAGAATCCCGATTTCAAGTATAGTATTGATTATAATTTAGTGAGCATTCCTTCGCTCATATTTATTGCTACTATTTCTTGAATTGCGATTATTGCATTCTTATTTCATCCAGTACAGTTCTATATATATAACTTGCTGAGCATTCTTTGGCTCACACTTGTTGTTTTTTTAAAATCTAACTTTTCAGTAAACTAGTTGGCGAGGCTTAGCATGTGCAGTTCAGAAAGTGGAAAGAAGAAGCAGGATGCTGTTGTCAAGCTGATGTGGATCAAGGTGTTTAGATTTAAAGTTTGAATTATTGTATGTAAATTATAGTTTTAGTAGTTATAGTATGTATTTGAGTAGTTGGCCTGGTATACTTCTATTCGAAGTTATACCAGTGATTTAAGTTTGTATAAGTTTTGTAAATAGATTTGTATTTAAGTTGGTTTGGGTTTTCTTGTTTCTAGAACTGTAACCTAAGATCCTGAGTTGGGAGTTGGGGTCAAAGAGCTTTTGATTGAGTTTTAATTTTTATTTCAGTTTTATTTTGATTTTCAGATTTTTAGTTTAGTATCCAGCAGGTTTATGTTGTATTTACGAATACATCATGGCCAATTTTTTTGTTAGAATTATTGAGTTGTTAGCGTGACGCCCAAATCTACTGACCCCGGATTTGGGGGCGTTACATAATTGGTCTATGAATGATGTTAGTAATATGAGTTTTATTCTTGCACATAATCTGATCAATCGAGTGGTCTATGCTATTTGTGTGGATGAGTTTCTGAATTATGTTGGTTGTATAACGAAAATAGTTTTTCCGAGATCAGGTATTGGTTAGTGAATATTTGTTTTGTACCTCCCATAGTAGAATGTAGGTATGGGGGAGTGCCAGTGTGTGTGTTTCTTTTGTATTTGTTGTGTGCGTGAGTTGTTTTCTTTCGTGATTTTTAGAAGTTTTCAGTCTCCGTCATCCCTTATCAGGTATTATCTCCTCTTTCTCTTCGTTTCTCTTGCATTTGCATACATTGAGGACAATGCATGATTTAGGTATGGGGAGGGTTTTAGTGTAAATACATAAAATTGAAAAATCCAAAAAAATTGAAAAATTTTAAAAATCCAAAAATAGAGTTATTTTAGCTTAGTTGTCCTTCCCACTCTTTAAATTCTAGAACTAGTTGGTGTTGACTATTTTTCGAAAATTATATGTATAATGCCTTTAGATAATTTGATCGTAGTCAGGTAAGGTTTTCCTCATAAAACTTGTGTCGAACAAATTTTTGCTTAAAAGACCAAGACGGCACATTTGCACAAGACTTTTGATGGAAAAATTGTATAGGAATGTTATTCGATACCTGAGAGAGAACCCACATGTTAGAACAATGTCGAATCAAACCTTTGCGAGATGTTGCTTCTATAGTGTTTCAAAAAAAAAAAAAGAAAAGAAAAAGAGTCAATAAATGTTTGTAATTGTAGAGTGCTAGTGTAATAATAAATTCTTAGTAGGGAAATCGCCTAGGTTGGGCTCATTGATAACCCGAGTAAGTAAGTCCGATGGGACTTTGTGCCTAGCAACCTAAGGTCGTTAGTGATCTGGGATTGTTGACCCAAAACTCGCTAAATGGGTATTGATGCAAAAGTCTTTTGGGACCTCAACCATTGCACAGTCGGTCTAACTACTAAGAACGTGAAGTTTGGCTAGAACCTTGTTTTGATAGAGATTGGGTCAGTTCAATATTGGTTGAAAAAGAGAAAATGTTCGTATGCAGTTAATCCATCAAAGGCCTTAAATTCACTACACACCTTGGGATTTTTTGTAAATTTTTTAGAGTCTAATCAAGTGGATTGTGGGAACCTATAACTTGGCTATTATTAGAATAATCTTTAAGGCATGTATTTTCCTACAAAATTGTTTTGTTGACACCGATGAAAGCTAGAGTGAAAGAGGAAAGTTGGATACTTGCTGATTTATCTCAAAGATTTTATGGGTATATCTTCTGTAAACCCTTATGAGACAACACTCCTCCTGTAGAGATCGTCTATAGGTTTAACGGGTTGGTAAACCTAAAATTACCCGTGATTCCTACGACAGTGAGTATAGGTTTTTCATTCTGCATTTTTCTTTGTGTTTTACTCGAGGACGAGCAAAAGATAGGTATGGGGGCATTTGATAAGTGCATATTTTTGCATATTTTTATTACCTATTTATTGTTTGAATTCGTATTTTAATAAATTATTTTGTTGTATTTCAGGAAATTCAAGAAAAGATGAAGAAATTTCAAAATAAAGAAATAAAGGTCAAAGAAGAGAAAAAGAAGAAGAAGAAGGACCAAAATAGAAGAAAAGGAAAGAAGAGGGAGTTTGGTGCAAAAGCTGAATTTTTATTTAAAAACTAAAAAGAAAAAAAGAATAAATAAAAAAATAAATAAACATGAAGGGCTAGGATTTAATCCCACCAAACAAATGAATGGTGAGGATTAATCCACACCAACCACAATCTCAATCTATTTCCTATAAATAGATTCATTTTTCTCTCTTGTAAAATCACTTAGACTTAGAATTAGGAGTAGTATTAGAACACTCCTAAATTTGTAGTTGTAATTTTTTTTAGCAGCTCTTGTAAAAATATTTTAATTTTTTTTAGTACTCATTTTCTGCTACTTTGTTTTAATTCGAATTATTTCTCTATTTTTTGTTGAAATACAAAACAAACCAAACCCAGTTTTTTTCTTTTTACTTACACGAACACAACCTTTTCTTTCTTTCTTATTTCATATCTTGTTTTCTTTTCCTTAATTTCTCTCATCTTCCCTGCAAATCACAAAAACCATTTCCCTTTCATTTTTCTTCTTACTTCCTCTTCGATTAAACACAGTCTTCCCCCCCTGTTTTGTTTTCCTCGGTTCCAACCTCAATCTCCCCTTTCCTTACTCCATCCTCCTTATTCCCCTCTCTTCCCGCGAAATACCTTCCCCCTTCTTGCGGACTGCTGCAAACCAAACCCCTCCTTCTTCCTTCCAATTGTGACTCTCCTTTTCTTCCATTTCCAGTCGATTTCCACAAGCTGTAACGATTCTCTGTATGCTGAGTTCGAGTTCGGTTTCTGTATTTTGTTAGTGGTTTTTGTTTAGTGTTGCCAAGTTATCATTTTTAGTTTTGAGTTCTGAATTTTGGGTCGATTCACGAGTCACTGAGTTAACTGGGTTGCGCTTGGATTGTGAAGCGTTTTGAATTTTTGTTTTGAGTTTTTGGAATTTCGTTTTGAATTGCAGTTTTACTGAATTCTTGCTGTTTGTTTTGCTGTCTGAATTTTCTGAGTACGCTGTTCTGAGTCGGGTTTTACTGTTGGTCTGAGTTTTACTGTTCTTGATATTGGATTTCGATTGATGTTCTGCAATCTGGGTTCCCTGGTTGTATTGGCCTGTTGTTGTAATTGGCGGAGTTTTGCAATTGGCGAATGATGCTGTTTAAATCGTTTTTCTGATTTCATGTGTTTTGTTTGTAATTTGCTGCGATGTGTTAAACGAATTCTGTCCGAGTTACTTGAAGTTGCATAATGTGATTGCCGAGTGCTGTGGTCCTGTTTTTCGAGTCTCGTTACTATCCTGTTTTGTTGCAGTCACCGAGTTCATCTTTAAGTGCAGATTTTCTGTGTTGTCAGTTGTTTAGTCGAGTCGAGTAGTCGAGCAGGGAGGTTTTTGCTTTCCTTTGTCCCTGGTTTCCATTCCAGTTTAAGTTTTGTTGGTGTGAGTTTTCTGTATTCATTTTTGTTGGCATTCGAAAGAAATTTCCTGTGTTTAGTTTTTTTTTAGGAATTTTATTGTGATTGTGTGTTGTTATAATTGTGTTTTGCTTTATGATTTTTTGTTTTTGTTTTTTTGTAAATAAATTTTAATTAAAAAGAAATGGTTTTGAAATAAAATCTAGTTTGAATCTAGAATTGTTTAGAATAATTTTAGCTTTAAAATAATTTAGGACTTTTAGAATAATTATAATTTTTAGAGTAATTTAATTAGACTAAAATTTAATGTCGATTTTAATTAGTTTTAGGAAGATTAATTTTCTTTCAGGTTTTAATTATTAGTAAAATACCAAATTCTCAAAAATCCAAATTGACCTAATTCGCCTAAATTAAAAATTAAGGATCGCGAAATAAATATTATTCCCTGTGGATCGAATCTTAAAATTCTAAAACGATGATCGTGCGCTTGCGATTTTAATTGTATCATTTTCGCCACATCAAAAGTCATCAAAAACATCAAGATTATCTGGTTCACCCGTGACTTGATCATCTGCAACAACTTTCTTCTTCCCCTTATTCCTCCTGTCTTCACTGTCTGTATCAGATTTATCAGATTTACCTCCTTTCTCTCCTTGTCCTTTCTCACCACCTTGTGATTTCTGTGCCTGTTGTGATTTCTCCCCCTTAGTTGAGGAATCCTCTACAGATTTATCAGTTGCACCAGCTTCAGGATCTCGTTCATCATCATCACCACCTGTTCTTGCAAAGAATTCTCTTTCTTCAGTAGTTGGTGTGCGATTTTGACTGATCAGATGAAATAAATGCCTTAATCCTTTAGCTTGATGTGCATTTTGCTTCTCAATTTGTCTAGTCGAAAATCAGTAGAACGCTGATTTTCATGCACTTCTTCCTGTAGATTGTCAACCTTGTTGGAGATTTCAGCAATAATTTTGTCTTGTGCCACAGTGACCTCACCAGAATCATCAAGAGCTTTTTCATGAGAAAGTTCGAGAGTTTTGATTATATTAGTGAAGAATGTCTTCAAGTTGTTGATGTCACCCTTTATCGAAGTAAGCTGATTATCAACAGAGGTGGATGGAGAAGAATGTTTATCCACTTGTGCTCGAAGTAATCTAGCTTCAGCTTTACTTGCTTCTATTTCCATTTCCAGATCTTGTATTTTTTGTAACAATGAGAGAGTGTATGTGTCTGTGTGTGCACTCACATGAGTTTCACTATGAATTTCACTCACCTGATGTGCATGTGTATCACTCAATTTTGTGGTAATCCTCACATCACTCCTCTCAATTTCCTTAGCTTTTCCAGAAATGGTACCTGCAGTTAAAATCACCCTAGCCTCCTCTGGGAAGGTCAGTGGTGGTGCAATTGGAGTTCGCAAATCCCTGTCCTCAATCAATTCTACTTGTACATTTGGATTTGTAATCTGAATTGCTTCAGTAGTAGATTGATCAAGTTGCCTTCCACTTTCTTCAGTCGAAACTGCGAGTGGAAACTCCCTTGAGGGATCTAGGAATGTTTCTCCTAGGAGGGGAGATGATGGTTCCATTAAAGTTGGCAGGGAACCAAGATTTCCCTCAGAAGTCTGTGAAGACTCTTCTACCGTAACTATGGTAGGCACTGTTTCAGACTCAATGTGCTCTCCTGTCAATGTGTCCCTATTTTCATCATAATCTATATGTTCTCCCATTGTTAGTAATAACAAAGGTGTTGTGCTTGACACATTACAGGATGCCATGGCCCTATGGAGAATTTCAATAGTATCATCCTGTTGAGAGGATGATCCTAGTAACTGTTGCATGGCCATATCAACGTCCATATCTTGTTGGGAAGATACGGATGGGCTTACAGTTGCCTCTAAATCAGTTCTACTTTTCTTTTGTAGAGGCAGAGCTGTGGGTTCACTCATTATATTTCTTCTTTTCTTTGCTCTTTGAAAGGGAATTTTCTTTCTGGAGTGAAAGGTTTTAAGTGATGTAGATTCAGTGTTTGGCTCTATGACCGGGGTTAGAGATTGCGGTCTTACAATCCCTTGGTCAGCCCTATCAACCACTTGGGTTCCAGAAATAGATTGAGAAGTAGAAGTAGTTTGAGGAACAAAAGACAATACCTGGTCAGCTGATTCTGCGATAGTCTCTGATAAGATTTGTTAATTTAATTCAGGTTCAGGGACAGATGCAGTTTCTTCCACTGGATGTTCAACAGCAAGTGCAGGTGGCTGAGGAACAATTTGCTGAGCAGGTTCAACTTGTTGATTGCCTTGATCTTCATGTTCAACAAGTATGTTTTCCACTGGTGGTTCAGGGTTTTGTTCAGGTTGTTCAGGTTCTGGTACAGGTTCAATGACAGGTAGTTGTATATAGTTTGACATGTATTGGGTGACAACTACAGGTATGTTTGTGAATTTAGGCTTGTTGCTGTACTCAGTGAACAATCTGGTAGAAGGTTTACTTGACACCAGTGATTCTCCATTCAGGAATTGGGCTTGGTTTTCTATTTCCACTAGATGATTAAAAATCAATGACAGGAATCTTGGATAATAGCATGATACTTTTTCTCCATGATCAAAATTCCTCTTTGCATTAATGATTCTTCTAACCTTCGGAACACATAGTAGTCTACCAATATTAATTCTTCGGTTGTGTGCAACTGCATATCCAATATGCTGCATGAAGGACGGTAATACCCCGAAGTTCCCTTTAGTAGAATTGGCAAAGACTTTAGCTAAGGTGTCAAACAGATAGTCCCATTCCTGAACGAGGTGCTTTTTATTCCAGACAGTTTGATCAGGTCTGTCTTGGTAGAATATACCATTCAAAAAATTTATCAATTCTTGTTCTGATGGTAATTCTTCGAAATTGTCACTAGGAAAGTTTAAGACCGTATTTATAACATTTTCATCCACTGTGTACTGATTGTCTCCGACAGAGAAGACAAACGATCTGTTGTCATTGGAAATGACAGCAGTAGTACACATGATTCGCAAAGGTTCAATATTTAAGGGAGCATCTAAGCTCAAAGCAGTGCGAACTACTGAATTATCGTTTAAAAATCGAATCCACGGTCGAAAACGTTCAAGTGAACATTTTTCTGGATCAAAATAACCGATTAAATTATGTTTAATAATTTCAAATCGATCTGCCATTTTAATCAAGATTTAATTTCTTTGAAAATTTCAGATTTTATAAAATAATGAATTAAAAATTAATTTTTCGAATTAATAAATAATTAAAAATTCGAGAAAATTAAAAGTTGTTAAAAAATTCTGAAAAATTCACACAACAATCTCCTTACACACACGAACACACGTATATTTTTAGATTTCTAAGATTCGAACCCAGTTTTTCTGAAAAACAAATCGTATTTTGCGATTTTCCGAAATCAAAAATCTTCAAATCGGAACAAGATTGAGATTTTAAATAATCAAAATGAAGATAATCACACCAGGAATCGATGGTTGTATTTGGTTTGTGATTTCAGTCAAGATTTGTGTTGAAAAATGGGCATGAACGATCGGTGGTTTATGCGTGTATATGTATGTATATTCAACAGTTCTCAAAGACTTAACTTTGGAGAATGACTTAAAATGAAATAAGACTTAAAACTACCCTAACTGCTCTTTATATATAACTGGCTTAATATGACTTAAAACACTAACAAGACTTAACTTAAACAATCAATATAACTTAATTATATACATACAAATATGACTTAATTAAGTATACAGTGGATAAGACTTAATCTATCTAACAAGACATAACTAATAAGACTTAAAACAGGTGAATAAGACTTAAGCTTAATATTCTAATAAGACTTAGAATTATATATAAACAAGACTTAACTAAAAA
Organism: Saposhnikovia divaricata; assembly: GCA_036435485.1. Classification (NCBI taxonomy): domain Eukaryota; kingdom Viridiplantae; phylum Streptophyta; class Magnoliopsida; order Apiales; family Apiaceae; genus Saposhnikovia; species Saposhnikovia divaricata. The sequence goes on along the minus strand of CM071594.1, from coordinate 44,244,342 downwards.
TTCGAATAAGACCAAATATTAAAAACAGAATTATTCTAATAAGACTTAACATAATTAAGACTTATTAAATATAATAGACTTATTAATAAGACCTATTATTATTCTGATTTAATTTAAGACATATCCTTATTAAAATAAATTAAAATATATACAAATAATTCAAATAAACACACAAAAATATACAATTAACTTATAAAAATATTATAGAAAATTAAACAAATAATAAAAATAATTATAAATACCATATGCTATCCTATTAACGAAAACAAAACAATATTAACAGGACAAACACTACAAAACATATGATAAATTAATTATTAAAATAGAAATAAATATCTACAAAAATTTTAAAAATACAGAAATATGAAGTATTAAATAATATGAATAAACAGAGTGAAAAATAACTAAACAAGCAAGAAAATCAGTTGGTAAAATAATTATACAAGTGATTTCAAACAACAAATATTCACAGAATAATCACTTGCAAAATTATTAAAGATCAAATTTCAGATATTAACAGTATTAATTACTAGGACTGTTTAACATACCCAATTCACTAACAATATTAGTGAATGAGGATTCATTAAGCGACTTAGTAAAAATATCTGCAGTTTGATCTCCAGAGCCTACAAATAGTATTTGCACTGTACCATTCATTACATGCTCTCTTATAAAATGATACCTTATGTCAATGTGCTTTGTCCTTGAGTGCTGCACAGGATTGCTGGCGATTGCTATGGCACTTGTATTATCACATAAAATAGGGATATTTTCCAATACAATGCCATAGTCCATTAATTGATTCCTAATCCATAAGATCTGAGCACAACAGCTTCCAGTAGCTATATATTCAGCTTCGGCTGTAGAGTTGGAAACTGTTTGCTGTTTCTTACTGAACCAGGAAGCCAATCTTCCACCTAGGTATTGACAACTCCCAGATATACTTTTCATGTCTACTACACTTCCTGCATAGTCAGAATCTGTATATCCAATTAAAGTAAAACCAGATTCATTAGGGTACCAGATGCTAAATTAGGCGTACCCTTTAGATATCTTAAGATTCTTTTGACAGCAGTGAGATAGATTTCTCTAGGGTTCGCTTGGAACCTTGCACACAAGCATGTGGCAAACATTATATCTGGTCTACTAGCAGTTAGGTAAAGCAATGAACCAATCATACCTCTATAGCCTGTGATATCTACCTTGGCAGAACTTTCACCTAAACCAATTTTGACAGCGGTGTCTTTGCTGATGGGCACTCCTCCATGTGATATTTCTTGAGGAGCTCCTTGATGTACTTGGATTGACAAATAAATATTCCATCTCGTCTCTGACTTATTTGTAATCCAAGAAAGAATTTCAGTTCTCCCATCATGCTCATTTCAAACCTACCCTGCATTAACTTAGAAAACTTCTTGCATAGAAGCTCATTAGTAGACCCAAATATAATATCGTCCACATAGACTTGGACTAGTATTATATCATTCTTATGTCTTTTAGTGAAGAGCGTTTTGTCTATGACACCTCTTATAAAACCATTTTCTAATAGAAATTTAGAGAGAGTGTCATACCATTTTCTTGGGGCTTGCTTAAGACCATAGATAGCTTTATAAAGAAAGTAGACATAGTCCAGATGATCTTGATCTTCAAAACCAGGGGGCTGTTCTACATACACTTCTTCATCTAGCTTACCATTCAGAAAGGCACTCTTGACATCCATTTGATAAACTTTGAAGCTTGAATAGGATGCAAATGCCAAGAATATTCTGATGGCCTCAAGTCTTGCCACTGGAGCATAGGTCTCGTCATAATCAATGCCTTCAGCTTGAGAATAACCTTTAGCTACCAGTCTTGCTTTGTTTCTTATCACAGTGCCATCTTCATCTAGTTTGTTTCTGAATACCCATCTTGTGTCCACCACTTTTCTATCTTTAGGTCTGGGTACCAGCTTCCATACTTCTAGTTGCTTAAATTGATTGAGTTCATCTTGCATAGCAATCACCCAATCAGGATCAGATAGAGCTTCTTCTACTTTTTTAGGTTCCATGACAGACAGGAACCCAGAATAGTTATATTGATTCTGATAAGTTCTTCTTGTTTTCATACCAACATCTGGATCACCAAGGATCAGCTCAAAAGGATGAGCTCTATTCCAAACAATTTGTCTGGGAAGAATTGATCTTGATGATTCGCCTTGATCTTCAGTATGATGTTGAGTATGACTTGTTGACCCTTCATTATCTCCCCCTGAGTTGTTGCCAGTTTGACTTGTTGATGGTTCAAGAGTATCAGTGGTGTCTTGAAAATTATCATTGTTTTCACCAGCATCGCCTTGATCATTACCACCAACATTTGGATTATTATTATCAGCAACAACGTCAGGTTGATTGTCATCATCTGAATCTGAGTCTGACATGTCATCAAACTTAAGCTTTTTAGATGGATCTTCATTGGATACTTGGGAGTTTTGTGTCATCAAATGTAACATTGACACTTTCCATAGTTTTCTGTTGATCAATAAGATACACCTTGTAGGCTCTTCTAGTATAACCGATAAATATTGCTTCATGTGCTTTTTCTTCAAATTTACCACCTTGATCATCTCCTTCTTTCAGCACAAAGCATTTTTTCCCAAATACATGGAAGAACTTGAGAGTTGGTTTCTTCTCATGTAGAGCTTCATATGGTGTCTTCATTAAGTCTTTATTGATAAGTGTTCGATTCTGGGTATAGCATGCAGTGTTGACAGCTTCAGCCCAAAAGCTCAATGGAAGCCTTGATTCACTTAGCATAGTACGTGCAGCTTCAATCAAGGTTCTATTCTTTCTTTCAACTACCCTATTTTGCTGAGGAGTTCTGGGAGCCGAGTACTGTCTAGTTATACCCTTTTCAGTGCAAAAGTCATTCAGAACTGCATTCTTGAATTCAGTTCCGTTGTCTGACCTTATAGCTCTTACTGGACGATTAGAGTCCAGCTCAATTAACTTAATGTGATCAACTACCAGTTGTGGAGTTTCATCTTTTGAGTTCAGAAATAGTACCCATGTGAATTTTGAGAAATCATCAACAATCACCAGAGCATATCTTTTTCTTGACTGGACATCACACTAACTGGACCAAACAAATCCATATGGAGAAGTTGTAATGGTTCAGTTATTGATGATGTGTTAGTGCTCCTGTGAGTTGCCCTTTTTAACTTTCCTTTTTGACATGCATCACATAGACCTTCCTGAGTAAATTCCATCGAAGGTAAACCTCTCACCAATTCTCTTTTAACTAGAGAATTCATTGTTTTGAAGTTTAGGTGAGAAAGTTTCTTGTGCCATAACCAACTTTCATCAGTGGATGCCTTTGAATAAAAACATCTGATTTCTTCTGTGCTTCCAGAGTTCATATTGGCTATGTACAAGTTTCCTTTTCTTACTCCAGTCAACTGCGGCCTTTCATTTCTCTTGTGTGATATTATACAATTCTTCTTGTTGAAATGAACTTCATAACCTTTGTCACAGAATTGACTAATACTGAGCAAATTGTGCTCAAGGCCGTTCACAAGAGAGACATCTTCAACGATAACATTTCCAGCTTCTAATCTGCCATATCCATCAGTTTTACCTTTGCTGTTATCTCCAAAGGTAACGACTGGGCCGGCCTTCTCCACCACATTTGTCAGCAGGGCTCTATCTCCGGTCATATGCCTTGAACATCCACTGTCCAGAATCCACATGACTCGTTCAACCTGTTTTAAACCCTGCAATGACAAATTGGTTAGACTTTCTTCGGAACCCAAATTTGATTGGGTCTAGAGTACTTAAAGAATTGGTCTTTATCAGGCAAAGCAACACTTTTTATTTTAACAACATTTTCTTCAGGTACTGGACATTTAACCCTGTAAACAGATTTAACTTGTTTTGGTTTCAGCTTGGGTAACCATGTCTTCACCATATCCTTAGGAGGACTTGGAATCCTAGTCTTAGGATTAGGTGGTGTTATAGTCCTGGATCTAACATGATTATTTCTGCTCATATGCTGTCTAGGAGCATTCTTATCAACACATGCATGATTACCGTTAAAGTAAGCAGGCATTATATTAAAAGCACAAGACATGCAATTAACAGCATTACATTTCTTATGAGCAGTATCAATAACAGGAATAGCATGCATGGTAGATATGTTGTTGCATTTATTCATGTTGTTATTTCTACTACTAGTTTTCAAGGAACTAGTAGACTCACCAACTCTTTCTGTTTTCTTAAACACAGACTTTCTATCTTCATCATTTTTAACAACTTGATTACTTTCTAAGACTACGCCATTAGCTACATCCTCAATGCGCATCTCTTCCTTAGTGATTAAAGATGTTGTATCCAAAGGTTCTGCTATGGATGTCTTAAAGAGTGGGTTACTAACACCCTTAAGCACTATTGGTATACCCCTTTTCTACAGCATTGACACGATTAGGGGTAATAATGCTTGTTCGTCCAATAGCTTCATTATAATCAAACCCAATTCCTACGGTTTGATTAATAGCTTGTTGGTTAAACAACTCTTTAGCCACTTTACATGAATTAGAAGTAGCACTAACCTTTATTTCTAGTTCAGCTATTGTCTCACGTTGTTGAACCATGTTGAGTATTGAATACAGTAAAAGAATACAGAGGGGGGGGTGAATGGATTCTTGAGTTTTTCTTCGGTTTTGAATCTTTGCAGCAAGATAAGTGATGAGTGTGTGAGATATGAAGATGCGGATAATTAAACACAAACACAACACAATATCACTTTAATCTAATATTTTATTAGATAAAGATTTTGCTACAATCTGTGAATACAAATGATAGTATTCTCAGCTTCGTTTTTATCAGAGAGATATTTTCTGGATATTTTTGAGAAACTTCAAAACCTTAACAGCTAAGGAAGTGAGGCTGTATCCTTATAGACATGGATACACCCACTTGCTACAAATGAGGTAGGTAAAACAAAAACACTTTCCAGTCTGTCTATCTCATTTTAGTAAGAGTCCAAACGGCTACAGATTTGACTTTGAAAAGCCTGTTTAGATCCACTTCTTCAGCTCCTTGTCCCTTGTCTTATCTCTCCAAGCTTCTTTGTAGGCTTTCCAGCATGCTTTATAGGACTGAGTCAAATAAAGTATCCTGGCTTGTTGCAGGTTTCTGACTTGTACAATTCTTCAGTATTTTGTCCTCAAGAATGTATTCGAGAAGTGACTAAGTGAGTGATTCGAGAACTGGAGTTGACTTGATCGATAACTCTGAGTTCTCGAATAGTGTTATCTTGACATATCGAATCACTTCTCGAATAGCTCTTTTCTCTGGGACTCCTTGAGATATCGAATAGAGCATTTTGACATATCGAATCCCTGAGATATCGAATAGAGCATTTTGACATATCGAATCCCTGAGATATCGAATAGAGCATTTTGACATATCGAATCCCTGAGATATCGAACAGTGTATTCAGAGATATCGAATAGTGTCTTCTGAGATATCGAATCTCTGACTTCTCGAATGCTAGACTTCTCGAATAGACAAGTGTACTTCTCGAATTGGTACTTAGGCAAATTCTTCATTTCTTCAAATCCCAACTGTGATTATTTGGCAGTTTTTATCTCCTTGCTTGAGGCATGAACCTTGGAACTTCTTTCAAGCATTATTCTTGACTTTATAATTACAGTAACACAACTAGAATTTGATGCCTATTACAAGTACAGAACAAATAGAAACTCTACAACTAGAGGTTCCCTCAGTTAAGAGGTCATGTAGGTAATGCATAGCATTACACATACTTAGGCTTGTTATTAGATGTATTCAGGCATGCCTCTGTGACTAACAATCTCCCCCAAATTGTGAGTAAGACCCTTAGTCACAATTTCATGTCTGATAACAAGCCTATCATACATAAAGATAAAACTTGACAGTACAGGTATGAATTTCCATTAGCAATTTGGATAGAACTACAGAGTGAGTAATCTTACAGCCTATGATGAAGAACTAGCCATTGTCTTTTGATTCCCTTTCCATAGCTTTGGCTTGAAATTCATCATATTCTTTCTCTCTTCTTTCTTTCTCCTTCCTTGTATTCTCATCCATAGCTTTTATTATTTCTGCCATAGCATCCAATTCTTCAAGCAAAATTGAGTCTTTGAAATCTTCAAGTACTGGTTCCAGAATATTTGCAGGATAGTGGTTGAGTAGATTCATTCTGATGTTGACTTGATTTCCATTCCTCCTCCTATACTTTACCATGTAGGGGTTGAACTGAACTCTACACAAACCCTTTTTCCTCAGCTTTTCTGCTTCACTTTCCAGTCTCTCAATTTCTTTCTCCCTTGCCAGCCATTTCTCAAAACACTCTTTTCTGACTTTTTCTTCATGATCTCTCTTCATTTTCACAAAATCAATTAGCTCCAGTTTCCATACTCTCTCCACTTTATCTTCTGAGCTCAACAGTGCAATGATTCTCTCTATGTCATATAGCTTGCCCCAGTGTTGACATCCTCCTTGTTTGAATTTCTCCTCCCTTCCATCAGAATATTTAATCTCAAGGCAATTATCAACAATGGCAACATGATAGATTCTTTGAGCTTGCAAAAATTGCAGTTGGTCTACATCATAATCTTCATCTAGTGGTTGGAGTTTTAGGCCTGGATAGATTGTCAGGGTTTTTGATGTGGTTGGCTTTGATTTCCTTGCAGCTTGCTTGAACTTGATTCTTTTTACATGATTACTTGGCAGCAGTATGTGACCTTTGTTTGTAGACCATTGTAGTATTCCATTAGCAGTTTGCTTTTTGAAACATACAGATGGTTTCTTGACTTGAGTCTTCTTTTCTTCTTGAGGTGGCAAGACAGTTGCAGAAGCCATAGATGCAAATTTTGAAAGGTCACTACTGGCAGCATTCACCCTAGACTTAGAGTCTTGTGTTGTGGTGAGGTTACTGTCAGCAATGCCTGAGGCTTGCTGTCTTCCACTTTTCCTCTCAGAGCCTTTACCTTGATCATCATCATTCTTCCTCTTCTCATCATCCTTCTTCTTCTTCTTGTCTTCATCACCCTTATTCCTCCTGTAATGTCTTCTCCTTCCATCACTTTTATCTTCATCCTTGTCTTGATCTTTGCTTGGGTTGAACTTAGCAGTCTCAGATACAATGCCAGTTGCAATATATGACCTGAGATAAGATATAGCTTCTAATTCTTCTGCTGTTCTTGATCCCTTCTTCTTGATCAGTTTCTCAATGATGGCTATGATGAGATTTTTATTTTGAGGAGTTAGATGCTTAGGAATGACCAGCTGCTTGATATCTTCAATTCTTGTTCCAGCCTGGTAGATAATAGTTCTAGGATCTGTGAAAACTTCAGGTAGCCTTGAAGGTTGACCATTCCTCAATTCATCATGAAGACTCTTGTTGTTCTCATTTCCTTTCTCAATTAGTCCAAGGAGCACATTCACTTCTGAGTGCTTTAGACTCTGTAGAGTATTGATGGTTAAGTGCCATATCTTGTTCTTTCCTACCATCAATATCTCCTTGAGCCATAGATCATTAAGCCTCCTTGGTACTACAGTGAGACAGTCAATCTGACTTTTCAAACTCTCATGATATAGCAGAGCATCACCAGCCTGTTCTCTAGAGACTTTCAGAAACTCCAAGAATGCATCATCATGATAGACATTTGAGTTTGCAATTTCTTGTAGCTTGGCCTCAGTGACCACCTTCACTTCTACTGGCTTGGCACTCTTAGATATTGAGATTTGAGGCTTGTCAGATGGCATACTCCCCGCAACCACTGTGGTTGTGATAGACTGCCTTTGACCATCAGGAGTAGTGATGTGCACAGTTGGTAGAGTGACAACTGGCAGAGAAGTGGGAGGATCATCAACTTTGTCCTTTCCTTTTCCAGGCACATGAGTAGTAGATGTAACACCCCCAGATCCGGGGTCCGGGATCCGGTGGTTACGGTTTCCAATTCTGTCCATAACAATTAAACTTTCCTTAACATAAAATAAATTACGTCTCTATGACCCAACACAACAATATAAAACACACCCGTTATAGTCCCAGAGATGAAATCAGAGTAACAATCAAATTTTTATTAATCACATTATGAGTTCTTACAATCCAAAAGGATTTCAATATAAATACATACCCTTTGCCATCCATTTACATAAGTCATACTAGACTATATTCTTGGTACTGAAAGAATAAATATACCCTACCAATAGCTTCTTCTACAGCTCTGGTAGTCTCATCGTCCTCGCCCGCGTCGAGTGCGCCTTGTGCGAGTCATCTGGTCTAACTGTTGTTGTGATATAATAATAAAGCAAGGGTGAGCAATAGCCCACCAACAATAATATATAACTGAACAATAATGTATAACAGTTCAAAAGTATCTTTCAAACCATATGCCATGCATTTACGGAAATGATGCCAGTATAATATGAACGATGAAGTTACAAGGTAACTTAAAGTATTTGTTTGAAGAAATATCTGCTACATCAAAGTAAGCGAGATATTCTTATTGTTATTAAGAAGAGGAACTTGCAAGAAAAAGGTTGCAATTCCAGTTATGACTCTTTTCCAACTCTGCCAACAGTAATCATGTTGCAGGAAATAAATGAATTTGGATGATGAACCAATGATGGAGTATTCACCGCGCCCGCTGTTCCAATCTTGATGATCAGTCGAGATCGTACAGCTCAATTTAGATTTACTACCGGTAGAAGGAAGAACTGACGGCTTTACTTGTATACCGCCTTGCTAGCTCTCCCCGGCCAACGGTTGGGCCAAGGGGATGGACCGGCGCTACTCGGCCTCTTACACGACTCCTAGTTCAAATAGAATTCATGATTCTGAATATAACGTTCGTCCCCCTTTCCCCAAGTATAATACTTGTTGATAAGACTCCACAAAGTAGTCGTATCTAGTTGGAAAGGAAAATTTACCAATAACTCCCAAGCTATTACTTGGTAACGGATATCAACTTGTTCCAGTAATCTTACCCCTCGAAAGATGAGAAGGTAAGCAACGACTTAATAAGTCAACAGCACCCGAGTTGCGGGTGAAGGGAATACTTTATGACCGGGAAGTCGACAAGATAAATAACATTTTCCAAGTAAGGTTCCCTTATTATTAAGGGGATAGACTCAAAGAAGAATGATGTCTGAGAACCTTTCTTGATATAAGATTAATAATAATATGACTCCGAAATATTTTCTGTAATAATCGAAGAAGATAAACCTTATCGAGGTTATTCTAAGTATGGAATAAATATTCAGAGAATATTTATTGAGTTAAAATATTTAAGGAGTATTTGGGAATATGAAAGAATATCTTTAATCAGAGTATTTCTCAAAATAATCCCTGAAGAAATATCAGGAGAATATTTATTGCATAATTAAATAATCAAATGAATATTCAAAGTAATATTCATTACTTAATAAGTCCTGAAAGGAATATTTAAAATATTTAAAATAATATTCGGTGATTAAATAGAACCCTGATGAATATTCAAAATAATATTCATAATTAATTAGGAATTTAAATGAATATTGATAAAGTAATATTCATTTAATGAATAATATTCTAAATGAATATCAAGTAATATTCATTTAGTAATCCAAGCTTTAAGGAATATTCGAGATAATATTCGATAATTAAATCAAGCTTCAGATGAATATTAAAATAATATTCATCAAGTATTTAATATCTTAAATGAATATTCAAAAGTAATATTTATTTAATAAAATAATATTCTAAAAGAATATCCAAATAATATTCATTTAGTAGTCTCATCTTTAGAAGAATATTCGAAATAATATTCGATAATCAATTCGACTCTGAATGAATATTGACAAATATTATTCGTCGAATGATTACGTTCAAATAATTATTTGAAGTAAGGATCATTAAATAAATAATCTCGAACGAATATTCAAATAATATTCGTCGCCTGAATAATGGAAAATATTTACTTAAATATTTTCCTCCGAGGTAATCTCGATATATCAAGGAATATTGACTCCCGGTCTATTTTTGATGAATAAGATGTATACGCCCTTCTATGAGGGTCTTACAATAACCGGCTTATAACTGATGTATAACTATCTAGCTTATAAGCCAACAATAACATTCAGGGAACAAGTATATCAATTCAACTTGAAAGTAGGCATCCATGCAATGGCATATGTATATCAGCAATCATATATATATATTTATTCAATCACAACAACAGCCTAAAAGAAGGGAATTGAAACTTGCCTGGTAGTCGAGTACGGTAAGGGATAGTGGTAGCGGGTCCCGGTTCAGCTTGGTGATCTATAAATAGCCAAGGCATTCGGGATTAATCACTTAACATATTAAAAGTTAAGTTATACTTAAATCGAAACACGTTCTCGAGTTATCTCGTTATAGCCCCTTTAGTGGATTACTTATTATCACTGATCCGACCCGACATTCGTTCGTTAATACGACATGTCATTGTACTTATACTTGGGACATACTTAAGTCATATGAGTTCTAAAGTCGATCGTTACGAACCAATACTATACTCCGAGTTTTATCGTCCGTTTTCTAAGTGTTTTACCGAAGTTATAAAAGAGTCGTCTTTTAGGGGTTCGTTCGCGTTTAACCTCGACTCGAACATTTTTAATAAATCGAAAAATGATCCTTTTGACATACGGTTTTCTTTCACGCCTTCCTTTTTACCTCTAGTATTTATTTACCAAGATTCACCATGACGTTACATAGTTTACGAGGGTTCAATTACAGTTATGAACTTTCGTTTACGGATTCGAACTACTTTTAGTAATTTGGTCATAAATCCTAAACCGTAAGTCCGTTTCACGTGATCTTTATATCAAAACGAAGCTTAGAACATTACCTATCCTATCATGGCAGATTGCAAAGCTAGGCAGTGAGTTACATCTACTGTCCAAGTTGTTTTTCTTAAGGTTAACGAAATTTCGGCATTACGACGGCTATATATCGAACGTTCCAAAAATTATAACAATCCAACCAAGCCACACCGGGCATCCACACAACTTATCACATGATTATGAACATCATCAAGTCCAGATCATACCAGTTTACCACAATAATTAACATGCTTTCTTGCTCAACTAAATCACTTACTAATTATGCTTATAATCATGCTAACATCATAACCAAGCTTAGCTCATAAAAAACATCCATAAACTTAAAGTTGATCTAGGGTTTCAAGAGTGTTATACCTTCTTGAGAGTATGTACTAGCCTTACAAAGCTTGTTATAGTCCTTGGATAGCCTTAGGGTAGCTAAGATCAACCATGAAAACAAAAAAAATCAAAGATTAGTTCATGAAACACTATTCATCCTCCTCTTTCATGATTTTTTTGAAAATGGAAACAAAGGAGTTTGGACTTGAAATTTTTAGGAGATTGCTTTTATGAAATATAGGACTCACCATAAAAATTTGATGAGCAAACAAGGAGTGGAAGCTTGGTTTGGAAATCTAAAAATTCCAAAAATTCGAAGTCTTGTTTCTTGAGGGGAAAAACAGGGTGATTTTCTTGAATTTATTTACCTATCCAAACGATCTTCAAAAATTATGAAATTTTGAACGAATACTCTACATATATTGAGGAAGCTATGGTTAAAATTTGGTGATCTATGAATGGGTAGAAGTGGAGATATGAATTTTTATTTCATGGTGGTTCTTGCTGGGCAGTTTGAAGAAAATGGAGAGAGATGGAGTTGCTTGGCTTTTCTCTCCCACTTTGTTTCAATTGATAAATGATATGTTTCTATGATATTTCCCTTGCCAAGGATCAGATGTAACCAGCCTTGTCACCCCTCAATCCATGTGCCAAAGATTTGTGGTTAGAAAGAAAAAGAGTAACAAGGTGCATTGTTGGCTTGTTCTTGATCAAACACCTCATGAATCCACTTGTTCTTGATTTGTTTCACACTTAATCCTCTTATGACTTGCATGAGCTGATCTTGCATGTAATATATCTGTGTTGTGTTGTATTTTAAAGCTCATTAAGCATTTGTTTGATCGCTTAATCTCGTTTTAAAAATTCTAGCGATTTCTAGAACGCTCGTTTTTCTAACTCGAAGGTTTTTGTTCTAAATCCTTAAATCGTATTTAATAAAAATAAAATCCTTGATATAATAATTCTCTTTTCTTGTTCGCATTGACATGCTCTTCACTGCTCGATCCAATTTTCCATAAAAATAGAGTTTGGAATTTCTGAATTCCGATCGCGTTTACATACACTTATTTACCTTGTAGATTACTAATATGACTTTGAAATATCCATACCATGTCTCGTACATAGGTGGCATGAAAAATTTCTTAAACCTCAAAAATCACTATACATCCACAAAATCACTATGCACGTACAGGAAACACTATGCACGTACGGGAAATACTATGCACGTACGGGAAATACTATGCACGTACGGGAAACACTATGCACGTACTCATTTCCCTTCAAGGATCCATTAGCTCCTTCCTGGATGGTAGATTATTCTTATCTAGGTCCTCAACCATCGAATTACTCTATTCTGACAATATACCAATGCATCAAGATCATTGTCCAAAGTAATATCCATTCATTACAATCATTGTTCCTCATTTTATCATTACTTAATAAAAGTTTTAATTATATCCAAAATTTGGGGTTCTTACAGTCTCCCCTCCTTAAAAGGATTCCGTCCCGGAATCAGGTAGGAAGCAAAGAGTCGTTTGCCTGTCGTTCACTTTTTGGCTTCCCGGTCAATTCTTAGTCGTTCTACCCTTCCTCAGCACATCTTCTAGTGCTACAATCCATACTGTATCCTTTTTTCATCAACGTTGCTACTTTTCGTTCAACTCACTATCCGGGTTATACTCTTAATCAGTCTTATCCTTATTGATACCTGCAGTAACATTGGTATCACTATCACCCTACGAATTCGGAGGTAACCTCGCTCGTACTGTGCATTTCCTGATTGCTTTAATCTTCGCAATCTCGATCAATATAGATAAGTGGAAAGATTTATTGAGAGATCACTTATGATCAATTGAACATTTGTTATATTGCATAGTTAGTACAGAAGGGGGCCAGCCTTTAGTACTTGACAAGCAATTAAACAAGTCATGGTATTCCACTTAGACTTCTATCACATAGACAGATAGTCACGTAGCAGTACCTCCCCTCCTAAAAAGGTTGTTCTTCTCAATTCATAAAGAAGATGAATAAGAGAGAAGAAGAGGAAAGAGTTCCAAAGGATTATAGAAAGCTTTCATGATTGTAGAATATCATACTCAGAATTTACCTCTGAACTATAGAGGTTTATCAAAGAAGAAATTAATCATAATTATATCCAATACTATTTGATCGCAATCTCACGTGCCAACATATCTTGCTGCTTTGTCCATTATTCTATGGACAAATACTCTTGTTCAATCTTAGCGATACTCACATTCGGGAAATCCTTCAACCTTTCAGGTTAAATCTTAGATTTCTCACTTGACATCATTAGTACTGACATCCCATATCATGTTACTAGCTTTTTCATAACTATAATATTGACACTATCAGGTTGTCATCCTGAGAATTCATTAGAAACCCATTCATAACATTTCTTGCTTCTCATTCCATAGTTGCTTTCCCAGCCTTTTCTTTATCAATCACATCCTTCTTATTATCTGATTCTTACTCATTTCTATTATTTACTTTCACCTTCACCTCTTTATTGAGACACCTTTTTGCATTTGGTACCTCCTTATCGGTATTCCGTCACATTTATTTTATAATCATCACGTTATTCCAATTTAAATTTTCCGAAATGAATCTGGCCCGATCCCTTTAACTTAGATTCATATAATCTACTTCTGCCAACCTTGTTTCTCATCACTTGTTCTTTTCTATCCGTGGTTTTCCACAGGTTGTCTTTCGTAAGTCAGACCAGGTCGTATATCTACATGCTCGTACTCCTATCATCTGTTGAACATCTGCATTTCACTGGCGTAGCCTGGCCACATGAAAACCCGTTATGACCGTGCTATAAGTTTTGGGGGTAAGGCTGGCTCGAATACCGCCGTCCGAACACTTATAAACTCTCAGGTGGCCCAATAAGTCTCGGGCTCAACCGCCCTTCCCTCCAAGTCTCATTAATTCTTTCTACGGGAATACGTTTAGCATCACGAATTATCAACCTCATATTCTCTATCTTGTTTGTGCAGAAGTACACTAACACAAACTTGCTTGTCATTCATCAACATGCCATTTAGCTTATCAATAGCAGCACTTTCTTTATCTTTACGTTGTCATCTCCTTTCTTAGAAGAATCACCCTCGCTTGTTGTTTACGTAGTGCGTTAATAGTTAACCCTACGGGTTTCAAATCCCTTAGGGAGACAAAGTAATCATTATTCCTTATCCATAAGGAACACTTCCTGAACTTGATGTAGATATAACATGAAGCAGATAGAATTGCAGAAGAGTTTCAAGCATCGCAGCTAGGTCCGGTTGATGAAACTATCACTTATGCATCTTCCATAAAAGACTGGAAACTTAACGGTTTACTTCATCAATTTTTTTTTTTTTTTGTACCATGGTCCTGGTTTGCCTCAAAACGGAACCTTCTAAGGTACGTAATATGCTTAAGACTCCATCAGGAATCGAATCTTTACTTAAACTATTATTACCTTCGATTCTTGCACAATCATCAAAAGGAATGTAACTTCCTCCACTCCAATATGACCTTCCAGGTCTTTCCAAATATCATTTTGTTTCTTCGGTATGAACATTTATAATTATTCCTTTATACTTAGACTGTCAGCCACCTCATTGGCCTTTCCTGATAATAATTTCTGGTAATCCTTGTTCTCTGGATATATTCCAATTCAAACATTTCTACCTCATTCCTATCATTATTGGGTGAAAGCATTCTCCCTTAAGCTCTGCTGATGGAGAAAAAATATATTTATCAGTCTTTCTCCATAAGTCATTGCTTCCACCTACCCGTGGGAACTTTATCACGTTTATTCCCAATCCTACTTAGGATACTTCTTTTCTTAGTTCCTTCCTTATCTTAGGATAATCTCAACCTTTATAGGTTCAATCCATACTCCCTCAGGGTTTCATACATTCATCATCTGGTATATTGTTATTGTGTCTTACATTCTCTTCCAAACTTCTAGTTGGAAACTCAGAATATTAGCTTTTCCTTGTAAGGTTTCTTAGGTCGTCCTCATCATTCCTCCTGTATTTTCTAGGTACAGGGTATATCAAAACGTCATTGATCAATACTCTAATAATTCTATCTCTGTTCTTTCCAGAACTCTTTTTAATAATCTTTACAGGTCATTGTTGCCTTAGCAAATCTAACTCATATCATCTGAATTCACAATGTCTTTATTAGGGTTAGTGCCATCCCTTGTGCATTCCCCAGGGTTTGCCTTACTTTATGGATATCCTATCCTTAATTCAACTGCCAAGGAATTCTTGCATTTTATACTTGGCAATCAAATCATGCATCCTTAATAAGGGTCTCTTTCCAATCATTCTCATTTGATAATCGTTCGGTGGCTTAATGCTAACCTCTTCTTTCAGATAGTTGTCAGCCTATTTGACCTTCCCAAAGACAACGTATGTCTATCTGCTCTCTTACAGAACTTGGTACTGGTAGTAAGGATGTTTTGGAAGATATTGGTCGAGTCGAGTTCAACGTGAATCTCTTAGTACTTATCGTTCTTCTCAAAGGTAATTGCCTTAGATGAAATTTCTACAGCATACTGATCCATATCTGACCATTTCTATACTCTCTTCATAAACCTTCGTTGTTTACTTTCCTCAGTCATAATATATTCATGGTATTCATGATACCCTAACATCATACATCTCAAGTCATTATACTTCCATTTTTTTTTTTTCGTAATCTTGGACGATCATATACACATGAGTCACTTCAGTACGGGTGACCCCATCCCAAAAAGGTCTAGTGAATTCCCAATCAAAACATGGGTTGTTCGGCAGAAGATTCAAACGATCTCATTAATGTTTCCTTTATATCAGAAGCCCTTGCAGTCGGTGCTTTCTTAGAAGCAACCCTGCTTTGTCCTTTCACTGATGGTCTAGTCACTCGATAATCCTTTGTGACTTGGCCTCAACTGGCCACACTAAAATAAAATAAAATAATAATAAAAAAAAATGATTTTAGGGGTTGGCTAATAGCATTACTTTTCTAGCAATTGCCGGCATAGTGCCTTCTTCTTTGATACCTTTCTACCTTTCCAAAACTTTACTCCAAATAAGTCTTAATCGACTACTCGGCACTGTCTCCGGTCACCTTTCCTCCACTTTTATCTTTTCAACTATTCTTATCACTCCCACGTGCCACGCAAGCTTACCATTCCTGGCATAACAGCCTTTTCACTTAAGTCAATCCCGAAGTTTCTCAGTCCGGCTGGTTTCTTACTTACATTTCCTCTTTTCGTCCAATCTCACTTCATCATTGTATTTCTACAATCAATCGCGATAACCAGGGTCTGTCCACCAACCCATTTTACCGCATCCTTACCCAAATCACAGGGTTTGCTCCAAATTTTTTTTTTTTACTCTCTTCCATGACATTCTCTGATAATCAGAAAGACAAGGTTTGCCAAAATTCACCGAATTCCTTTCCAGACTCAGGGAAATTTGATCAATCTACCCACCTACTGGTAACATTAAGGAGACCAGTTTCGAAACCTGAAGAATAGTTCTATGAACCTCCAAGCAGGTGGAATCATAAGCAGTCATAGTTAACGAAATAATCATCATCGGATTGGAAGTTTACCCACTGGAGAGGAATCAATTATATACATCCCTTAGAAGGGAATCAATAGTTTCAAACTGAAACCTGTCACAACGTCCTGATATTCAATACTACTAAATGTCGGTCTACCTAACCCTTTATGCGAAGCGTCATTGGAAGCACAAAGTCTCCTTTTTTTTTCCATTAAGCAATGCCAGCTCTTGGTCATTACCAATTTCACCTTTTTGCTCCAGGAGGATTTTCTCACATTTTTCTCTTTAACTGCTGATCATATTACTTGATCTATTATAATTCCGTGTCGGAGTAAACTTAAGGTAACTATTATAATCCATTCAAAGAGAAGAAGGAATTTAATATTCCTCTGAATCACATGCATCTAACGTTTCTGGTTCATCATTTAACTGAGTTGAATTAACTCTATACTCAGTCTCTGGCAGTAGTCTCATTACGAGTTCATCTTGACTCACTGGTCTTATCTTCCGGTAGGTTCTGAGATCATTGTCTTGCTTACTACTTCCTTATATAATTTTACCCAATCATGCTGTCACTTCCCAATGTCTTTACTTTCTAACTGATTCATTCATAAAATGGACATTTTCCTGAATAAAACAATTTCATCAACCTCAATTTGGTTCCATAAATTACAACCTATGACATCTGCCTTCTCATGGCGAATTATTACTGACCATATTCATACTAATTCATTTATCAAATGATATGGCACTTACTGCCTCCTTCTCAACTATTCCTAGGGACTCTGCTCCTCGCCCTAAATCGATGTATTTGATAATCATACATCCCTCTAGCTCTTTCTTTGTTAAGATGAAAATCTCTAAGGATTCTCATCTATTTCCGTATAAGATCTCAAGTAATTCTTCCAATCCTTCTTTCTTGCTGGTACTACATCTGGTAGTCCGGCTATGAATCCAACATGAATCTTCAGTTCTCTTGCTAATAACTCAGTTCTTTATGCTCCCTTTTCTGAGCACTATACTTTAATCATCACAGTTTTTCTGGCTGCAACCCTCATTCCTCAAGGGTAAGCTCTTTATCCTAACAGGACTTTTCCTTATCTACTGGAACCTCTTCCGGGTCTCCAAATAGGGTACTTCATCGAATTACCCGCTGATCTTCAGTATACAAAGCATCATCGCGCTGCTGCTCGTATGCCTCAAGGTCTGTCGCCTTACTCGTCAATACGATATCGAGCTAAGTTACTATCACGATACTTAAGAGTTCCCATAAGGGTTTTATATGTCATCACTACATTAAGTAGTCCGACTATGAACTTGGCAAGAGTTCTTATTATCTTAATGAATTTATTGTTTTAACGTCGCCTCATCTCTGGGGTTTATAACGTACGCTCTGATACCACTTCTATAACACCCCCAGATCCGGGGTCCGGGATCCGGTGGTTACGGTTTCCAATTCTGTCCATAACAATTAAACTTTCCTTAACATAAAATAAATTACGTCTCTATGACCCAACACAACAATATAAAACACACCCGTTATAGTCCCAGAGATGAAATCAGAGTAACAATCAAATTTTTATTAATCACATTATGAGTTCTTACAATCCAAAAGGATTTCAATATAAATACATACCCTTTGCCATCCATTTACATAAGTCATACTAGACTATATTCTTGGTACTGAAAGAATAAATATACCCTACCAATAGCTTCTTCTACAGCTCTGGTAGTCTCATCGTCCTCGCCCGCGTCGAGTGCGCCTTGTGCGAGTCATCTGGTCTAACTGTTGTTGTGATATAATAATAAAGCAAGGGTGAGCAATAGCCCACCAACAATAATATATAACTGAACAATAATGTATAACAGTTCAAAAGTATCTTTCAAACCATATGCCATGCATTTACGGAAATGATGCCAGTATAATATGAACGATGAAGTTACAAGGTAACTTAAAGTATTTGTTTGAAGAAATATCTGCTACATCAAAGTAAGCGAGATATTCTTATTGTTATTAAGAAGAGGAACTTGCAAGAAAAAGGTTGCAATTCCAGTTATGACTCTTTTCCAACTCTGCCAACAGTAATCATGTTGCAGGAAATAAATGAATTTGGATGATGAACCAATGATGGAGTATTCACCGCGCCCGCTGTTCCAATCTTGATGATCAGTCGAGATCGTACAGCTCAATTTAGATTTACTACCGGTAGAAGGAAGAACTGACGGCTTTACTTGTATACCGCCTTGCTAGCTCTCCCCGGCCAACGGTTGGGCCAAGGGGATGGACCGGCGCTACTCGGCCTCTTACACGACTCCTAGTTCAAATAGAATTCATGATTCTGAATATAACGTTCGTCCCCC
The DNA here is from genome assembly GCA_036435485.1 of Saposhnikovia divaricata. Classification (NCBI taxonomy): domain Eukaryota; kingdom Viridiplantae; phylum Streptophyta; class Magnoliopsida; order Apiales; family Apiaceae; genus Saposhnikovia; species Saposhnikovia divaricata. The sequence continues at coordinate 44,225,213 of CM071594.1, read as the reverse complement.
TTTCCCCAAGTATAATACTTGTTGATAAGACTCCACAAAGTAGTCGTATCTAGTTGGAAAGGAAAATTTACCAATAACTCCCAAGCTATTACTTGGTAACGGATATCAACTTGTTCCAGTAATCTTACCCCTCGAAAGATGAGAAGGTAAGCAACGACTTAATAAGTCAACAGCACCCGAGTTGCGGGTGAAGGGAATACTTTATGACCGGGAAGTCGACAAGATAAATAACATTTTCCAAGTAAGGTTCCCTTATTATTAAGGGGATAGACTCAAAGAAGAATGATGTCTGAGAACCTTTCTTGATATAAGATTAATAATAATATGACTCCGAAATATTTTCTGTAATAATCGAAGAAGATAAACCTTATCGAGGTTATTCTAAGTATGGAATAAATATTCAGAGAATATTTATTGAGTTAAAATATTTAAGGAGTATTTGGGAATATGAAAGAATATCTTTAATCAGAGTATTTCTCAAAATAATCCCTGAAGAAATATCAGGAGAATATTTATTGCATAATTAAATAATCAAATGAATATTCAAAGTAATATTCATTACTTAATAAGTCCTGAAAGGAATATTTAAAATATTTAAAATAATATTCGGTGATTAAATAGAACCCTGATGAATATTCAAAATAATATTCATAATTAATTAGGAATTTAAATGAATATTGATAAAGTAATATTCATTTAATGAATAATATTCTAAATGAATATCAAGTAATATTCATTTAGTAATCCAAGCTTTAAGGAATATTCGAGATAATATTCGATAATTAAATCAAGCTTCAGATGAATATTAAAATAATATTCATCAAGTATTTAATATCTTAAATGAATATTCAAAAGTAATATTTATTTAATAAAATAATATTCTAAAAGAATATCCAAATAATATTCATTTAGTAGTCTCATCTTTAGAAGAATATTCGAAATAATATTCGATAATCAATTCGACTCTGAATGAATATTGACAAATATTATTCGTCGAATGATTACGTTCAAATAATTATTTGAAGTAAGGATCATTAAATAAATAATCTCGAACGAATATTCAAATAATATTCGTCGCCTGAATAATGGAAAATATTTACTTAAATATTTTCCTCCGAGGTAATCTCGATATATCAAGGAATATTGACTCCCGGTCTATTTTTGATGAATAAGATGTATACGCCCTTCTATGAGGGTCTTACAATAACCGGCTTATAACTGATGTATAACTATCTAGCTTATAAGCCAACAATAACATTCAGGGAACAAGTATATCAATTCAACTTGAAAGTAGGCATCCATGCAATGGCATATGTATATCAGCAATCATATATATATATTTATTCAATCACAACAACAGCCTAAAAGAAGGGAATTGAAACTTGCCTGGTAGTCGAGTACGGTAAGGGATAGTGGTAGCGGGTCCCGGTTCAGCTTGGTGATCTATAAATAGCCAAGGCATTCGGGATTAATCACTTAACATATTAAAAGTTAAGTTATACTTAAATCGAAACACGTTCTCGAGTTATCTCGTTATAGCCCCTTTAGTGGATTACTTATTATAACTGATCCGACCCGACATTCGTTCGTTAATACGACATGTCATTGTACTTATACTTGGGACATACTTAAGTCATATGAGTTCTAAAGTCGATCGTTACGAACCAATACTATACTCCGAGTTTTATCGTCCGTTTTCTAAGTGTTTTACCGAAGTTATAAAAGAGTCGTCTTTTAGGGGTTCGTTCGCGTTTAACCTCGACTCGAACATTTTTAATAAATCGAAAAATGATCCTTTTGACATACGGTTTTCTTTCACGCCTTCCTTTTTACCTCTAGTATTTATTTACCAAGATTCACCATGACGTTACATAGTTTACGAGGGTTCAATTACAGTTATGAACTTTCGTTTACGGATTCGAACTACTTTTAGTAATTTGGTCATAAATCCTAAACCGTAAGTCCGTTTCACGTGATCTTTATATCAAAACGAAGCTTAGAACATTACCTATCCTATCATGGCAGATTGCAAAGCTAGGCAGTGAGTTACATCTACTGTCCAAGTTGTTTTTCTTAAGGTTAACGAAATTTCGGCATTACGACGGCTATATATCGAACGTTCCAAAAATTATAACAATCCAACCAAGCCACACCGGGCATCCACACAACTTATCACATGATTATGAACATCATCAAGTCCAGATCATACCAGTTTACCACAATAATTAACATGCTTTCTTGCTCAACTAAATCACTTACTAATTATGCTTATAATCATGCTAACATCATAACCAAGCTTAGCTCATAAAAAACATCCATAAACTTAAAGTTGATCTAGGGTTTCAAGAGTGTTATACCTTCTTGAGAGTATGTACTAGCCTTACAAAGCTTGTTATAGTCCTTGGATAGCCTTAGGGTAGCTAAGATCAACCATGAAAACAAAAAAAATCAAAGATTAGTTCATGAAACACTATTCATCCTCCTCTTTCATGATTTTTTTGAAAATGGAAACAAAGGAGTTTGGACTTGAAATTTTTAGGAGATTGCTTTTATGAAATATAGGACTCACCATAAAAATTTGATGAGCAAACAAGGAGTGGAAGCTTGGTTTGGAAATCTAAAAATTCCAAAAATTCGAAGTCTTGTTTCTTGAGGGGAAAAACAGGGTGATTTTCTTGAATTTATTTACCTATCCAAACGATCTTCAAAAATTATGAAATTTTGAACGAATACTCTACATATATTGAGGAAGCTATGGTTAAAATTTGGTGATCTATGAATGGGTAGAAGTGGAGATATGAATTTTTATTTCATGGTGGTTCTTGCTGGGCAGTTTGAAGAAAATGGAGAGAGATGGAGTTGCTTGGCTTTTCTCTCCCACTTTGTTTCAATTGATAAATGATATGTTTCTATGATATTTCCCTTGCCAAGGATCAGATGTAACCAGCCTTGTCACCCCTCAATCCATGTGCCAAAGATTTGTGGTTAGAAAGAAAAAGAGTAACAAGGTGCATTGTTGGCTTGTTCTTGATCAAACACCTCATGAATCCACTTGTTCTTGATTTGTTTCACACTTAATCCTCTTATGACTTGCAGGAGCTGATCTTGCATGTAATATATCTGTGTTGTGTTGTATTTTAAAGCTCATTAAGCATTTGTTTGATCGCTTAATCTCGTTTTAAAAATTCTAGCGATTTCTAGAACGCTCGTTTTTCTAACTCGAAGGTTTTTGTTCTAAATCCTTAAATCGTATTTAATAAAAATAAAATCCTTGATATAATAATTCTCTTTTCTTGTTCGCATTGACATGCTCTTCACTGCTCGATCCAATTTTCCATAAAAATAGAGTTTGGAATTTCTGAATTCCGATCGCGTTTACATACACTTATTTACCTTGTAGATTACTAATATGACTTTGAAATATCCATACCATGTCTCGTACATAGGTGGCATGAAAAATTTCTTAAACCTCAAAAATCACTATACATCCACAAAATCACTATGCACGTACAGGAAACACTATGCACGTACGGGAAATACTATGCACGTACGGGAAATACTATGCACGTACGGGAAACACTATGCACGTACTCATTTCCCTTCAAGGATCCATTAGCTCCTTCCTGGATGGTAGATTATTCTTATCTAGGTCCTCAACCATCGAATTACTCTATTCTGACAATATACCAATGCATCAAGATCATTGTCCAAAGTAATATCCATTCATTACAATCATTGTTCCTCATTTTATCATTACTTAATAAAAGTTTTAATTATATCCAAAATTTGGGGTTCTTACAGTAGATTTCAAAGTTCTCTGATGGCCACCCTCAGTGATCTTGATGCCCTTTTCTAGTGGTCTCTCCCCCTTTGGATTTGAGTTCTTTGATATCCTCTTCTCCCCCTTAGGCTTGTTGACAGACACAGGGACTGTAGGAGACACCTTTGGAGTTGAAGATTCATCAGGTAGAGGGAGACCCATGTGCTTCATCATTGCAGACAACATTGATTGTTGATGCAGAAGAACATCAGCTGTGGTGGTGGCTTGAGTGTTCAACTGCTCAGTCAGAGTTGTCACAGTGTCTGTAAGATGAGCATTGGACTTGTGGAGAGAGACTACCTCCTTTTCAAGAGTATCCACTTTAGTGAAGAGTTCATTGGCCTTAAAACCAGATAGGGATTGATCCTTCAGTCTCTGCACTTCGAACCTTGACATCTCATGCACAGGAACCTCAGTGACCAGCTTGTCTCCATATTGATTTGCAAAGAGGGTCCTGAGCATGGCATTGGCATCAGTTGTCTGATCTGATAAGGATTGAAATTTGTGCCCCAGACCTGTGACAGCATCCTTGAGAATAGCCAAACCATTGTCCATCCTGGTGCAAGTAGCATTGCAGGTTCGAATGTCCTTGAGAACAGTCTCCAATTGAGGGAATTTAGCATCAAAAGTCCTCTTGATCTCATGCACCTCCTTGGTTGTAGCTGAACACACTTCATTAATTTCTGTCTTTAAGCCTTTACCAAGATAGTGTGGAGCCTTGAGAATGCCTTTATAGCTGTCATTCACTGCTTCAAACACATCAGTAGGGTTGAGAGATTTGGCATTGGACCCTAGTGAAGTGATGTACTCTTCTCTGAGATACTGGAGACCTTCTGAGAGAGGGATTGAATTGGTTCCTTGCAGCCAAGCATCGATATTCCCATCTCTCTCAGTTTCATCTATGATTTTCTCCTTCTGTAGCTCTACATCCTCTTTGTGACATAGGAGAATAGCTTCATAGTCTGGATTGGGCATGTTTGCAGTGAGAAGGTGCTGAGCAATTTTTGTGAACTCAGGGATCTGATCCACAACTAAGCTTTGAAGTGCTTCAACCGTCAATTGTGGTGGAACAGACCCTGATCCTGAAGCACTGTCATGTTGCACAGGCTTCAGCCATTGAGACAAAAAGTTAGAGCTAGAGCTAGGCTTGCTAGGCTCCTCAGTTACAGATGCAACTTCTGCAACCGGATGAACAGACTCTACTACTGCTGTCTCCACAGAAGTGGGATGAGTTACAACAGTAGTTGACACAGGCACAGAGTCTCTAGTAAGAACTAGTGAATCCTCTGTGTTTGTGATGGTGTCATTAGGATATGCCCCAGCATGCATTCCCTGACCATCCAAATGTGGTACCTGGGTGGTGAGCAAGGTGTCATGCACCAAGTCACTTGAATTCATTGGCTCATCAAAGGAAAAGAATTCTTGATGATCAATGCCTTGCTCCTCAATTGCTTGAGTTGCAGGCTTCAAAGAAATATGAGTGGTAGATTCTGAAAGAGAAGTGTGTTGTAGACAAGATTTTGGCAACTCCCCCTGAGAAATAGAGGGAGTTTCAGTTATGATGTGCTCTCCACTCAGTGTTGTGCCAGCCTTATCACTCCCTTGTGCTGACTCTTTACAGATAGGTGCATTGGGGAGGATGCTTGATTCTATAGATGCATCCTGTTGAGAGGATACATCTAGTGAGCTGTGTGCCCCTGATTTTACAACTTCAGCCATTTGAGTGACTGAAGAGGTGGTTTTAGACTTCTTCTTCTTCTTTAGGCTTATGATAGGTAACTCAGGTTTCTCACTTTCTAACCCTAGTTCTACAGCCAAGGCTGCTTCAGTTAAGATTTCTAAAGGTTCAGAAGCAACCTGTTTTCTCTTCTTTTTACTAACATCACCCTTTTGAGAGGATGATGCAGTTGGCTCTTTGCTGGATAGAGTGTTTGGCTGAGGGGGTTGGTTAGCAGGCCTTGGGTTAGCACTTTGTTCTCCTTGCTTAGGCTGTGCTAATTGTGATTTTGAATCAAATATTGGCATGTTGTGGGGGTAAGACCTAAACAAACCCTCCATGTGGGGAGTTATGCTAAGTCTTACATCCACATCATTCCTAGTCTCCAAATTACCAAAAATGAGTTTGGTCATGGACCTAGGATAGCCTATTTTACTCTTATCTACTCCAGGCAATTCAATCAATGAAGCATTTTTAAAGTTAAGTACTGATTGAATGAAGCGAGGAAAGAAAATTTCATTACCTCTCTTGGCTGTGGTCTGACCAAGTCTCCCATAGAGTTCCTGTAGGATGAGAAGTCCAACATCTATCTTTCTCCCATGAGCCAAGGCATAGGCAAGCTGCTGCACGGGTGTACTAATCTGATCAAAGCTTGATTTCCGTGCAGTGAATACATGAAGGAGTGTAGCAAATACAAAGCTCCATTCTTTCCTTAAGAACTTCCTATTCAACTTTCCCAGCTTGATAGTATCAGAGTAGTTGATGAAGTCAAAGAATTCTTCCAACTCATCATTGGAGGCCAGAGCATCATACGTCTCTTGCTGCATATCCAAGGCTTGATTCATGTCTGCAGTGGTGATAGTGATATCCTCTCCTTGAATCTTGCAGTGAACAATATAAGAAGTGATAGCATTCTCAAGAGCGATGACCTCCACAGTAGCAGTCCTCCAGAATTGTTCCAATAGATCTATGTACAGAGTTGGGTTGGCTGAGAGCGCACTCTTGATGTATGATTCAGACAACCACCGAACAAAGCACTTGAAATTGGCATTCGGTGCTTCCACATCACTGGTGATTGCGATGAAATTAGTTTGGGATGGTATGGTGAGTTTAGGGTTTGCCATTTGGGTAGAGAAGAAAAGAGAATTAGGATTGAAGAAGAAATTCGCAGTTAGGGTTTTTCAGAGGTTTCAGGAGTTGAGATGCTTGAGAAATCGAACGAAATGAATTGAATAGTTGTGAAGATGTATATATGTATATGAATGTCTTGAGTTGTCGATAGATAAGTGTTCTGTAGCGACAAGTCATTCGAGAAGTATGAAACAACTATTCGAGAAGTCAAGAAAGGCTTATTCGATATCTCAGGCAGTTTTTAACTCACAGCTGGCAGTGATTTAACTCAGAAAATAATTCAAAGTTAAGAATATATTTTTATGAGTGAAATGAAGGTTTGAATATAAATCCAAAAAGCGATTAAGTGTCAGCGAAAAATCAGCCTTTTCAAATGATTCGATAACTCAAATGCAGCATTCGAGAACTCCATCATTAGAGAACTAAAATACTCTATTCGAGAACTCAAAGTGTGATATTCGATTTCTCAAAAGACACTATTCGAGAACTCAGGAGGGTTCTTGATAGGCCTATTCGAGAACTCGAGCCATGACAAAACAATGAACCATTCGAGAAGTCTGACTTATCGAACTATACTTTTCACTCATAAAATTCAATTTTCACTATCTTTTAAAATTTACCAGAAATATTCACTGAAGAATATTCTACTAAATTAAATAGTGATTCTCTCAAAATTTCACAGAAATTTCAAGCTAAAGATGTATGATTTTCAACATGTGCAGCATTGGAATATTTATACATCATACTCCAGCCAATACTTACTTCAGAAATATTAGGCATTTGATAAAGTAAGTATTTACTGCTGCAACAATCTAGTTGATATATTCACTTAGCCAGAATTTGAAGAATTCAGCATTCCAATCTCACTAACCAACCTTGTGAAGGTGGCTTCATCTAGTGGCTTAGTGAATATGTCAGCTAGTTGTTTTTCTGTGGGAACATAATGTAACTCAATGGTTCCATTAGTTGCATGCTCCCTTATGAAGTGATATCTGATGTCAATGTGCTTTGTCCTAGAATGATTGACAGGATTGGCAACTATAGAGATTGCACTTGTGTTGTCACACATGATAGGAATTCTTTCCAACACAAGTCCATAATCTCTAAGTTGGTTTCTAATCCAAAGCACTTGAGCACAGCAACTTCCAGCAGCTATGTATTCAGCTTCAGCTGTGGAAGTTGACACAGATTGTTGTTTCTTGCTGTACCAAGAGACTAACCTTTGTCCAAGAAACTGGCAGCTACCTGATGTGCTTTTCCTATCCACTCTGCATCCAGCATAATCAGCATCAGAATAACCAACCAGATTGAACCCTGTGTCCTTAGGATACCATAACCCCAAGTTTGGTGTGCCTTTCAGATATTTGAAGATCCTTTTTATTGCTATCATGTGTGATTCCTTTGGGTTTGATTGAAACCTTGCACATAAGCATGTAGCAAACATGATATCTGGCCTACTAGCAGTGAGGTAGAGTAGAGAGCCAACCATGCCTCTGTAGATTGAGATATCTACCTTTTTGCCCTTAGCGTCATCATCTAACTTGGTGGCAGTGGCCATGGGTGTCTTTGCAGGTGAACATTCTTCCAAATCAAATTTCTTCAGTAAATCTTTAATGTATTTGGTTTGACTTATAAAAATGCCATCCTTCCTTTGACTAACTTGCAGTCCAAGAAAGAATGTTAATTCTCCCATCATACTCATCTCATATCTGCTTTGCATGAGCTTAGAGAATTTTTCACACAGCTTCTCATTTGTAGAGCCAAATATGATATCATCCACATAGATTTGAACTAGGATAATATCATCATCATGTTTCTTGTAGAACAGTGTCTTGTCCAGTGTGCCTCTAGTGAATTGATTCTCCAGTAGAAATTGTGATAGTGTGTCATACCATGCCCTAGGAGCTTGCTTGAGTCCATACAATGCTTTAAGTAATCTGTAGACAAAGTGGGGAAACTGTGGATCCTCAAAGCCAGGTGGTTGTTGCACATATACTTCTTCTTCCAACTCCCCATTCAGGAATGCACTCTTGACATCCATTTGATAGACCTTGAAATTGGAATGTGCAGCAAATGCCAAGAAAATTCTGATGGCTTCTAGTCTAGCAACAGGGGCAAAGGTCTCATCATAGTCAATACCTTCCTGTTGAGAGTATCCTTTTGCAACCAACCTTGCTTTGTTTCTTATGACTACACCATTTTCATCCATCTTATTCCTTAGAACCCATTTAGTTCCAACAACGGTTCTATCCTTTGGTGCAGGCACTAGTTCCCATACTTTGCTCCTTTCAAATTGATTTAGCTCCTCTTGCATAGCAATTATCCAGTCAGGATCCAACAATGCATCATCAAGTTTCTTAGGCTCAACTTGGGATAGAAAGCAGCCATAGAGACATTCATTTATAGTTGCTCTCCTTGTTCTTACTCCTGCATTTGGATTTCCAATTATCTGATCTGCAGTGTGTGATCTATCCCATTTCCTTGTATGTTCAGATTGATTTCTCATCCTTGATGTTGCTTCATCATTTAGATCATGATCATCTACATTTCCTCCCCCTGTGAAGTTGTCACTCCTCACAGGTGTATCTTGGATGCTTGTTTCTTCATTGTTGGTTGACACAGGTTCTTCATTCACTTGAGTTTGTTGGATTATGAGTTCAGATTCACTTTCAATCTCCTCATCAGAATCATCTAGATTGTCAAACTTCAAGGGATCTTTATCTTCATCATTGGCTTCTTCTAATCCAGGTAGTTTGCTGTCATCAAATGTTACATCTGTGCTCTCCATTACTTTCTTTTGACAAATGACATAAACTTTGTATGCAATTCTTTCCATAGAATAGCCAAGAAAGATTCCTTCAAATGCCTTTGCATCAAACTTTCCAACATATTCTGAATTATCTTTTAGCACAAAGCACTTGCTTCCAAAAGTATGAACATACTTTAGAGTAGGCTTCTTTCCAGTCATCAAGTTGTAAGGTGTCTTTCCAGTGTTTTTGTTGATGAGGGTTCTGTTTTGGATGTAGCATGCAGTGCTCACAGCCTCAGCCCAAAAACATGTAGGCATCTTTGCATCAAGTAGCATTGTTCTAGCAGCCTCTATCAGAGTCCTATTCTTTCTCTCAACAACTCCATTTTGTTGTGGAGTCCTTGAAGCTGAGAATTGTTGAGAAATACCATTTTCTTTGCAGAATGCTCCAAGCATGGCATCTCTGAATTCTGTCCCATTATCACTTCTTAATGCAATCACACTTGCATTTATGGCCTTTGCTTCTTTGTCAACTTTCTTTATGTGCTCAATGATTACTTGTGGAGCCTCATCCTTTGATGCCAGAAATTCTACCCATGTATACCTTGTAAAATCATCAACCATCACTAGAGCATACTTCTTCCTTCCTAGTGACATAATATTGACAGGCCCAAACAAATCCATATGAATCAGTTGCAGGGGCTTGGTTATAGATGTCACTGTTTTTGACTTGTGGCTTGATCTTTTCATTTTTCCCTTTTGACACGCCTCACACACTCCTTCTTGACAGAATTCAAGTGTGGGCATGCCTCTCACTAACTCCCTTTTGACTAGGGAATTAATGGCTTTGAAGTTCAGGTGTGATAGCTTCTTGTGCCACAGCCAACTGTCTTCATTTGATGCTTTTGAGTAGAAGCAACAAATTGTGTCCTTGCTTGCAGAGTCCATATTGGCTACAAACAGGCTTCCTTTCCTTACTCCAGACAGAGCAAAATCACCAGTCTTCTTGTGGGTGATCAAACATTCATCTTTGTCAAAGTTCACTTTGAAGCCTCTGTCAGTGAATTGACCAACACTCAGTAGATTATGCTTGAGCCCCTTGACCAGTGCTACATTCTCAATGATGACATTTCCAATTTCCAACTTGCCATATCCCAGTGTGTTGCCAATGCTGTCATCTCCAAAAGCAACCATTGGGCCAGCCTTTTCCTCATACTGTGATAGCAGGGCCATATCACCAGTCATATGATTTGAGCATCCACTGTCCAAAATCCACATGACCTTCTTTTTACTTTCTTTGCCCTGCAAACACAAAAGTATTACTTCTTCTTTGGTACCCAAACGAGTTTGGGTCCATGTGACTTAGTGACAGTTTTATCAAAATCAGCATGCTTATCAGTTTTCTTGATGTTGGTCTTCTTGTCACTGTTGGGAGTCTTAGAATCAGGGTTCTTAGACTTAGGTGACAGAGGTACCTTCCTAACTTTAGGAGGACTTGAAGACTTTGTCCTTGTGTAGTGTGTGTGAACATTATGATTGATACAGCCCTCCATGAATTGTCTTCTCAAATTAAAACAACTAGTCATCACATTCATGTTACATGGCATACAATCAAGTTTATCACAGAAAGGAGAGTCTCTATGTCTTAAAGGCACAGAGCAATCATAGAATGGTTTAGCAACACTACCAGATGGTTTCTTGCAAGCATGAGTTAAATGATTAGAGCTAAAACAGTTTTGACAAACTTTCCTAGGGGCATTTGGCACATAAGCATAGTTGTTATCTTTGTTAATCCCTAATTTGCCATTCCTGTTTGGTCTCTTATTAGTCACTTTCTTCTTAGTCTCATAATTTCCAGCTGAAACAAAATTTACAGATTTCTCAAGTCTAGGTCTACCTCCTACTGGCTCCTTGGCTTTGATTTTGACATTCTTACTCTCAGAGGATGCTTGTTGTTCATTTGATTGTGCCTCATCTTCATCCTCCAACATTTGCTTGATGAGTAAGGCATCCTCATCAATCTCAAGTGTTGGTGTTTTAAATATTGGATTCTCAGTCTTTTTCAAAACCTGAGGCACCTCCTCTTGAACAACAATGTCATCTTCAATGACTGCATAGCCTTTCCTCTGTTTAAGAGTGTCATAATCAAGTCCAATGGCAGCCTTAGGTCTAGCTAGATTTTTCTCATGATAAGACTGCAATAGACTAGAGGAATTCTTAAATGTTTTCAACTTAAATTCATTTTCAGCTAATTCATCCCTAAGAGCTTTCTCAACTTGACTAGCACATAGAACTTTGTTCTTTAGATACTCAATCTCTTGTTTAAGATTTTCTATTTGCACAGTAGTTAGCTCTAGTTCCTCATTTCTCTTATTTAACAGTTCATTCCTAGTAGACAGTTTAGCAATCTCTTCATTAGCAGCAGTCATACTAGTATGAATGTTAAACATCTCAACGGATAGTTGTTCAACCAAAGATTTATATTCAGAAACAGACATGTCTATGGTAGTGAGAGATGGTACCTGTGAGTCTGATGCAGATGGTTCTTCCTTGGAATTGGCCATCAAGGCATAGTTGCAGAATTCTTGTTCTTCCCCATCACTGTCAGAATCATCCCAACACTTCCCTTCAGCTATGTAAGCCTTACCTGGTGTCTGCTTCTTTAGAAGGGCCTCATACTTAGCTTCAAGCTCAAGAAACTCCTTATCCTTCTTTTTAGGCTTCTTGCATTCACTGGCAAAATGCCCTAGGTCATTGCATCTGTAACATCTTACAGATGACCTATCCACATAGCTGGTTTTGAATCTGTTCTTGTTTGTTTTCATAGGTGCCTTGCTCTTGTTGAATGAATGATTTTGAGGTCTAGGCTTGAAGGGCTGATTCCTCTTGAATCTGATGTTTGGGAATTTTCTAGCCATAAAAGCATATGATGTATTTTCCATGCCATCCAGCTCTTCAAGAGTGTAGAACTCATCTTCTTCCTTGTCATCAGCAGGTTCAGTCACTATTTCCTCAGTTTCTTCATCATCTACTATCTCTTCTATTCTCAGCTGACTTGCAGATGCTTCCAGGTCTTGAATAGATTTGTTGACAATCAAGGCACAGGATGTGTTTATCATTCTGCCTTGGTTAGCTTGGATAGCCCTCTTTTGAAGCAACTCAAGCTCGTGTGTCTTTAAAACCCCATAGAGCACATCATACGTGACTTTGTTCAAATCTCTTTCTCTTAGAGATATGACCCTTTGCTCTAGATGGTTTGGTGACGATAGTAGAAACTTCATATTTAATTCCTTAGTGCTGTAAACCTTCCCATTCATTTGGAGCTCAGTCACCAGCTTGTGAAATCTTTCAAACATATCAGTGATACTTTCCTTGGGCTGTGCCATGAACGCCTCATACTGTGTGACCAGTATCTGTTTCTTATTTTCTCTTACCTCCTCTGTCCCTTCACATAACACCTCGATGTGATTCCACATGTCCTTGGCTGATCTGCATGATGCTACGTTGGCAAACATCGACATATCCAAGGAGTCTATGATTAACAACATGAGGTGGCTGTCTAGGGCAATCTTTTCCTTCTCTGAGTCCGTCCATTTGGATGGCTCTTTTGGAACGTATGATCTAGGAATGACTACTGCGCCCACTGTGGATTCAGCAACTTCTTGTTGTGGTATGAATGGACCATTCTTGAGAATGTCAGGGTAGAGAGGATTGGCAGCTTTGATGAACAACAGCATTTTTATTTTCCAGAGGTTGTAATTCTCTTTGTCGAACTTAGGGACCTTTACCGTACCTGTAGTCTTTGGTGTATTCGAACTCATGATCGTTTTCTGTTTAGATTAAACAGCCTGCTCTGATACCACTTGTTGAGTATTGAATACAGTAAAAGAATACAGAGGGGGGGGTGAATGGATTCTTGAGTTTTTCTTCGGTTTTGAATCTTTGCAGCAAGATAAGTGATGAGTGTGTGAGATATGAAGATGCGGATAATTAAACACAAACACAACACAATATCACTTTAATCTAATATTTTATTAGATAAAGATTTTGCTACAATCTGTGAATACAAATGATAGTATTCTCAGCTTCGTTTTTCTCAGAGAGATATTTTCTGGATATTTTTGAGAAACTTCAAAACCTTAACAGCTAAGGAAGTGAGGCTGTATCCTTATAGACATGGATACACCCACTTGCTACAAATGAGGTAGGTAAAACAAAAACACTTTCCAGTCTGTCTATCTCATTTTAGTAAGAGTCCAAACGGCTACAGATTTGACTTTGAAAAGCCTGTTTAGATCCACTTCTTCAGCTCCTTGTCCCTTGTCTTATCTCTCCAAGCTTCTTTGTAGGCTTTCCAGCATGCTTTATAGGACTGAGTCAAATAAAGTATCCTGGCTTGTTGCAGGTTTCTGACTTGTACAATTCTTCAGTATTTTGTCCTCAAGAATGTATTCGAGAAGTGACTAAGTGAGTGATTCGAGAACTGGAGTTGACTTGATCGATAACTCTGAGTTCTCGAATAGTGTTATCTTGACATATCGAATCACTTCTCGAATAGCTCTTTTCTCTGGGACTCCTTGAGATATCGAATAGAGCATTTTGACATATCAAATCCCTGAGATATCGAATAGAGCATTTTGACATATCGAATCCCTGAGATATCGAATAGAGCATTTTGACATATCGAATCCCTGAGATATCGAACAGTGTATTCAGAGATATCGAATAGTGTCTTCTGAGATATCGAATCTCTGACTTCTCGAATGCTAGACTTCTCGAATAGACAAGTGTACTTCTCGAATTGGTACTTAGGCAAATTCTTCATTTCTTTAAATCCCAACTGTGATTATTTGGCAGTTTTTATCTCCTTGCTTGAGGCATGAACCTTGGAACTTCTTTCAAGCATTATTCTTGACTTTATAATTACAGTAACACAACTAGAATTTGATGCCTATTACAAGTACAGAACAAATAGAAACTCTACAACTAGAGGTTCCCTCAGTTAAGAGGTCATGTAGGTAATGCATAGCATTACACATACTTAGGCTTGTTATTAGATGTATTCAGGCATGCCTCTGTGACTAACAAACCACTATCAACGCTAGAGACCTCTCAAGTTCTTTTAGAATTCTTATTTCTGATTTTTGTTTATCATGGCAATTTTGTACATCGTGTAATTCTGATAATTGATTTCTAAGATATGTATTTAACAAATTGATCCTTTCAATCTCTCTATTAGCACAACCTAGTGAATCACTAAGTTGATAAATATATTGACTTTCAGAACATAATACCTCAGATGAAGTACCACTGGAGTTATCAGATTTTGCCATCAGGGCAAGATTGCCATACTCTTCTTCTTCAGAGTCTGTATCATCCCAACTCTTTCCAGCAGCCACATAGGCTTTACCTGTCTTCTTCTTCTCAGATCCAAAGTCTTTTCTTTGGTTTTGTTTTGGCTTCTGACATTCAGTAGCGAAATGTCCAAGTTCATTACAGTTGTAGCATCTAATTTTACTTCTTTCAACTGTTCCAGTTTTGTAACCTCCTCTGTTACTTGAGGATGAAGAACTTCCTCTCTGGAACCTGTTATAGTTAGATTTGTACCTGAACTTGGGATTCTTCCTGAATCTGAAGTTACTGAATTTCCTTACCAACAAAGCCATGGACTCATCTTCCAACTGATCTAGCTCTTCTAACGAATAGAAGTCTCCTTCATCTGGACTAGCATTAGTTTGACCAACTTCAACTTCAAGCTTTCCACTGTCAACACTATAAGATTGAATAACCTTATCTTCCACTTCCTGTTTGTTCTCAACAATAAGAGCTGTAGAAGTATTAGCAACTCTTCCTTTTCCATAAATTTCCTTTTGTTGAGATTGTTCCAGTTCATAGGTTTTTAAAACGCCAAAGAGTCTTTCTACAGTAATTTCACTTAGATTCCTCGACTCTCTGATAGCTGTAATCCTATGTTCTAGATGAACAGGCATTGACGGTAGAAATTTTCTGTTGATCTCTTTCTGAGTGTAGTACTTGCCATGCATCTGTAAATTGTTGACAAGTTTGTTATATCTTTCAAACACATCTTGAATACTTTCATTGGATGCTGATCGAAAGTGTTCATACTCAGATGTCAGAATTTCTAGTCGATTCTCCCTAACTTCCTCTGTTCCTTCATTCACAGTTTCAATGGTTTCCCACATGTGCTTTGCAGTCTTGCAGTTAATCACATGACTGTACATTACAGAGTCTAGAGAATCTATTAAGATCAGTCTTAAATTAATATCAAGTCCGGCTTCTTCTTTTTCAACAAGAGTGTATTCAGAAGAATCTTTGTGCACAAACCTTGCAGGGGCAACAACTTTTCCATCAGTAATAACTTCAGGAATTAATCCAAAAGGTATTATTGGTCCTTCTGATAAGACTTTCATGTATTTAGGATTTGCAACCTCGAGGAACATTAACATTTTGTTTTTCCACATATCATAACTGTTTTTGTCATATATGGGAATTTTCACGGTTCCAACTTTAGAAGACATGATGAATTTTTTAAGAGAGTTAAAAAATTCGGGGATGATTTTTAATTGAGTAGAATGGGATCTTTGATTTGTGTATCAATCACTCGGCTTTGATACCAATTGTTAGGTCCGATAAGATTGTAGAAGGGGGGGTTGAATACAATCTTTACCTTTTTATCGAAATTTATCCGTTAGATAATATTTTAGCAAAGAAAAATTTGTGCAAAATTACTTAACACAATTTTTCAAGTTGAATATAACTGTATATTAACTTGATGCGGTGTTACAAAATCAGTATAACAACTTATCAAGGTGTTAATAACTAATTAGAAAATTCGACATGAACTTTTCTAATTTAGTTAATAATGATCAAGATAAGAACTAGGAAACTTAATTCGCTAGTAGTAGAAGAATCACAAGTAATCAAGTTCTATCGGATAGAATATTACAAAGATGAAGACCTTGAATTTCTAGGAATTGTTTAGGCTTTGGTGTTCTTGAGTTTCTTGAGAGAAAATCTGCTGGATAGAATTATATTCTGCTGTGTTTCTCAATTATGACATAATCTGCTGTCTTTGGTTCTTTTATATCAGAAAAGAGTCTTGCTAGCTTTTTGTAGGATATTTAACTGCTCCAGCATGACTTAATCTGCTTCCAAGACTTAATTTTTCTTCATTAAGACTTACACAAACCTCCATTAAGACATAAACCTGGTCGGTATGACTTAATAAAAGTTCGGTATGACCTAAAACAGCTGGCAGGTGGTCGGTATGACTTAATCAGGATATTTTGGCTCGGTATGACATAATCTGAAATTGCTCGGTATGACCTAAACTGAAATCTTCAGTCGGTATGACATAATCCAGAAGCTTAGCTCGATAAGACATAATGTTGAAGCTTCTCGGTAAGACATAATGTTGAAGCTTCTCGATAAGACATAATGTTGAAGCTTCTCGGTATGACATAATTTAGGTCATACCGATTTTGTCTTCACCAAGACATAATCCAATCCTTTTCCTTTTAAGTCATATTGATCCATTTAATTAATTAATGATTATCCAATTCACATTTAATTGATACAATAATTAATTTAATAAATAAATTAATTCTTCTAGAATTAATTCATTTAATTAAATCAACTAAATGATTTATATCAATTATAAATGAATTTAATTAAATCAATAAATAATTAATTTAATTCTTACAAACCACTGAAGGTAGTAAAGAATTACCACTGACTTGTGTTGACGTTCGATGTACTGTCTGGTTCATGAACGACTAACTTCAATGATGCTTCTTCACTTTTGACTTTAGGTTGTGGTTTATTTCTTCTCTCAATTCTCTTGTACTGTAATTGACATTCAAACTATCACTCGAAAAATCTCTGTCACTGTTGAAATGAATCCATTCGCTTCAATGCTATACTGGGGCTTGATCAGATAACTGAATCGTCTTCCAGTGTACGACATCAAAACTATAGATTGACTTTTCTTCTTTCTTCTGACAGATAATACTTCTTGAGATTCCTGTGACAGTTCATATGTATATTTACTTATTACAATTTGGTTTAAGTTGATTAGGATCCTCGAACTACAAATAGGCTGATTCATATGCCTTTCAGTTTCTCATTTTTTATATAAGCTGCCTCGTATTTCTTACTAGGGGTGTCAAAATTTGACACGACCCGAAACCCGACACAAACCCGACACGAAAAAGTACGAATTTGGGTCGAGTGTTTTGAGTTTCGGGTCGGGGTCGGGGTCGGTGAAAGGCATATGACTCAGCCTATTTGTAGTTCGAGGATCCTAATCCAATTAAACTAGATTGTAATAAGTAAATAATATCAACTGTCACAGGAATCTCAAAAGATGATAACCGTCAGAAGAAAAATCAATAAGTCAATCTATAGTTTTGATGTTTTACACTGGAAGAAGATTCAGATATCTGATCAGGCCTCAAGGTAGCATTGAAACAAGTGGATTCATTTTCGAAGACAGAGATTTCTATTAGTGACAAGAAACAATTTCAGTACCGAATGATTGATGAGAGTGAAGAGTATAAAAGACCACAGTGTTAAAAGTCACGATGAAGAACAGAGATTGGAGTTAGTCGTTCATGAACCAGACAGTACATCGAACGTCAACATCATGCCAGTGTATGTTCCTTATTATAATTACGTGGTTTTCAGCGGAGTATTGACTATTAAAGAATTTATATTAATTCTATTTTAATTGATTAAGTCAAGTAATTAAGTTAATAAATAAATTAATTCTATCAGAATTAATATATTTGTTAAAATGATTATTAGATTAATTAAATAAGAATTAATATGGAAAAGAATTAATTAGTTAAATGATTTTTTATAAGTCATTTAATTAATTATAAACTGAAAAATATGAATGATATAACTATCAAACTGATAGTTATACCGATAGTCATATTCAGTTAAATGGAGATAGTCATATTCAGTTAAATGGAGATAGTCATATTCAGTTAAATGGAGATAGTCATATTTCATTCAAATGGTAAGTTATACCGAATGTTATATTCATTTGGTAAGTCATACCGAATGTCATATTGGTTAGTTAAGTTATACCGAAAGTTATATTTAAGCTGGACAGTCATATTACATTGATTTGATAGTCATACCGATTGTCATATTAATGTAAAATGATTGTCATATCAGTTTAAATCAAGTAATATGACTATGGCTGTGTATATAAGGCAGAGGAATGCAGAAGATTAACAAGAAGTCGAACCAAACACAAGAAATTCACACAGCAGCTGTTTTCTCTCTCTCTCAAGCTCAAGAACACCTTCAAATTTAATTCTGTAAATTCAAGTTCATCTCAGTTGTAATATCCTATCCATTAGAACTTGTTTACTTGTGATTCTTGTACTACTAGCGAATTAAGTTTCCTAGTTCACAAATTGATATCTTGATTTTATTAACTAAATTAGCAAAGTTCATGTTGAATTTTCTAATTAGTTATTAATCCCTTGATAATCATTTGGACTGATTTTGTAACACCCCTCAAGTTAATATATTGTTATATTCAACTTGAAATTTGTGTTATATTATTCCGCACAAAAATATTCGTTTAAGGCAAAATTATTTAACGAATAAATTCTGAGAAAATGGTATAGATTGTATTCAACCCCCCCTTCTACAATCTTAACGGACCTAACAGTCGGGTTGGGTAAAAATTTACCCGAAAAAATTGGGTCAGTTTCGGGTTAACCCAAAATACCTAACCCGACCCGAAAATTTAATTTATGTAATATATTATACATAATATTAAAATTTACTTTATAATTGTATACAGGTGTGATATATTTATAAATTATTTAAATAATTTTAATTTACATCTCATCTCTTTAAATTGATATTATATTTTTTTAATATATTTTAAATAAAAATTATTTTATAAAATAAAAATAATTATTTTTTATTATTTTCGGGTCAAAACGGGTCATTTTCGGGTTGACCGGGTACATAACAGGTCGGGTTCAGGTTGAAATTTTCAACCCATTTCGGGTTCGGGTTGACCCAAAAACAAGATCGGGTACAGCAAACCCGACACGAACCCGACCCATTACCCAAAATTGACACCCCTATTTCTTACAGCCTATTCTATAAGTAAGAGAACGCGTGGAAAAAAAGAGCCTACCGAGGTCGGTAGGGGGATGAAATAAGGGATGGGTATCGAGTCATTTCGGAGCTTGGAAGTACTATCCCTGTTCTCGATCCCTGTTCCCAAACAAATCTCGATCCCCGAGCGGAGATTTTTTTTACTCCCTGATTTCCGCCCTGAACGGGAAAAGTGGATCCCTGCAGGAATCGGGGAATTCTTTCCTTCTAAAAAAAATAAATAAATGTTCTGTCAAATATTTTCCAAATAAGAAGTTAATAAATCATATTGTATAATATTTCGTTTTTTAGTTTTATATCATACTTTAAACATTATTTTGAATATAAATTTATTTGTAATTTAAATGAAAGATAAAACTAATAATACATGTATTCTAAAATATATATTTTTTAATTAATAAAATGGTTAAAATATTTGAAACTTATAAAAAATGTAAATTATAGCTATTTTTTATAATTTATTTTATTTAATATATTAATATGTAATATAAAAATTTTATTACATTCGTGGACCAGCTAATAGGGAGCGGGACGGGGAATGAGGAATGGGGAATTTCGGGACGAGAAGACACTAACCCTCGTCCACGATCCCTGTAACTTTTATAAATTCCCCCGTTTTCCGTCCAAACCAAAAACCCACAAATCCATAACTGACTAAAAGATTACTCATGTGTGCTGATATGACTGTACCCTAACCCAATATGTTGTCAAGGAGCTTATGAGAGATAATATTAAAGGTTTAAATCTCAGTCTATAAATGAGAGATATCGTAGTTTATAAATGAGAGATATTAACGCAAGAATGATGTAGTTTGGTACTCTGCCTTACACAATCAGAATTTACATTTTATTCAAAAACAGTTGTTGTAAATTCACTTTCATCACAGGATGACAATGCCATGCCATCATGCAAAACTAAAATAAAGTTTAAGTCTAACAAAATATTAACCCATTCTTAACTTGTGTGAACCGAACAAAATATAAAAATGTTTGGTAAAATGTTTATGAAAGTTCAATGAAAGTCATGTAACCCCATGATGGTGACTGTTACCTTCGGTTTTTTAATGTCCGGAAATTTAAATGGAATGCTCAAACATGCCAAAGGTTTTCATACAACTCTGCACTATCAACTGCAGGTTGTCCGTTGCATTTTTTGCGCAAAAATTTTTGCAATCCTTTACGCAAATGGTTGGTGTTAATACTTATAAACTAATTAAATTATCTCATTATTCTTGATTCGGGATTTGAATGCTAGACATTTATAATTGAGCTACATCTCTAAATGTTTGGTGTACAAATGTATTAATTGTGTTCTTAATTTGAAAATAATATTATTAAGAGTAAAGTGCACTTTGTGTACTTGAAGTTTGGCCTAGACACCACTTGTAATACCGAATTTTAAAATCGAGCATATGCAATACTAAACAAACAATTTACTTACACGTTGTGTACTGCCGTTAGCCTGACACTAACTCCGTTAATTTCAGAGGGGTAAAACTGTAATTTCATTGACTCTTTATTACTACCACTTATTATTAATTATTATCATTATTATATACATAGCTTATAAATATTTATTAATTTTTAATTTTGGTGTATGATCGATTTGATAAATCAGTTTGTTCTCTCGAGATCCTTGCAAAGCTAAGTTTTTTACACATACCCATCTCATAAAAATCTCGTCTTTGTCCTTAAATCATGGGGTTTTAGTTCATACTTGCATAGATAGACACAATTTTGTATCTATACATGTGGCTTGTTTTTCTATTTAGTTGATGATTTTGGGTTGATTTATGATCTGGGCTGGTGTTGTTTTCTGATTTAGTGATAAAGTTTGGATCTTTACTTTTCTTGATTGTGATATTGAAGGTTGAATTGTATTGTGTATTGTGTGGTTTGATTTAGGGTTTATGTGTAATTGGGTGATTATGAATTGATTGATTAGAGATTGATGAGAAGGAGGCTGAATTAATTGATTAGAGATTGATGAGAAGGTGGTGGAGTAAAGAGGTGGAGTGATGGCTGGTGGTGTAGAGAAGAATACGAGGTGGTTTTGTTGCGGGTATTGGCTGGTGGGTTGTGAGGTTGGAGTTACGAGATGGGAGAAAGCGGATGGCTGCAGAGGGACAGAGGTAGAATGGCGGAGGCTATGGTTGGTTGTTGCGAAGTGGATGGGGAACGAAATGTGAACGGCGTGGAGGGGTGGAGAATTGTTGGTGCGGTGGAGTTGAAGTCGTAGGGGATGGGGTGTGAGGCGGATGAAGGTTGGAGGTGAAGGAGGAGGTCTGTTGCGGTTGGTGGTGAAAGAGGGTGGCTGGGGTGAAGGAAGAGCGTGGTGATTGGAGATGAAAGACTGAGATGTTTTTGTTCTTTTTTTTATTGTTTTTTTTTCAAAATTAACTAATCAATTAAAAATAAAAGAATGGATGGGGAAATACCTTTTTACCCCTGTTAAATTAACGGAGTTAGTCCCAGGCTGATGGTAGTACACAACGTGTAAGTAAATTGTATGTTCAGTATTGTAGATGCTCAATTTTAAAGTTTGGTATTGCAAGTGGTGTCTAGGCCAAATTACAGGTACACAAAGTGCACTTTACTCTATTATTAATTTAGGTAAATTTATATTGTCACGAAAATGTTGGGATAAATTTTTTTTATTGAAAATATTAATTTTATCAACTGTTATTAATTTATCGACATTCTATTGTAGATATATTTCATTCCACTTCAATATAGTTAATTTTTTATATCATGGGTACTTAATAGATATATCATATTAATTAAGAATATATTATGCACGTCGTTTATTTTTTTCACACAAATTTATACCTTAATTAGATATCCATTAGCCATTTTACAAAATAAATGAATTTAAGTATATTGAAAATTTACAAGTTTATAATAAATATATTACAATTATTAATATGTTTCACCTACTAATAATTAATATCATTTCACTAAATTGAATGATTTAAAAATGTATGAGCTGACTACATATCATACATCACTAATTTATACTATAAAATAAGATAATATAAATAAGTAAAAGTTAAAAGAAAAGGATGATTAAATAGTATCAATATGTCTCAATTATCAAAATATCAACAAAAAAAAAATAGCGACACACACGTACACATAGTATGTGTATGATTGTTAACACATAAGATTGAGTGGATTAGTGGTGTATTGGTGTGCAAATGGATGTTAAAACCCGGGTTCAACTCTTTGCAACAACAATTTTTTTCATAAAATAATATACACAAGAATAATTTAGACATTTTAAGTGCATTAAAATGTCTCATGGATTTAAAGTCTTGTTGGTGTATTATATATATAATAGATAATAGATAATAGATATGAAATGTGTCTTATTTTGGTAAACAAATACAATACAGTATTTATCAGGATTTTTGACTTTATGTTCTCTGGTCCTGGTCTTATCCTTTCATTTGTTTACAAATAAAAAAATGAATTGGATACAGAAATTAAAAAAAAGTGTAAAATGATGAAAAATAATAAAGAAATGTAAGTAAAATAATGGAATCAATCAATATTTTATGTAATAATGTGAGTTTAGTAGAAAAAAGTAATGGATATAATTATTTTTTATATTATAAAACTTAACTATTTTAGATAAGTTTTGAAATGTAAAGAATTGAGAGCGACATTCCCAAAAAAAGTGTAAAGAAATGAAAGCAACAGAGGGAGTACTCATTTGCAAACTACGGGGGGGAAAATTATTTCCTACATTTCAATTTTATCTCTTTACTTTACTAGTTTTATACCCGTACAATATGTCTTTATAAATATCATTTAATTTAATTTATTTAAGAGATATTTACAAAATATATATATTTTTAACTTTCTTTTACGTTTTTACTATCATTAACTTCCTCTTTCAATTCTATAATCTTACTTTTACATATATACAACCAACTTTGTTTTTAACTTTTTATTTTTTTTAAAATACGACCTTTGAATAACTGTGTTCTTCGACTTCTAATTCTTCTCATCATCACATAGTACTCTTTCTTCTCGCTGCCTTCTTCCTTCATTCGATTGACGGACAAGGCTTCATCTCCTTCACTCGATTCAACGACGACCTTCTTCTCCTTCTAGTGACAGGCCCTGCAGGGGTAGCTTCTCAATCGGATGGTGGCAGTGAGGTTTAATCGGACGGCGGCGATTAGGTCTAATCGATGGCGGTGAGGTTTAATTTGTCGGTCACCCCTCCCATCTTATTATTGTTTGATTGATCTTCAGTTCTCTCTCTCTCTCTCTCTCTCTCTCTCTCTCTCTCTCTCTCCCTCTCCTTCTCTCCCTCTCACTGTGTGTGTGTGTATACATTGATCCGTACTTGAACGAATTCGATGTATTCTAGAAATAATCTACATTGATCAGGATCAATTGCTAACACATTCTTTGTGTTGTTAATTAATTGCTGATTTTGAATAATAAATTATATTGTTTCTACGAGATTAAACCTCTTATGATTAATTATGTTCAGCTTACAAATTTTTGCATATGAATTATATGATCTTCCTTTTGGTTGAGATAGATATGAATATATGATTTTATGCATTATTAGGATTTGAATTAAGCTGTTCGATCATTTAATTTCGTTTAGTTGTATTTGTACCTTGTAGATCTGATATTTGCAATTGAATTGAATTTATCGGATAAAGGTTTATATTGTTTTTATTAGGTTGTTTTGTTGAAGAAAATCACAAAATCGTTGTTAAAAGTACTATGTTTTACGAAGTGAGAGGCGGTGTAGAATTATAGTAGTTGTTGAAGTGTTAGAATTATAGTTGTTGTTGAGTTGATTGCCTACAGAATTTGACTAGTATTGTGTGATTGTTTGAGTGTTGTAGAATTGGCGTGTTTGTTTGGTGCTTAAACAGTGTGCGGAAGGTGAAGTAGTTGTGTTGTAATAGTAGTGAAGAAATGCACATAAGGTGTTTGATCAATTGTGTGAAAGAATGACTAGGATTGGAGGAGGAGTGTTATGTTCAGTTAGAGAATTATGGAGTTGAGTTCAAGGACAAGAATCAAAGTGATCTAAAAAGCTTCCCTTTAGCTTTATGTTTTTATGTTTTATCGTTATAATGTCAAATGTAAAGGATCTGTTCTAGCTATATGATTATATGACATGACAGGAACACATGTTGGTATGACATTATGATTATAATGGTATTGTAACTAAAGAGTATTGTTTGATATTTGATGAATATGTTGTATGACTATTTGCATCTGAATTTGTAGAGTATTGAAGAATTGAAGCAGAAGCTCCTATATGCTACTTTAGAACTTGAGGCTGTGAAATCACAAGCAAATGAGAAAATAAAACAATTGTTCCAACTTCTCAAGGTGACTATTCGGGAAAGAAATGAAGCCATTTGTTCAAGACTATAATGTACCTTCTGGAGTTGTGAAAGTTTATCAGGCTTCTTTGATTATTGATAATCTCGTGAAAGGTAACCCTTTGCCTCAGAAGGGTAATCTCGTGCAAGCTGTACTAGGAGCAGGGCAACTTCTTCAGACACTTTTTGTGGCCCCGCACGGCCATCTCTCCGCTACCCCACCCCCACCTCGATTCCATCTCTCTCCATATCCCACTACTTTAAGGTATAGTAAGCGGAAAATATTGGATTTTAACAAGTCATGCTGGAGAGAATTTCTACAATTCTTCACAACGCGGCAAATGTGTTACAAGTTCCAGGGAGAAGTTATCATCGGCTGATGGACAACTTTTCTTTCATATAGTTTTTGTTTGTATCCATATATCAATGATTGAATTCAGACATCAATGACATTTCATGATCATTTCCCCTTTGTTGCAAGTTCGGTTTATTCTTTACAAGATTTGTTTATTCTTAATACGATTTGGATAACAAATCATCGAACATGTTTCAACAACATTCCGACACTTTTAGAATGTACACTAAGATCAAATTCAAGTTCTATATCATGTTCTTTATTGCAGTTAATATCAGTTACAACTTATGCCTTTGAATATAGTACTTGCCAGCTAAATAAACTAGTACTTTAAACATTTTGTAATTCTAAAGACAATATGTTTCTTCGTAGAGCATGTCACGCAGGAACACCCATCTAAATTGTCAAATTTAAGTATTTCTATCAGTTACAACTTTTGAAATCATGTTTGCAACTTCTGCAACCATGGTTTCAAAGGATGCAAAGGTTGCAAACATGGTTGCAGAAGTTGAAAATATGTTTGCAACTTATTTGTATCAGTTGCAACTTTTGCAACCATGTTTGCAACTTCTTCAACCATGTTTGAAAAGGTTGCAACCATGGTTACAACTTCTGCAACCATGGTTGTAAAAGTTGCAAACATGGTTGCAACCATGATTGCAGAAATTGAAAACATGTTTGCAATCATTTTGCAACTTATATCACAATATTTACAACTTACACAAACGTATTTGCACTTTATGTAAAAGTATTTGCAAATTAATTAACTTAGCAATTCTACTCAAAAGAAAAAAACTTAGCAATTCAGAAACACGTGTCATATCAGTTCCATTGCTATTTTCAACTTAATTAACTTAGCAATTCAGATACATGTCATATCAGTTGCATTGATATTTGTAATAGTATTTGCAACTTTAATTTCTAAATAACTAATTTATTTATTAGATAAATGAGGACAACACCTCGTAAATTTAAAAAGATCTAAAAAGAATATACAAGTGTGAGAGAACTCCTCTCAAATAAAAAAAATTTTTGGAACAACCTCCAAAAAGAAAAAACAAAACACACGCCAAAAAAATAGTCGTGACAGTCCCCACTTCTTCATCACCATTAAAGGGAATAAGGCATTTTCTTCCCTTTGTACACTCTTCCAGCTCTAATTGAACCAAGAGCTTTATGACTCTTGGATTCGTAAGTCATCATCCCTTTTTTAAAGTTCCATCTCTTGATACCACCTGGTAAGAAAAAAAATACAGAAGGTCAGTTTTGATACAAACTCGATTATTATAAATGAGTAAATGACAACCCACCTTGTTGCCTTTACATTGAGACATGCATATAATTTTATATTTCTAAAGACAATATGTTCTCCGTAGATCAGGCCCCCCAGGGGCACCCATCTTGATAGTCAGACAATAACATAAGGTTCACCAGCAGTGATAAACTTCCTCCAAGAGAGTGCCCAATAAAACGGAACATGGCATGATTGCCATGATTCTTTACATGATTACAGACTTCAGGCAACATCTGTTCATAAATTCCCTTTGCAGCCTCGTATATACCTCTATGAACAAGCACATCCAGGCCCTAGAGATTATAAAAAGGAAAACAAAACACATTATCGAAGTTTTAAGACTTCTTATTTCTGTTTTGACAAGTCTTTCTCTTTTCTGCAGGTGAATTTTCCCTATTCATTCAAATTCTTGATTTCTAAAGGACCTTAAAATACAAAATCAATGACGTAACTATCAACTTTAACAATACACTAACCAAGTAAGCAACTACTAAAAATATAAAATTACACTGACCTCAAATTTTATGGGCTCAAATAGTAGATTTGCCTGCCATGAAGCCAAAGACTCAAAATTTAAGATTAACAACTAATTATACACCAACCAAGAGAATGTAGCAAAATTCAAAACCTAATAAAAACAAGCACAAATGCAACTTCTACGAGCGCAATGTTTTTGAAAAAAATCACAAATTTTACAATTAAGCACAAAATTACCAAAAATTACATTAGCATCTCACATAAACACAATCAAACAATTTAAAAAGCTACCTGAAGAGCAGAGTCCAAGTTATTCCCATACTGGTTTCGTTGAGGCAAACCAACAAACACATCATCTACACTTCGTTCTAGTCCTTTGTTTGTGTCAAAATCCCCAAATCGCAACTCAATACCTTGGTCCTTAGCATCGACCTCAATATCATTCACCAATTCAGTGGCACCCATAACTCCATTATTCGTAGCTTCATCATTCCCACCCCCTTGTCACTCCCATGCCTAAACTTGTTGTTTTCTTGTTCAAAACTCGAAACTCGAAAATGGATATTTGCCCCTGCGAGGTCGTAATATATAAGAAAGAAGAGTCAGTAGTGGTTTCTTTGAATTGATGGTGTAAAAATGGAGGGGAGAGAGGCAGTGTAAAAATGGAGGGGAGCCAGAGAGATGACGGGAGAGGTTAACCGTATTTTTACAAAAAGGAAAGTAATGAACGTAGTTTGGTAATTTGAAAAAGTTGGGCTGTGTATTTTTAAAAGCCCAATAATTAATGTGTGTAGTTTTGAAAAAACTTTATTTAATGATTGATGTCATTATTTTTCGAAATTAAAATTCAACTTTCTTAAATTTTAGTAATAGTTAATTTTGATATTTTGTATTTTATGATTATGTTGGTTTATTCTTTTACCTTATGTAAATATTGTTAAAATTTTAATTGCATTAGTTATTTATTTGTATTATCATTTCAATATATATGAATACGTATTTGATGGAAAGAAGTTTATCTATTTCAAATTATAGAAATTAGTGTAATTATTATACTAATTTGTATGTCCAAAAATATTTTCTAATTTCCATTTATATAAGATATACCTAATTTTTAGTTACCTGAATTATTATCATTTTAATATATATGAATATGTATTTGATGAAAATAGTATTTTTTATTTCAAATATTCATTTATATGAAATATACCTATTATTTAGTTATATAGGACCCGTGTAATGACCATGCCATAACACGCTATTTAACCCCTTTACACCAATTATATATAGGTATATATTTTAAAACTTTTACCTCAAAAGCATGAAAATAAATTATTCAAAATTTAAAAAAAAATTATTTTGAAAAGTAAAAGAATTTACTTAAATTACTATAAAAAAAATAAATAATTTATTTACTAGTGTAAAAATTTCTTACTAAAAAGTATTTATGAAAGTTCCTTTTACTATTTCTATCTCATTATTTTTTATGTTAAAATATGCCTGTTTGTAATCTTGTGTGTTGATTCGTGTTATCATGTCCTAATTTCGGAAATTCAAAATAAATCGAAAATTTGTTTCAAAAATTACGAGGGATACCATTCTGGAAAGCTCTTTTCAATATCTGCGTTTTATGTTTACATTTCGCTGACTATTTTTGTGATTTCGATGTCTTAAACATCAAAATATTAATGTGATCAGGGGTTCCATTTGTTCAGATAGCTCGTATTTGGTTATTTTCTGCATTCGTTACTTTTTCAATTTTTACGAGCCTTACCATTTTGGAAAGGTCTCGGAATCATCTACGATTTTCTTGTTTCGTACTTTTTGATTTGGATACACCTTTATTGAGTAAATTGTCATTCTTTGAGTTTGGTCAGGTCTGATTTTATCATAAATAGTCTATTTTGTAAGATATTTGGTTGTATGATCTTTGAGTATGTGTTTTCGGTTATATATATGTATGATTTCGAAAATATTGTAAGGTCTTTTCTTTTTCGAGTAAGTTATATGTAGGATTATTTATGATTTTATTATGACTGGGGAGATGTTTGATTTTCATGTAATATTGTACTTATTTTCGTACAAGCTCCTGTCAGATTTCGGAAAGCACCGTTCTTATTGTCTTGCGAGCTTATCAGATTTTGGGTAGTATTGTGCTTATTACCTTGCGAGCCCTGTCAGAATTTGTAAGATTTCAGGTGGCATTTGTTTATGCTATGCCCCTGTTTCTATAAGGTCATCTCCCATGTTTGTTAGTAAGTTACTTTGCATATTATTTGTAAATGTATATGTAAGAGTCATATTATATTTTATCTTGTTTATGTTAATGTGATAATTATTCGTAAGTGATAATGATTATTTGTAAGAGTAAGATATTTTTAATTTGGAGTTATTTATTTTTATAATGTGAGTTGAGTATCTACTTTCTATTGTCTCATTCCCTATGTCTCATTGTTCTTTATTCAAATATTCATTTTTATTCTTAACTTTTTCAGTTATTTAATTTGTCCAGCTTGTGATTCGTTTTATATCCGTATATGAGCTTTTCGCTCACTACTGGTCCTTTTATTTCTTATTTCTCCCGACAGGTGATCATATTCAGGCGGGGTACTTTGGGAAAAATGCGAGTATCAAAACTTTGAGGAGTTTATTTATTATTTTGAGATACCCTATTTTGTTGGGATGTTAAAGTTGGTATCAGAGCTAGTGTTGGTAGATTTTGTAGACTTGCCTTTAGGATCGGCTTGTGAGATATGGGTAGTTGGAAGCTAAAGGTTCAGCATTATACTCCTTTAGGCTTGATCTGTGAGAATGGATAGATCGTGTGATGGATCGTTAGTTAAGAATATTATTCGTTTTGTGTTTCTTTGATGTCACTGCATGATTATCTAGATTCGTCTTTCCGTGCAATCTTTAGTTATGTTCTTTAGTTACGAGAGCTACTAAATAGAGATAGGTTGTAGATGCTATATCGCAAACGTCAGATTGTTCGTGAAATATTTGAATCATTGAGTACAAGTAGGACGCTATCTGTTTCGACACAGTTTAATTTATTCTAACGTAAAAGTAGAAAGCGAGATTTTTGGAAGATAGCAATGTAAGAGATCAATGACATTTAATTGTATTAACGGACACTTTCAAAAAATTATTAATAGAGGCATGATATATATTTTGAGAAATATAATTTATATAATATGCATTTCAAAAATTAAAAAATTTTATTCATCAAAGACTTGTGACATTTTATTGCCTATCAACTCGAACACTTCAATAATCTTGACATTTTTTTGAAAATGAATAAACCAAACCAAACAAACCCAGTAAATCCCGTTCAGAACAGGGTCTGGGGAGGGTAAGATGTACGCAGACCATGCCCCTACTACTAAGAGTTGGGAGGCTGTTTCCGTGAAGACTCTCGGCTTAGTACACGATAAGAAAGTGAAAGGGAAAGATATATAAGCAGATATAGACAAGAAATTGAAAAACCAAACTGGAAACCATACCTGAGCCCAAAGTGTATTCCACATGGGACTTACCTTAGAAGCTTTTAAAATACTCTCAACTTGATGCACTTTACTCTGCTAGACAAAAAATATTGCCCCGCACAAAACTCCCTGCAAAAGATAGACCACACGCACAACAATAGAACAATAGAATGTTTAACGAATAATTTATATTTTTTTTTTTACGTTTATCAAATATTTATTTTTTTGAATAAGTATGCTTATATGTCTTATAATGAGTAATTTATGTCAAATGTTCATTATGAATTTTAAAAGAGAAAACTGGGACTGAGGTTGTCCTGAGGGATCTCTCCTGAGGTTATAACAGAGCCTATAAAATAAGTGACCCCGCAAAGACATTTTTGTAAATATCAATTTTTTTCTCAATAATTTACCTACATACCCTATAAATTTACCCGCACAACAATCCCATTTTAAAAATCATATTCTCAATATAATTATCATTTTTATTATTAAATCGATAAAGTTTTGTTTAAAAAATCAAAAAATTGCAAAAGAAGGAACCCATCCCTAATTGCAAAATTGAGCTCAAGCTCAGTTTATTCTTTTTGCGATTCGAATAAAAAAGCTGTTTGTTTGTTGTACTTGATAGTTGATTCATAACCTTCATTTGTTTTTATTGCGTAATTTTAACTCCAAAGCTGCTGCTGTTACTGATGATCATCTGAATCAAGATGGACACATCTTCAGTCCAACAAGATGAATGGGGTATGCCTCTGTTCCCTTTCTTTTGTACCCCATTTAATTCAATTTATGTGTGTGTATGCTTTTTTTCTTAAAATGTATTTGCAATACTATCAATTCAGTATGTTTTCTGTACTTAATCCTTGTGAGCTTATTCTTTTGATTAAAAACTAGATTTTTGGGCAATTAGTAGTGTCTAGATCAAATATTTGATAATATTGGGTTTCGTAATTCGGTGTCTGGCTCGAAATAGCTTTGCTGTCCTCTTAAGTTTAAGTTGGGAGTTGAGAGAATTTATGTGAAAAATATTATTCTATGGTTTGTGTTGGTATACACCAAGTGCTGATTTTCCAATTTAATCACTTTTTTTTTGTCCTGTGTCGTGGGTTTTCTTGTTATGTGGCGTTTGCTCGGTACCTAAAATGGGGTAGCGCTGATTGTAGGATGAGATGAATGTGAGAACTTGTTATTGTGGTTGTTGGGATCATCATTTCCACTTTGTTACGTTGTTTTAGTATACGGTTTAATCAGAAATCTGTGTCAATAAACATGTTTCCTTCTATGCTTACCTATTTCGTTAGGTTGCTATTTTGATGGTAAAATACAAATGTGCTTCTTGATTCTTCCATCTACCCTTTACTTTTTACTCTGCGGTCGACCAAATGATGCAAATTTTAAGTGAGGAAAATCATGATAAAAATATTACAGTTAAAAAATCCATGGGCTGCATACCTGTATTTGGTCTATATTCTCTCGTTTTAACATAACTACCCTCTTTTCCCTCTTCATTGTGATTTTAGGCTCAGTCAGTTGCTTAGGTTGTATGTATACATGTAGTGATGGTCCTGAATCTTAATTAAGTTTTCATGTGCCACATAAGAACATTATTAGCAAAAATAGCATTTCTTTGGTTGCTGCTGAGACATAATATCTTTTGACAGACACTGATGGATTTGAAATTCCAAGTTTGGGAATAGGAGATTTTGATCAAGGTGAAGGTACAACCGATGTGCCAGCAGTAGAAGAATTGAAGTCTTCGTCATTTAAGGTTACTGCCTACACTTTCCAAGCTTTCACACTCAACTTTTCAGGCCATGATTTTATTATTTTTGTTCAGCTTTTGTACTCTTTAAATCTGAAGTATGTCTTTAATAAGTTTATTGGCTTGCATAACCATGATTCTTGCGCATGGTTAGGGTGATAAAGAAGAGAGTATATATCTCGGACCCCATGGAGCTCCTCCACAACAACCAAAGCAGCAAGAACTTAAGTCCTGTGGTCGGAAGCAGAAGTTCAAGCAGAAACTGAAAGAAGCAGATCGAAAAATTAGTGGTTCTGGGCGAGAAAATAAATTAGAGAATTTGAGGGATCTTGTTGGTGGTGAAAAAACAGTTGTCAACATGTCAAAGAATTCTCCTAAAGATTGGCTAGACCCGCATTGTCACGAATCTGAGTTTGAAAAGCACCGTGTGCAGTAATATGTATTCATGTGTCTCGGTATAGATTTTCAGACCTTTGTGACGGCACAGATTTTGTCAAGGCCATGTATTTTAACAATAAATGTTTGGTTGTATGCTGTTTTTAATTGAAGCCCTGAATGTATGTTTCAATTATCTCACAGTTTTAACTGGTTTAGCAAAGATTATTATTCGTTGTGGTGATGACAATTTTGGTGTCTAGTTGTGACAGCATTAAGGACCCAATCAGTGAAACCTGTGAGGTGGTGGGTGTTGCCATCGAATTTATGCAAGTATTTATCAATTTGGAACATATGTTCTTAGGCAATAAAAAATGACATCGATGTTGTGAGGGTTGTTCAGTTATAGTTTTTTGCAATACAACTGCTAGAAAGTGTTTTACGGTTGCTACCGCTTAGAAAAGTTAACATGCAATGATTGTTAGTTCTACTACTATGCTACCTGAGTTGATGAAATTTCAAAAAAATTACCAAATGATATGTTTTGAGTGAACCATGTAAAGTTTTGCTCTGAAGAAAATGTGAATATATTTTGGTCTCTGCAATGATGAAAACGAGTTCAGGTATTTCACTGCCTGAAAATCGATCGACAATCCCCCCCCGGGAGTTGGGAATGACAGTTATAGTTACTGATGTTTTTATGGTGTCTGGAATATTAGTTCCCTGCAGGCCATTTGCTAATGGCTAGTGGCTGGTAAAATATACTGTAGTATTAGTCTAGTGTGATGACTGATACACACCTTCAGCCGCCGATCAGATAATAAAATCAATTCAATCTCATGTTTTTGTGTTAGATATACCAGCTAAGTCGATAGTGATTCGGTCCCTTCTGGCAACATATCACTTTAAGAGTATAAGTTCTTTTAAGTCATGGAGTGCCAGTGACTTGGTTCCCATACATTTATGTCAATTGCTGATACCCTGTTAATTGCAATTTCCATACTAATATAATTCCATTCAATTACTGCATATTAAAGAGATATCAAAAGCGCAATGTTGTTGCAACCCATTTGCTCCAATGTTGCTGCAACACCACATTTGCTCCATCTTCCCTAATCATGGTTAATCTCCCACCGATGCCAGATTTCAATACGAGAGAAAGAAATTACTGGCTTCTGTTACCATGGGTGTTACCATGATCTATGTTATCGTTTTCTGGGGGTTTTTTTTTAGATCACCATGTTTTTTCTACTTACATGACTCTCACGAAGAGAGCCGTGATGCCCATGCTTAGCATCTCCCGATGTCTGTATCTATATCACTACAAAGATCCTCATACAAAGTTATAAGATTACTCAATTACATCATTTCTTCCTAAAAGCATGACATGTTGAAAATTAATATTCCTAAGAACTTGGTCTAGATGGACCGATTATTTAGCCGACTCCAAACATAAAGTACTGAACACATATATATACAAGTAATACAACCTACATCTATAGTTTCTTCCTTCTGTATAGTACCAGCGGCAACTTTGTTAATTTTGTCAGTTTCCTGTATAAGATGATTGAGCCAGCAAAATATCAGAGGGAGACAAAGTTCCGGACTGATCGACATCAAGTTCTTCAAACTGTTCCATGATTGTTGCAACGTCTTCCTCGCAGATTTTCCCCATCTCTTTAAGCCTATATATAATGAATTCAGCGGCCCTATACACAGATGAAAGTTTAAAAAAAAAAAATTAAGACAAGAAAAGAATACTGTCCTAAAAATAAGCACTTAGCACTAGATAGTCTCCTAACCAAAATTAACATACTCAGACCGATTAAACCACTTAACTAATATAACTACACCTCACTTCAAAAAAAAAGAAAAAAGAAAAAAAACTGCACCCTAAATCTAAGAATTAGAAGAATTAACAGCTGGAGGGTGATATCTATATTGCTCACAGAAAGCTTACATACCCAACAACTCCATCATCATCAATATCAGCAGCTTCTAAATCCATATTAGTGACCTTTTTTGCAAGTACCAACCTGACCAATGCCCTTTGTCTGTTCTCAGTATTGACCTCGGCAATACAAAAGAAGAGTTGACCTAAGCAGATAGTACTCGTCAATATCCAAAATATTGCAAATATACGCCCAGTTGCTGTAGAAAAGCTCTTGTCCCCGTAACCTAGTGTTGTGATTGTTGAGCAGACACAATAAAAAGCATCAATAAGGTCTAGTTTCTCAACTGTGGCAAGGAAGACAGTCCCAGCAACTACAAGCACCACAAGGAAAGACTGTACCAAGAAACACTTGTATCTCACTCTGTTGGTTTCAATCTCCTTTAGCATGTCCAATTCGCCAACTTTCTGAGTAATACGCAATGCTCTGACTAACAAAAATTCCTGTTTCTCGACAAGGTAGTCTGCTGCACTGCTTAAAGTCAAACAAACTAAAGCCATTCCAGAGAATACAAACAGACAAGCGAGTAATTTTGACGGTGTACTATCAGGCACAAGATCTCCATATCCAACGGTAGTCATTGTCACGATGCAGAAGTAAACAGAATCGAGAATTCCATTTGTTTTCAATCCCTTAATGTGGTCTCTGACAAGGTAGAAACAAATGGTACCTGCAGTCAAGTAGAGGACCAGGAATATGAGGACTCTCTTTAAGTTTGGATGGAGGTTATCACGTAGGGATTTAGATCCCGAAATCTGGTTATGGTGTTCAAATTCTGGAGGAATATATTCTGTTAGAGGGACACTTTTACAACGGCGGAACCTCCTTCTAGGCGGAATTATTTGATTTACTGGAGTTGCACGATCTTTGAGGCTTGCCAGTAGGGGTACTTTTGCACTTTCATTGGACATCTTAGTAGTTATTAAATGTTGAACCAGCGACCTGCAGATAAATCAAAGAATAAATTCAGATTTATAAGAGAACGTATGATATATTTACTTAAAACTGGAATCTTAAGATTTTAGTGTATACATAATTCAATGTAATTTGTATCATAAAAAATATAGAATGTAGGTCATTTATGGTCTACTTTTTTTCCCTTTTGAATATTATTTGTACCGCTTTCATATTATGGAATGCAAACATACATAGAGCTGAAGTTGTATAATAAAATCCAAACTGACAGCATAGAAAGACTTAGATTCTTAGAATGGTTAACCAGATGATCTCTTTACTCCGTCAATGCCAGAATAATAGATATATTGATTTAGAATATGAATATCTAACATGATTTCCATGTAGCTGTAACAAGAAAAATATATATCTAACAGGATTTCAATGTTGCTGTAGTAATAATGACTAAAACCAAGCTACAATAGGTCTTAATCCATCGTTTGAGTCATAAAGATATGATCATTCTACACCGTGCCTTTTTACTTAAAGGCTCACAACTTATCAGCACACTTTGTGGAAGTAATACCATAAGTATATACACATACTAGCTGTATACACATGTTTCTATGGAATATTTGAGTGTCACAATTTCCCCACTCCAATTCTGAACGCTCACCTGAAAGATCGCCAGCTTGTTAAAACTTAGTAATAAATTTAAGTTCTACATAACCAATTAACATCAAAAAATTTAACGTGTTATCATGTAGGGACGGGGTGATACGGTAGTTGTGGTATCATGATAACACTAAATCTAACATGAGCTCCAATAATGACATGCTACGAGTTATTAGACTTAATAGAGTTTAAGACTGTAACTGTATAGCATTATTATATGGTAATCATGATGGTAACTAAATTTGAAAGGAGACCTTTACTTTCTACGATTGAAAGAAGTTCAAAATTTTCAAATTCATCATAGTCACTCCAAAAATTTGTGAATGTATTGTACTGGCCTAGCCGGGCCTCTTGATTGTTGAAGAATATAGAATATAGCCAGAACAAAATGTTCAACACATGAAACATTTGTTGCATCGCTGCACAAACTGCAATCAGTGATTTACACCATATCAGTGTCAATGTGGCATAGTTAGCGGTTCTGTCAATTATGATCTTTCTTTCATAGTACCTCAGCTAGAGAATCACTGATCCAAATGAGAAGTCCAAAATCTCTGTATATTTTTATCCAAATAGGATATATTTGCCTTATTACGGAGATCTAGACAAGAGACGTTAAAGTAATAACCATATTATTAAAGGTGTAAGCCGGTAAGTTATTTATGATTTATTCGGGGCTCAGGGTTGGACTTGTAGACTAGAAATGTAAATGAGAATAGCTCTTCATGATGTACTCAATTTCGGCTCATGACATACTCGAATTTGACTTTGCAATAATCAAGTCAAGCTCGATTAGTTCAAGTAGTTACCGAATTGACCTCAAGTACCAATTATTTACCAGGTGAGCCTCCCGCGTAAATGTGATTTTAAATTTTAATTCAAACTAAATATTTACTTTATAAAGATACTCAGCTTTATCTTGTGATTGACAAATTTTAACGAATAGGAGTTTCGAATATAAAGCCCAGCTGATCACGAGCCTCACACTATGACTTCCCGCGCCTTGTCCTTTTAAATACTCCAATTTCTATATAACAATACTAGGGTTGCTTAAATTTCCCAAAAAAAGGATTCACTAAACAGTAAACCATTACTTTTGCATTCTGAATTTCAATCAACATTAACAAACTACAACAACATATATATGCAACTATGCACGCAAAACAGAAGAGCTAGAAACCAAAACATATAGACACACAAAATTAAGTTGACTATGTTAATCAATAACTAAAACCAACTGCAATAGAGCATCTAGAATTTGCTACTCTATACACACATACTGTAATGAAAAACAAAAGCAAAAATATATAATGCTACAAGAATAACACCAGAAATATACCCAGTATGGAATTGAATTACATGTATGTATAGGTGAGTAGAACAAGGAGAGATCTGAAGGTTACCTGTAGCAGAATAGACAGCAAGTTGGAGGGTTCTTTCTATCTGTGTGGGTGGAACTGTGGAAGCTCCTTTTAGCTGAAAAATAAAGTAAATAAACTGAAAAAAGAAAAAAACTAATAAACTAAATGGATAAGCATCGGTGTTAATATTTGACTTATGTTTCCTTTTTTATCACTTGACTTGAAGTCTGGAGACGTCTTGAATCACAGGTGTTGTCTTTTCACGATTTTGGAAAATTTATTCACTTGTAAAATAATTTATTATTAATGTAGTAATTTTTTTACCAACACCGCTATATATTGTTGTTTGTTTTATGTCGTTTAGTTTTGACATTTAAATTTTTAACTTCTAACAATGTTAAATTTTGTAGGAGAATACATAAATTATGATTACAAAAATATCTTCGAAAATATGTATTTTTTTTTTAATTTCAAATATAATGTACTATTATTGAAAAATTCTGAAATGCAATTTGTCATTCGTTTATTTCGTACCTTTCTACTCGTATAAATGATTTTATGTAAGATATATTCTTAAATGAAGTACAAAAATATTAAGAAAAATCTATTAAAATATACATTTAGGGCTCTCGAAAAAAGAAAATTTTATAGGTCAAAAAAGAAAATTTTATACGTCAAAAAAAGAGGAAATTCTCATTGATATCCTTTTATAATTGGTTTTTTCAAATGGCTATTTTTTTTTTGAATAATTTTCATTGGTAACCTTTTACAATTGATTTTTTTTAAATGATACTATTTTCTTGTTTTAAATTAAAATAAAATACTAAACAAAATAAAAGAAAATTTTAAATCAGGCGGAAACCGTGTCTATCGAATTCAATTAGAAAGAGTGAGAATTAAAGGTTTTTAGAAAGAGAAAAGGAGGAAAAAGAGGGTTTACTCACTATTATCACAGTCTTCCTATGAACTTGCGGGTATATGTTCGATTCACTTATATAAATATGTTTCATTATTATGTGTTTCATTTATAGGATGGTCTTCACCCGACTTGAACAAATTTTTTAATGTGTTAAATCTTTTACTTTAAATAAGAATAGTTATTTCATTTTATTAAGAATGAAATGGTACCATTTCTAAAATTCAGTTGTAAATTGAAACAAGTGAAAATTATTCAAAAAATAATTAGTAATTTATTTCATTACAGGAAGGGTATGATAAGTGTAACCCCTTAATCTAGGAAAGTCATTCATAAGATCAAAAAAAATGAAATGACATGGTTTGGAAAACCAATCGTAAGGTCCAGAGACGGAATTGAAGGGGGGCAGGGGTGGCTCTTGTCCCCCCAAAAGCTATAGATTTTTTTGTTTTGTACCAATAAAATTGGAAGTTTCATTTTATAGTTCCCCAATATTTTTCTTTTGAATAAATAGTTCCCCAATATTATGTATTCACAATAGTATATGGTCCCCCCACTTCACATTTATAGGAAAAAAAAAAGATAAAGAAATTATGTGGGATATCAAGAGTTGTCAGGACATAGACACATGAATGGTTACTAATAATTCACTTACTTTTGTTATATACAAAACAAATTAGTAAAGTACAAACTAGTATGATATTGAGATACAAAATCCCGGGAGATCAAGAAACAGACTTGTAAACTTTCTTCATCCTAACTAGATTAAGCAAGAAAACAAGAAAGCAAAGACATTATAGAGAGATTTGTATTTACTGTTGTATATTGCAGAAAATGTAAAAAGAGTAGTTCAATCTGTACATTTTGTTCTCTTATATATAAGAGATTGTAACAAACTTTCTATACATACAGCTACCTATATCTATAACTGATCTAACTAACTTGCCAGCCTGGAATGTATCATCCGTTGATCAGCTGTATCATCCGTTGATGTGTAACTAACTTGC
Organism: Saposhnikovia divaricata; assembly: GCA_036435485.1. Classification (NCBI taxonomy): domain Eukaryota; kingdom Viridiplantae; phylum Streptophyta; class Magnoliopsida; order Apiales; family Apiaceae; genus Saposhnikovia; species Saposhnikovia divaricata. Next base: position 44,185,708 of record CM071594.1, on the reverse strand, counting down.
CAGCCTGGAATGTATCATCCGTTGATCAGCTGTATCATCCGTTGATGTGTGTTTATCCGTCGATGTAGCTGTATCCGTTGATGTAGCTGTAATATAACTTAAATCAACTGTGTTACTTGCTAGTAAAGCTCTATGTATAATATTCTCAATATCCCCCCTCAAGTTGGGAGGGGATTTAGAATACAATCCCAACTTGGACAATAATGTTTGAAACTGATGAGCTGGTAAAATCTTGGTGAAAACATCAGCAAGTTGATGAGTAGTAGGAAGATAAGTGAGCTGAATGAGGCCTTCCATGACTTTATCTCGAGTGAAATGACAATCAATCTCTATGTGTTTAGTACGTTCATGGAATACCGGATTCTTGGCGATTGCAATGGCAGATTGATTATCGCAATGAAGAGTCACTGGTTTGAGTTGATTGAGACTAAGCTCTTCAAGTAATCGAACTGTCCAGGTTACATCAGCAGCTGCAGATGCCATAGCTCGATACTCACTTTCAGAAGATGATCGTGAAATGGTGCTCTGTTTCTTTGATTTCCAGGCAACTGGTGAAGAACCTAGTAATAAAACATAACCTATAATAGATCGTCGTGTATCAGGACAAGATGCCCAATCACTGTCTGAATAAGCCTGGAGAGTTGAGTGATCAGATCCTTGTAGAAGAATGCCTTGATTCTGAGAGTGAGCTACATATGATAAAGTATGTTGTAGTGCTTCCCAATGAGCTAGGCGAGGAGTATGCATGAACTGACTTAGTACTTGAACTGAATAGTTCAAATCAGGTCGAGTGTTTGTCAAGTAATTAAGTTTTCCAACTAAAGAACGATAAAGTTCTGGATCAGAAAACAAAGGACCTGAATCAGCTGTAAGTTTTAGGTTTTGAGGTAATGGAGTAGTGGCTTTCTTAGAAACATCAAAAGGTAAATCTTGTAAAAGTTCTCTTGTAAACTTCGACTGAGTTAGAGTAATACCATTAGCAAGATAATCAACTTCGATTCCCAGAAAGTAATGTAGTATTCCCAAGTCCTTGATACTAAAAATGTTATGAAGATGAGACTTGATGCTTTGTATTGAAGTAACATCATTACCTGTAACGATGATATCGTCCACATAAACGGCCATGATGGTTATATGTTTGTCAACTTTCTTGATAAAAAGACTGTAATCATTCTTTGATTGGACAAATCCCTGTGCAGTAAGTTCATGAAGTAATTTATCAAACCATTATCTCGAAGCCTGCTTGAGGCCATATATTGATTTTCGAAGTCGACAAACTAGATTATTTGGATTTGGAATGCCTTCTGGAACAGTCATGTAGACTTCCTCTGATAAATCTCCGTGTAAAAACGCATTATTCACATCCAACTGATATAATGGCCACTTCTTATGTCCAGCAAGAGCAATTAAACATCTGATTGTATTCATTTTGACAACTGGAGAAAACGTTTCTTCATAATCGATCCCATACCTCTGATTATATCCTTTAGCAACTAAGCGTGCTTTACACCGTTCTAGGGATCCATCTGCCTTCAGCTTGAGTTTAAAAACCCATTTATATCCTATAGCTTTCTTACCTTCAGGAAGGGGTACTAAATCCCATGTCTTGTTTTCAGTTAAAGCTGCAATCTCTTTGTCCATTGCTTCTCTCCATAAAGGATGAGAATTAGCCTCTTTAAAGCTTTTAGGTTCAACAAGTTGAAATAAAGATGAGAGAGCAGTATGATGTGTAAGAACAGTAGGACAGTGAAAATCCTTTAGATATGCAGGAAGTTGTTTAGTTCTAGTAGAATGTCGAACTGGTATATCAGCAGTGGTGTGAATAGAATTATCAGAATGATCAGTGGTAGATTGAGATGAATGTGAAATGGAATGATTATTGGTAGAGTGTGTGGACTGTATAGGAGATGAATTTGAAAAATAATCATCATTTGTAGAATGAGACTGAGATTGAGATTGTGTGGACTGTGTGGTGTTTGAAGTGTGTATATGTGACACAAGATCAGAATAGAAATCAAATTTAGGACTAGAAACAGCAGGTATATGAATAGCAGTAGAATCAGTCAATAATGTATCTTTGGCAATTGTATGAAATGGAAAATGTAGTTCATGAAACATTACATCCCTTGAAACAGTTAATTTTCTTGAGGCTAAATCAAGTACCTTATATCCCTTCTGAGTTGGTGTGTATCCTAGAAATACACAAGGAGATGCTCTGGGATCCAATTTTGATCGACCAACCTTGCAGGTAGTAACATAACATAAACTGCCAAACGCTTTCAGTATATCATAATAGGGTTCGTCTTTGTATAGAAGTTTATAAGGAGTGTGATTATTAATACTTGACAAAGGCATTCTGTTAATCAAATAAGCAGCACACAGTATACATTCACCCCAATAATGAACTGGAATTCTAGATTGAAATAACAGTGCTCGAGCAGTTTCTAATAAGTGTCTATGTTTGCGTTCTACAACCCCATTCTGCTGGGGTGTATATGCACAACTAGTTTGATGGACTATCCCTTTCTTCTGGAAATATATCTTCAATTTTCCTTCACAAATTTCAGAAGCATTATCTGATCTAACACATAAAACAAGAGCTTGAAATTGTTTTTCTGCAAATTGAATAAAGTTTTATAAAACATCCGCAACTTCTGATTTGTACTTGACAAGATGTATCCAAGTATATCTGCTAAAATCATCAACAATAGTGACAAATTGTGTACAACCAAACTGAGTTTTGACTTTGTAAGGTCCCCATAAATCGACATGTAACAACTGTAATATAGAAGTACTTTTAATAGTACTATGAGGAAATGGATTTCTGGTTTGCCTAGCTAATGGACAGATTTGGCAAATAGAATCATTGACAGAAGTAAAATCACAAGAAGGTTGTAAGATCTTCAATTGCTGATAAGGTATATGACCAAGCTTGAGATGCCATAGATGAGCTTCATTTGTAGCTTTAGCAGTGAGAGAATGCTTAGTAGAATTGAAACTTGAGTCCACAGTATACAGACCATTTCTCAGCTCACCAAGATGAATTGGCTTCTTGCTCTGAGAAAGGTCCTGTAAAAGACAAGATCCATTATTGAAAATCAGTTGACAATTAAGATCTTTGCATAATTTGTGCACTGAAATCAGCTTGAAATGAAAATCTGGAACATGTAGCACATCTTTTAAGACGATGTTATTTCCCAAATCAACTGTACCAATATGCAGAGCCTGTATTTTTCTACCATCTGGTATTGTTATGCAATTTTCAGAACCATTGACAGTAGTGTAATCAATGAAATTATCCAAATTTGGTGAAATATGGTCAGTAGCTCCACTATCTAGTAACCATTTGCAATCTAGACAAGACATCATACATAGTTTACCTGCTAGTAAAGCCTGAGACTTAACAGAATTGTTATCAGAAAAATTCTGATCTGAGAGCAAACTGAGAAGCTTATTATATTGATCATCAGAAAGCAAGTTTGAAGAAACTTCATGTCCAGAAACTTCATGTCCAGCAGTATTATCTCCAGTAAAAGTGGTTGCAGCTGCAATTTTCCTGTCCTTAGGTTTAAAACCTGCAGGATATCCATGTATCTTAAAACACCTGTCAACACTATGACCAGGTACTTTGCAGTGAGTACAATAGTAATTAGAGCCAGGTTTCTGTTTTCGATTTGCAGTATTTCCATAGTTTCCAACATTTCCTGTTGCATTTCCAAACTTGAAACCAGAATTTCCAGTAAAATTTCCAGAATTATAACCATTTGAATTTCCAGTGTTATAACCAACTCTCTGTGTATTGTAATTTCCAGAATGTGTGAATCTTCTATCTACTACAAAAGCCATGACATCATTCTGAGCATTTGACATTTCCTTATGATTCTCTTCCTGTGCAATCATCCTATAAGCCTGAGCAACTGTGGGTGAAGGATTCATAAGCAGGATATGTCCTCTCACCAGAGCATATTGATCATTAAGCTTCATCAAAAACTGTAACAGTCTGTGTTCTTGGATTTTCTGTTGCACTTTCAGATTCAAAGTACATGTACAATTGTTACAACTGCATTTAGGCATAGGACTTGCATCATCTAGATTATCCCAAAGTGCCTTAATAGAAGTATAAAACTCAGAAACACTCTGTTTTCCTTGAGTAATTTCAGCTAATTTCTGTTCAAGTGAATAAGCTTGTGTCATTGACACAAAACCAAATCGATCTTCAAGATCTTTCCAAATATCTCTAGCAGTTTTGAGAAAAAGAACACTTCTAGCAATGTTTTCATCCAGATTAAACAGAATCGTTGAAGTTACAAGAGAGTTACATCTCTCCCAGGCAAAGAATTCAACAGAAGTAGATTCAGGTTGAGTAATCGTTCCATTTACAAAACCTAGTTTGTTTTTAGCAGTTAGAGTAAGCATCATTGATCGCTTCCAATTCGCATAGCCAGAACCATTAAACTTGACCGAGACTAGTTGATTAACAGATGCATCTGAAGGATGTATATAAAATGCACTGGCCGGATCTTGATTTGTGTTTGCAAATGCATTTTCAGAAGATGTGTTTGAAGATGTGTTTGCAGACATGATTTTCAACAAAAGATTTCAACAAGAAACAGTTTTTAGAATGATAGATTTCAGATCGATTTAACAATCTTAGTTTTCAGAGAAAAGATATCAAGAAACAGTTGAATTCAGAGAAATTTTGTCAAGAACAATTCTTGAGCACAATCAGTAATGATGAATTTACACTTAATATGCAAAGATTCAGAAAAAAAAGCAGAAGATTTCGTAAGATCAGAAAGATAACACCTGATTTGTTTGAGAAATGGCAAAAGAAGTTGACTGTAAATGTCAACAAAGAATCAGCTCGATTATGAAGACTTAATCAATCAGTAGATGAAGATCGTTTGATCGGAGATAATGTCTAATCACCGGAGAAGACACCGGAATCTGCAGAGATTAATATCGCACACATAGGCTCTGATACCATGTAAACTTTCTTCATCCTAACTAGATTAAGCAAGAAAACAAGAAAGCAAAGACATTATAGAGAGATTTGTATTTACTGTTGTATATTGCAGAAAATGTAAAAAGAGTAGTTCAATCTGTACATTTTGTTCTCTTATATATAAGAGATTGTAACAAACTTTCTATACATACAGCTACCTATATCTATAACTGATCTAACTAACTTGCCAGCCTGGAATGTATCATCCGTTGATCAGCTGTATCATCCGTTGATGTGTAACTAACTTGCCAGCCTGGAATGTATCATCCGTTGATCAGCTGTATCATCCGTTGATGTGTGTTTATCCGTTGATGTAGCTGTATCCGTTGATGTAGCTGTAATATAACTTAAATCAACTGTGTTACTTGCTAGTAAAGCTCTATGTATAATATTCTCAATAAGACTTGCAAACAAAAGGGAAGAATCAAGTTCTCCTTCTACATAAATATTGACAAATTAAAGTAAAATTCAATCAGAACCATTGCATACTCCTGTTTTGGAGCATGAAATTCACCAAGCTAAATTTTCTCGAATTGAGTCAAATAAATTTTCTCAACTAAATGAACTCAATCATAGATTTTCGGAAAATACAGTATAACTACTTGTTCTTAGCTCAGCTTTGGATCCAGCAGATTGTTATAAAGCATTTGCAGGCCCGGTCCAGGTGCAGGTCCACCAGGACAACTGCCCTGGGCCCAAAACTATTGGGGGCCCAAAATTCTGAAAAATCCTCCAGCTTTAGTATAGGTCTTTTTGTTTCCTTTAAAAAAATAATGCTACTATGCTCTGCTCTCACTGCTTCTCTCGAGTTCACACACAATCAAATTGATTCTCTCTTTCAAAAATCAAAGGTACACAATTAAATTTGTAATATATATATATATATATATATATATATATATACATATAATTAGGAGAGATTTAGGGTTTGTATTCTTATTCAATTTTAAGTTTTTTTTGGTGATAATTTGATGCTTATAATTTTATTCTCACTTACAATTTAACAGCTAATTATCAAGGTTGAAGTAATCATCTTGGATTTGCAAAATCTTGAAGGCTTTGGAGTTTGGATTTTGAATTTTTTATTCAAGGTGATATTCTTTCTTTCCATCAATTAGTTGTTTTGTCATTGTAGAGTACAATGCCTCCAAAACAACCATCCGGAAATGAAAAAAAGAAAAAAAGAAAGCGAACAAATGATTTAGAAGAGTCACAAAGAGGATCTATAAAGCAATTTGTTATTAAGAAAGTAGACACTTCAAACCAAAAATCAAGTGAAAATTTGGAGAGTACGGGAATAGGTGATGAAAATTTAGGAAAAAAAAATTTTTAGGGAAAAAAATTTAAGGCCCTTTTTTCGAATTTAGCCCGGGGCCCCCATAAAGTATGGAACGGCCCTGAGCATTTGATATTGAGGCTATATGAAGGTTAGCATGTTCTTACTATCCTGATGACTTTTTCGAAAATGATAAACTACATTTAAAGTTTCAACCTCAACACTATATATACTTGATGTTAAGCAACATCCTAAATTTAAATCCGTGACTACTATTTCTGAGCTCTGCCAGCTACTATTCAAGACAAAGAAGTCAGATATATATCCTCTTCTTATTCGATTAATCCGTTTGGTTTTGACGTTACCTGTTTCAACAGCTACAAATGAACGTGCATGCCTTCTCAACGATGAGCTTTGTCAAAAATAAATTCCGAAACAAAATGGAGGATGATTTTCTACATGATTACTTTATATCGAGAAAGAAGTTGCTGAAAATTTTGATAATGATTCCATCATTGACATGTTTTACAAGATGAAAAAGCTTCGATCTCAATTAGTTTAATACGTATCAGCATAGTTTGAAATCTAGTTTTGTGCAACTCTATAGTTTTGAGGCCTGTTTTGAACTACTTAATATATAACAGAAATTTTGATCAAAGTTTTGCCCCTCCAAGATTTAATCCTGGTTCCGTCCATGATATAAACAGTGTTTAAATCGGTAGACAATCCAGAACGGTCAGAGTACCACCTAGCACCTAATCGAGTAAGCGGAGATTAATCAAACCAATGAATCGAAACATTAATCGATTATATTTAATATTTTTATTTATTAAATTTTTTTACCATCTGGCAAAAAAAAAAATTACCAAATATTTTTTACAATTTTGAAAACTGTTTTAACACTTTTTGACAAATTTTGACCTGTCTTTCAATCAAATTTTTTTTGCTAATATTTGACGATCTAAACCGTTTTTTAATCACATAAACCAATATTTTTTTTTTAACCGATTTACACAAACCCGCCTAAATCCCCGCCCAACTTTGGTAGCGCGGAACGCACAAACAAACATTTTTATCTAACAAGTACTGTAACAACTAACAAGTCACAGCCTTTTTTTTTCCGTATCAGAAAATGGAGGGAAACAATTCAATCTCGCAACCATTCGAGATGCTGATGAGAATCAGAGGTAACAACAGCATCACCTCTTTCTCTACATGTTTCGAGATCATTTAAATTTATGATTGCAGTTCATTTCATTTCAATTATTCGAAATTGTACTCTACCTAATTATATAAATTGAGTAATTTCAGAATTTACTCGATCGCTAATCAAAGGTATGTGTACGGAACAATCTTCATTCGTAGTACACATCGATCGGTTCAGAAATTACTGTACTGACTCTTCTGGTTACTGGTATGTTATTTCACCTGCTTTTCTAATTCGATTTTTTGCATATACGCGCGCGCGCGCGCGCGCGTGTGTGTGTGTGTGTGAGAGAGAGAGAGAGAGAGAGAGAGAGAGAGAGAGAGAGAGAGAGAGAGAGAGAGAGATTTTATTGAAGTGTTTACATGTCTGGTTATTTTTTTGGTGATATGAAATGATTATCTATTTTAGTGATTTGATTAATTGATTTTGATTAAATGGCAGAGCTATATGTATATTAATTGATTTTGTAATTTATGTGACCTAATTGACATTCAACACCTGCAGTACACTGTTTGAAGCTCGATTAGTGAAAGTTGGGGGCATTCATTATTTATTTGTTTCATACATAAATATTTGTGTAGAATTAGATGAACTTATCCCGCATGTTTCAGAAGGATTGAAATAAGGACATTGTTTGAGAGTGAAATTAGCCGAGGAACTAACCATTCCGTTCCTTTTAATCTACAGAAGAACGAAGATTTTGATCGGGAGTGAATGATCATTTGATTATTTTGATCTAGCGAAAATGATCTCAAATTTGTACACGTTTTATATGTAAAACTACTGGATTTCAAATCTGTATCATGGAGTGTAAGGTAGTTATTGATAGACAATACTGTCTTTTGAGTGGTGGAAATAGTGAATATTTTAAGGCTTTCAAGTAAAAAATTGACACATACTGTACCTCTTTAAAACATGTAACTTTATGAATAATGATAGACACGCTAGTCACGGCTCAAATTAGGGATTTGACATGTTGTATTGTTTTACTTCTAAGTTACTCGTCCTTTCAGTTGTGAACAAATTGTTTAGTACTTGACTGCGTAAGCACCATGTTATGCGGAATGCAAGTACTTACAGATTTGTGGCTGAGTGTGTGCAGTAGTTGCAGCTCTGATAAAGCCAAGGGAAAGGAGGTTATAACATTACAACGTGAATGTCATGTACATCGGCTAGGTGAGTGTCATTCATGATCATGTTTGCATCAGTTTCGTTAGATAAATTACTTTACGCTGTAATATTACCATAGAGTTTCCTTGTTTCTACCACAAGTATTTTTATAAATCAGAATTTGTAAATTTCAGTAGTAGTTTTTTAAATGGTCTCATGATTTCTCAGATGTCTTGCTAAGAGTGCTACTAATTGTTCAGCAACTTCTGCAAGAAAACAAGCATGGCTCAAAGAGGGATATATTCTACATTCATCCTTCTGTTTTTAGAGGTGAAATTGTAATTATTTTGCTCTAACTTTTTGTGGGAGAAGGGGGGGGGGATAGTGTGTGTATTTCGGTGTATATGCTACCGAAACAGATGTATCATCATCTTACATTGTCAGCTTCTTTGCTAGGTAGATTACTCTGTATTTGAGAATAACATAAGCATATTAGTTTATTGTGTGCCACTTTATTGGTTTACCTCCAAGAGTGATAATTTCCCTCCACACAACATCTCTCATTTTTATTTATTCGTGAACAGAACAGTCAGTTGTTGACCGTGCAATCAATGACATCTGCATCCTCTTGCAGTGCAGTCGCCACAATCTGAATGTAGTACGTATCATTTGCACATGTTGTTTTTCTCTGCTCTATTCTTCATTATTATAGCTTGAGGAATCATTGTTACCTGAGGCAACGCTGAAGATAACCTTGTATGAAACTGTCCAGTAAACATAACTCAGGTTTTGCCACTTTGTGTCTTCTGTCTTTACAAGAAGAAAGGAAGATGTATGCTAATTGTTAGGGATCTTTAGTACAGAATAGTCTACCTCGATAAAACTAGAGTGTGTTGTAACTAAAGATACTGTATTTACTGAACTATGACATGCTATTAACTATACATTTATCCCAATTCCCACCACCACCTGCCCACCCTCTTCCCAGAGAAACAGAAGAAAACCAATAGTAAATAAATAATTACTGTACATGTCAAATTATGATACTTCGCAGAAAAATTCGAATTTCTTCATGGTCCCAAAAGTAACTGATGTTGGTGTGAAATAAATTATAATCCTTAGCCAGCTCACAAAGATACCGGGAAATACTTGCAGCCACAGTTAGGAGAACACAAACCCAGTAGGTTAATATATGTGAAAATTGTGATTCCTTGCAGCTCTGAAGTAAACTTGCTAGTCTCATAATGTTAACTTTTATGTTCAATTTACAGGTGTCTGTTGGGAAAGGGTAATAACTTTATGGAAATGCTGACAGTTAATTCTGCATACTGCGACGAGCAGGATACAGCTAATGAGTGTAACTGACATGCTATTGTTCAACTATGGATATGATTTATTTTTCCAATAGATTGGTGATGGGATGGCTAAGATTTTCAGAAGCTGGAAGAAAATTTGATTGCATTAACAGTCCCAATTCTGTAAGAAGAAGCACTATTATTTGATATAACATTCTAATGAACCTAAACTAATGATTTGTTTGTTAACTTCAGGCTCATCCTGTTCCCGTGAACGTTGAAGAAGTAAAAGGTATTCATATAAACAACATCATTATCTTTATAAGATTTCACTCTACCTCCCAGAGGTGACCATATACAGTGATGTTGATATACTTCTAACTATAATCTTTGCTAAAGTCTTCTCTCCGGAGTAACTGCTCTTGTAATGCAGATATTTAGAACAGAATTGGTTTCAGCTTGTCTCTTAGCTATTTTTTTCTCTTCTTTCAGATATTATGAGTGTTGCCAAATATATCTTGATTGTGGAGAAAGAATCAGGTCACACATTTCTCAGGCAGACTGCCTTTGTCATTGTTCTGAACTTAAATGTAATGGACTACTTAACTGTGTTTAATGCAGTTTTTCAGCGACTAGCCAATGATCAGTTTTGCAAAAAAAACCAGTGCATTGTCATCACAGTAAGTTTACTGTTAATTGCTTATACGCTAGTTGCAGAATAACATCGAAATAGTGCTAACTTTGCTTTTCCAACAGGGAAGAGGTTATCCAGATGTTCCCACAAGAAGGTCACCTCATTACTGTGCATGCATTAATTTCTTTTCACTGAATTAGATATGTACACCACAATGAGAGTCTAGTTTCGGTGCGTGCATTGATTATGGAACAGGTTTTTGAGGCTCATTATTGAAAAGTTGTGCCTGCCTACATATTGTTTAGTAGATTGTGATCCATATGGCTTTGACATCTTGACTACATATCGATTTGGTTCGATGGTGAGGTTTCTTGTGGTTTTGTAGTTATACTTCTGAATGTCTACTTAAACTTACTCGGTGCTCCTTTTATCTATGATCTTAAAGCAAATGGCCTATGATGCAAAATTTCTACGTATAACCAAGATACACTGGATTGGAGTATTTCTTTCTGATGTTGATAAATTTAGTCTCCCAAAACACTGTCTCCTTCCTTTGACTAAAGAAGGTGAGATTGATTATTCATATTTGAAAATTACATTTTTTTTATGGGCCTTTTTTTTTCTCTATCTTTGTGTTGAAACGAATTCTTTTGGAGGTATAACTACCTTTTTGACTATAGATGTTTCAGGAGAAGATCTAGGAACTAAGATTATACCATCCAATTCACATTTGATACTGTCAATACATTAGTTCGTGCAACTCAATTTCTAACAGTTTTTACTGACAGATTGTATTAAAATTATGTTGCTTTTTGTTTTATCCTGCATTGATCTTTAGACAAGTCGAGAACTGAAGCATTGCTGCGTAGATGTTACTTGGAACGAGAAGTGCCCGAATGGAGGTGGGGCATAAGTTTATTTGTAAATATATGCAACTGATTTTTTCTGCTATTGTTATCAACTCTCTTGGCATTGCAATTAGTTCTTTTTCTGGTGTTGCTCTTGAAGGTTGGAGCTGGAGTTATTGCTGCAAAGAGGAGTCAAATTTGAGATTGAAGCATTATCAGCACACTCACTTTCATTCTTGTCAGATGTTTATGTGCCATCTAAAATTCAAGGTGAATTGTATATGTAAATGTCCTTTATTGTCATATTACACTATTACAGTGTTTGCTAGATCCATAAAGCTCATAAAAAGCCTACTCAAATACTGTAATATTGTTGGAACCATTGGTCCAGAGTCCTGAAAAAGTTGTCAAGGCCCTAAAATCGTTAATCTAAACAACAAACTGTTTGTCCAGCTTTAGATCATGTAACAATTGACCAAAGTAGCAAAATAAAAAAGAAACTTATAGATACAAGGCACACACGAATTTAGAGCAAATCAAAAAAAATAAAAACATAAAACTGTTCATTGAACTGGCAAATTCCTTGTAAACAAAAAAAGAAGAAGACCAGTCCTGTACTAAACTTAAGATTGTATGAACACCGAAAAACCTGGGGCACTGCATTTGACATAAATTATTCCCAGAAAAAACTAATAAGAGAGTCCAATCATCCTCGTAGAAAGAGTAAAAATGAATTCTCAGCTCCTCTATGCCATCAGAAAGCCTTCTGTAAATTTGTAGAAGGAAAGTCCTTTCCTCTAATCCTTCAAGTAGTTGATAGCTGTCATGGAACAGCATTATTTTCACATCAGATACTGATATAGACATAGTAGTTTATATAAATCGATCAGTTAGTTTTAACCTAAATTGAAGATGAAGAAAATATATTTATATGCCAAGATATGTAGCAAAGCAAAATATGTATTGTTGAGATTCATACTCTTTTCTTTTTTCATATGTGAATGACTTTAGAACCACGGTTTCGCTGATGATTGATACGTCTTGGTCTATCACATATTTTACAACTGAACCCAATGTACAACTCAGATTTGCAACGTAAACAAAATGGCCTTCTACAATATCGGCACCGCTTCTTGATACCAATTCCCTTTCCAACAACCCTTCTATCAACCGTAAACACTCCTTCACAATCTTCAGATGGACATTCAATCTCTCTCATGTTCTCCAAATTATAAATATCAGTTAAAGCATCTATCCATCTTTCATATACTTTTGCTGGAATAAAATTACTGCAGAACTCCGGCTTCAAAACAACTCTACATTTGGAGCTAGGACACTTAACTTGTCTAACATCTTCTTGTATATTTTTCTGGAGATAACTCCCAATGCAATCTGTACATAATATGTGATTGCACTTGGGAATATGAATCGAATTGCTGATTGGGATCACATCCATGCATACTTCACAACTCGCGCTTGATGGTCCACCTCTTCTTTCTTCTCTCCTTTGTTTCTTGTTATTTACTTCTAATCTTCGCTCTGTCACTGTTATTGTTTGTTTGCATATTTGCTTTTGTTTTTTGTCATTTGCTTCTAATCCTTCCTCTCTCACCATTGTCTGTGAGTATATTTTTATTTCAAACACTAATGCCAACTTTTTGCTGCTAATGGAGTACTAGTATCAGTATATGTACTTTTCATCTCTCGAAGACTATATAGTATTTAGATTATATACTATTATGGAAATATAAAGGGCAGAATGCAGATACCTGATTAATCTAGCTAGAAAGAAAAGGTAGATTCCTTATTGATAGGCATGGTAATAAGAGACATGGTAACAGTTAGTTTCTATGTGTGCAGACTCTCGTATTAGGTAGAATTCTTTATGAGAGAAAATTCTACTTGTAAATGCCAATATTCAGTGTCCTTTACCGTGAATCAACTCCCAGTACAGTCCTGTGGCATATCAACCTTCAGGTGACCTAAAATGTTTTAATTACAAATCACAGCGACAGCCTCCTGTGGCATGTCAACTCTCAATACAGTACTTGCGAATATATATTTTCATTTAATTTTAAAATATGGCTAGTGGTTAGAATTTATAATTTAATTAACGATGTCTGAGAAAAAAAGTCATTGAGAGCCTAGTAAGGGCTCATTTCATTGGCACTGTGGCGAATAGCGTTATAGCCAGTGGTCACAACTAATACTGTATTATGGAAATTGGAAATCACCATGGTTTTGTAAGTTGTAATCAGAAAAATGCAATGAATAATTTATGAATGAATTTAGTTTGCTTAAATTTCAATTGACTGCAATTCTCTTGATTTTTACAGGGTAAAACACTTAAAACACACATGATTTTGGGACTGGCCAGAAGAATGAAAATAGTTTATGTATTAACTACGAAATCAATTCTTAAAAATATATTTAATGGTTAGGCTACCGAGTTGAATTTTAGAGAGAAGAGAAGAGAACAGTAGAGAAATTTTCAAAATTTTCTTTCAAAGTTGTGCTTCGAGTTTTTTGAGAAGAGAAAAGAATTGATTGAGAGAAAATTTTCAAAAACTTCTCTCCAAAAGTTTCTTCCCAAAATGGAATGATTGGGAAAAAAGCTCTCACATATCTTTTTAAAATATTTCCCTCCATGTCACATTTTCAAAATTTTCTCTCATGTTATACAAATAAACTCAGGAGCATGTTAAAGAAGTTTTTTTGTTCTCTTCTTTTCCCTTCTCTTCGTTAATAAAAAAACTTGGGAGTACAAAAGTTTATTTTCTAGTCTATGTCACAATACTTTCTGTTTTTGTAAACTAATTTGCGATTGTTAGAGCATCTCCAAGAGTCTCTTAGTTGGCTCTTAAATATAAATATAAACAATTAAGTTTCCATTAAGATTTTTTTTTTGAAAGAAAACAAATTTCATTAAAACGAATAATCATACAAAAGGGTCTCCAACAATAAAGAAGGAGGAGACGTAAACACACTACAGCAATTAAGCAAACAAGGCAATCTGGCTATCTCATGAGCCACATTATTTGCATGCTTTCGAATAAAAGACAAAGATATCCTTGAGTTATTTTGAAGACTTAACCAACATTTTTGCAGAATGTGTCCTACTTCAAGTTGATTTTCAGTTCTTCGCTTTATAGCTTGTACCACAGTCAAGGAATCTGATTCAACAACAGCTTTGGAAATCACCTTCATTTCAATCCAGGAAAGCGCCTCACCCACACCCATTGCTTCGGCCTCAAATACTGAGTCTGGTTTCGGGAATCTTAAGGTTTTTCCTTCTATAAACCTGTTATTCCCAGATTACACACTTGTATAATTGTAGAAGGGGGGGGTTGAATACAATTCTTGATATTTATAAATTCCTGATAAGAACTCCAGAAATCTATAAGAAGATAATTGCTGTATAAAGATTAATGCACAAACACATATAAAATCAGGTAGTTAAATGCACCACCTGAAGCTTTTATTTGAAGAAAACTCTGTGATACAAATGTACACAGTTGCTGTTTTACAACTCTTTGCTTTCTAAGGATATTCAAGAAAACCTTAAGCAAATGTATCTGTTTTCTTAACTTCTAAAGAGTTGCTACACTTGGTTATATATCCCAAGTTTACAAGTACTACAGGATTAAGATAATACTAATCTAATTCAAGTTGACTTGCTACTTCACTCCAAATACACATGTAGCCGAAAGGTTGTCCTTGTGAACAGACATGTCCCCTGCACCTTTCTTGTATTCATAGTGTAAACGGAATGCTTCTTTCTTCTGTGTTTCCAAAGTATGGCTGCCATACTGCTTTTTGTATCTACTATCAACCCATGTGATCTGTCATTCAAACCTGTCTTTATCAACTGCTAATCCCCAGCTAGCATAGAAGAAAGTGTTAATGATTATCCGTTGACATTGTACACTGTCATCCGTTGATAATAGATTGAGTTGTATCCGTTGATATTGTAGATTTGAGCTGTATCCGTTGATAGAGTTATGTCTTCATCCGTTGATACACTTTCACTTAAACAGAATTACATAGCATAGCTTATTTACAATTGGCTACCCTATTCTGCCTATCCATTGATGGTCAACATGACTGTGGATAAAAACACTATCAATTGATAACATAGAGATACTACGGTATGCTACAATCCGTTGATGAGCTACCTGTCAACGGATAGAGTTATAATTCCTCATCCGTTGATAGTTACAAAACATGACTTATACAATTTTGTGCATAAAATGTGAAGTTATCATCAAACAATCTCCCCCAATTTATACTTGATGGCAATAAAGCATAAATTTAGGACCTTGATGATAACAAAACATTCCTAAAGATATATATAGAACAATGCAAAAATTGTATTAAGCTACAAAAATTAAAAACAAAAAGTTCTAAGAAACTTAACAGAGAAGTGCTCCTCTAGACTGAGCAGATTAATACTGTTTCTTCTCTCTGGTTGGCATCACCCTTGATTTTCCTTCTTTGGCAGAGTTGGACTCAATCTGCATTTGGAGTGGCCTATAGAAGGCATCTTCTTCAACAACTTTTGGATTTAGCTTTTGTTGTAACCATCTCAGGTATTGAGAACTAGCCTTTGATAGTTGGTCTTCTAACCTAAAGAATCTCATATTTCCATCTTCATCCCTGAACTCCATCATCCAGAAGGGTTGAATGTGGATTTTCTGTTCATTGTATGGGATCTTCATCTTCTTTGGTAGTCTTGATGGTGAGTTCCATTCTCCCCTTATCTGTTCTATTCTGTTTAGTATCTCCCCTTTTGCTATCTTGGAGAACCCTGTGTATCTCTTAATTGCAGAGAACACCTTGGTTAAGGTCAGATAATTTTCTCCAAGAACCCTCTGTAGTGGCCATGTCCTTTCCTTTCCTCCCTTGTATACAAAGACCAATCTCTCAGGCAAATGCTTGTATTTGTCAATTCCTCTTACTTCTGACAATTCATCCAGATACAGATTCATGCCAGAGTATTCTTCAATATCTGCCTGATAGATAAAATCATCCTTGTTTTCCAAGATTGGCTGCTTGACAATAGCAGGCACCCTAGTAACTTGAATTGGTTCCTTTGAATGTTGCTTCCTTGGTATCCTTTTCTTCTGTTTAGGCTTCTGTTGAGGTTTCAGCAAGAATGATGGAACCTCAATGGAGTCAAAATTCATTGGTTCCTCTTTAGGTATTATAGGGTCACCATGGAAATTCACAGCTGGGTTGATTACTTGTGCAGAAATAGATATTGATGAGCCAGTAGTTTCCTTACTTACATTTTCTGGAGAGACAGGCCTCTTTGCCTTTGTTTTTACTCTCCTTTTGGGTTTGAATTTGGGGACTTTCTCAGGTTCCCTCATTTCATCCTCTACCCCATCCATTAACTCCTGAGCCAGCCTGGCTTGCTTCTCATCTGAGTTTTCATATCTCTCTTCTTCACTTGGATGAGCTTCCCTGAGAAGTCTGGAGGTCTCCTCTCTTTTTGCTTCAACAAATCTAGGATGGCTGTTGGATATATTTAAGACTTTTCCATTCCTTATGATTACAGCCATCCATTCTCTTACACTCCTATTGGCATTTTCCTTGAACTCCTTAATTTGCTTTCCCATTAGCTTCCCTTTATCATCCTTGGGAAATGGAAAGTCCAATTGTAACTTGTTCTTCCCATTTGCTTTAGGTGGAGAGTAAGCTCTGGTTTTTATGCAGGGTTCAAATTCTTTGACAAAGGAAGGTTCAGCATCATAAAATGTAGGAGTCACAATTGCTGGAGTGAGCACCTTCAGAATTGTGGTTGAGATTGTTGGAGTAGAAGCTTGAGTAGAGAACAAAGCTGATGCAATTGATTCATTGATCATCCTCTCTGTCCTCATTATTCTTTCAGTTGCCTCCTTGTTGATCTTCTCTAATTCTTCAATTCTGGCTTGCCTCTCACCATCTGAGATTTCTGATAAGTCAGGAATCACAGGCAAAGCCTTTTGTTTCTTCACAGGGGAAGCCTCTATAGAAAATTCTATTGGATTGACCACTATAGTTGGCTGTTGCTCCCCCTCAGTCTGTGCTATCTTGCTACTGGCATCTTGAAATTGACTAGTAGTAGCTGCAACCTCTTCTATTCTTGTTTCCTTTTTCTCCCCCTTTTTGTTAGCATCAAGGGCTGGGGGTGAGGCTGCAAGTAGCCTTTCCAGTAGCTCAGTCTGTTTTGCTTGGTTGGCAATGATTTTCTTCATTTGAGATTCCATACTATCCACTCTGGAGGAAAGATGCTGAACAGACTTGGCCAGGCTATCTTCTTTTAACAGTTTGCTAGTCAGCACCTTCTGAGTGGTAGTAGGGGTTAGTGCCTCAATCCTGGCATCTAGTTCTACTTTCATTTCTCTGATTGCAGTTTGGACCTCCTCTTGTTGTGTTCTTTGAATAACCATTTGCATCTTGTGAAGTTTCAGGAAGGCCATTATTTGCTGAAGGACAGCCTTCCTCTGTGGATCTGCATTCTGGTGCTCAGCCATAGCAGTTTGATATTGCTTCATAATTTCCACATTGAAGTCACCAACCACAGTGGCAGTAGAAAATAGCCATTCTGGAGTATCCTCCACATTGACTTCTTCATCATTTTCTGTGCTAGCACTGTCATCATTGCCAAACTCTTCACTTTCAGCATCTGAAGACAGAGCTGCAAAGTTTCCTTTGCTCTTTGTAGAGATTGTGAGGTGTGCACTAGGTGCATTGCCTCCTCTGCCTCCACATTGCCCTGTTAAACATGACTTGATAGGCAGAAACAGGATGAGTAAAGGTTTCAGGATCCAAAGAGATGGTGAAAGGCATATGACACAGCCTATTTGTAGTTCGAGGACTCAACTCAACTTAAACTTAGATTGTAATAAGTAAATAACTTTAACTGTCACAGGAATCTCAGGAGGTACTATCTGTCAGAAGAAAACCCTAAAGTCAATCTATAGTTTTGATGTTTTACATTGGAAGAAGCTCAGATTGCTGATTAAGCCTCAGTATAGCATCAAAGAAGTGGATTTATTTCTAAGACAGAGATTTCTAGAGTGACAGGTTCAGACAGAATACAGTGAAGTACAAGAAGGAGAAAGAAATGAGAAGAAAAATGAATCACATTTTTAATGTGAAAATTAAAGGACAGTCATTGAAGTTAGTCGTTCATGAACCAGACCGTGCATGGAACGTCAACAAAATATTCAGTGGTATTCCTTTATTACTTTCAGTGATTCAGAAAAAAATTAAGACAATCCAAGGATACATAATTATTCTTCTTTAATTAATTTAAATCAAGTAGTCAATTTAATTAATAAATTAATTCATTAATTAAATTAATTATTAAATTAATTAAATCTGAATAATTATTATTTAAGTAAGGTTAAATTAAAATGATTATTTATTAATCAGTTTAATGTAAATCTGAAAAAATGAACTAGCATGTCTTGCCGATTGTCTTGAAGAAGAAATCAGTGAAGCAAGACAATCAGAGATTGTCTTGCCGATTGTCTTGGTGATGATTAATTCTGAATAGCTTTAAAAAAGAAGAATAAAAATCTGATTTGATTGTCTTGACGATTGTCTTGACAGTTCAAATCAGATTGTCTTGATAATGATCAAAAAGAAAAAGCTTCAGACAGAATGATAATTTTTGATAAAGCAAGACAAAGATCTCAGAATTTGATTGTCTTGCCGATTGTCTTGGAAGAACCTGATTGTCTTGACGATTGTATTGCCTATTGTCTTGGTAGTACAAAATTGGTTGTCTTGGAAGAATAGATTGTATTGCCTATTGTCTTGACAGTTATATTTGAAGATAAAGAGGCAGTGAATATTATATATGAAGACAGAGACGACACAAGACAACACAGACAAGAATATTACATTCAACAAAGGCAGTTTACTCTCTTCTCTTTCATCAAGAACACAAGGAGTAGAAAAATTCATAGAAAATCAAGTTCATCTTATTTTTAATATCTGATCCGATAGAACTTGTTTACTTGATACTCTTGTACTATTAGCGAGTTTTTACTCCTAATCTATATCTTGATTTTTATTAACAAATCTAGAAAAATTCATGTCGAATTTTCTAATTTGTTTTTATTAACTAGATATAAATTCTGTACTGTATTTGTAACAAACCCCTCAAGTAAATATAATTTTATATTCAACTTGAATTTTGTTTCATTTAATTCCGCTCAAATTTGTCAAAATATAAATTAAATTATCCGGACAAATTTCGATTAAACAGTACTGTTTGTATTCAACCCCCCCTTCTACAAACATATTGGACCTAACAATTGGTATCAGAGCTTATTGATTGATATACAAATCAAGATCCTAATTTTATTCCGCCAAAAATCTATCTCGAATTTTTAACTCACTTAAAAATTCATCATGTCGTCAAAAAGCATTGTTAAAATTCCCATGTTTAACAAGGACAATTATACAATGTGGAAAAATAAAATGGAGTTGTTTCTTGATGTCGCAAATTCTAAATATTTGGGTGTTCTACAGAACGGACCCATAATTCCAAAAGAACATATATCTGAATCTATTGTTGGAGGAATTGTTGTAACACCTGCATCATCTGTTCCAAAGCATGCTGATTCTTTTACTCCTGCTGAAAAAGAGGACGCGGGACTAGATAAGAATTTGAGACTTATTTTAATAGATTCCCTGGATGCTGTGATGTACAGTCATGTGATAAATTGTAAAACTGCAAAACACATGTGGGAAACTATTGAGACTATCAATGAAGGAACTGATGAAGTCAGGGAAAACAGACTTCAGATTTTAACCTCTGAGTATGAACACTTTAGAGCTGGCCCTAATGAAGGCATTCAGGAAGTGTTTGAAAGGTATAACAAAATTATCAACAACTTGCAAGTTAATGGCAAGCAATATACACAGAATGAGATTAATATGAAGTTTTTGTTGACAATGCCCACTCATCTTGAACATAGGATAACAGCCATCAGAGAATCAAAAGATTTGAATAAGATTGCTCTTGAAAGATTGTTTGGTGTTCTGAAAACCTATGAACTGGAACAAGTACAACAGAGGGAGGTCTCTGGTAAAGGAAGAGTGCCAAGTTCATATACAGCTCTTGTAGTTGAGGCACCTAAGGAAGTGGAAGCTAAGGTTGTTCTACCTTACAGCTCAGACAAGGAAAAGACTGAAGTAGAACTTGGTCAAACACCACCTACTCAGGATGGTGGAGACTTCTACTCATTGGAAGAGCTAGATCAACTGGAAGATGAATCGCTGGCATTGATGGTAAGGCAATTTGGCAACTTCAGATTCAGAAGAAATCCAAAGTACAGGTTCAAGTCAAATAACAGATTCCAGAGAGGAGGCTCTTCTTCCTCTAGTAACAGGGGAGGATACAAAACTGGATCTGTTGACAGAAGCAAGATTCGTTGCTTCAACTGTAATGAATTAGGGCACTTTGCCACTGAATGTCAGAAACCGAAGCAAACTCAAAGAAGAGATTTTGCTGCTGAGAAGAAGAAACCTGGAAAAGCCTATGTTGCGGCTGGCAAGAGTTGGGATGACACGGACAGCGAAGATGAAGAATATGGAAATTTTGCGCTGGTGGCAAATGATGAAGCATCTGATCATCATAACAAACCGGTAATTGTTACTGACCCTGAGTTGATTCGTAGTCTTTATAATTCATTAGGTAATGCACAAACTGAATATAGAAGACTAGATCTGTTAAGCACTAATCTTAGCAATGAAGTGTCAGAATTGAAAAAGGTGCATATTAATCAAGATTAACAAAGAGATGAAATAACAATGCTTTATAAAAAGGAGAAAGCTATTCTAGAAGTTGTAGAGCAAACAAATGGCTAGAATTACTGAACTTGAAACACAGGTCAGGGCTTGTTATAATTCGGTTAAAGTTTCCAAAGAGTTCTTTAACAATCAAGTTGTAGAACGAACAACAGGTATAGGGTATGGTTACAATGAAGTTGTTGGTTCATTGGGCATAAATTCCCCTAACCCTGTTAGTGCTAAAGAAAGGGGAATACCACATGTGCTCAAAAATGTTAAAGAACCTCTGTTTAAAAAATCTGATGCTGGACCACCAGACATTCTTTCTATGGTTATCCAAGAAGAAATGAGAAATGAGGATAGTACAAATGACACAGTCTTTGTTAAGGATAAATGTGTTAAGGATAAATGTGTTAAGGATAAATTTGTTAAGAACGCTAATCCAAAGAATGTTTCATCCAAGAAAGATGTCACAGTCTTTGTTAAGGCTAAATTTGTTGAGGACACTAATCCAAAAATTGTTTCATCCAAGAAAGATGTACCTAAAGTGCCAGTCAAGGTTGTTGAAACAGCTAGTTCTTCTAAGACTGGATTAGGTAGTAATAAGTTGAAGCAGAAAAATACCATGCCTATCATTGATTCTAATCATAAAGCATGTGGTGTTATCAATTGTATGTCTTGTGCTTTTAACAGTATGCGTGCTTATTTTAATGGTAGTTATGCATGTGTTAAACAGACTGCTCCTCGACAGCACATGAACAGGAACAATAATGTTCGATCAAAGACTGCTTTTCCTCCTCAAGTTAGGAGAGAGACATTTGTACCTAAGACTAAACAAAGGGTTACCAAGAATGTTTACCAGGTCAAATGTCCAGTCAATGACACAAGTGTTATTGCTGCTAGAGAAACATGGATACCCAAGATAAAACAAAAGATTTTCAAATCTGTTTATAAGGTTAAATGTTTATTGACTAAAGATGTTAAAATTAAAAATGTTGTTTTGCCTGATAAAGGTCAGTACTTTAAATCCGCAGGACCCAATCAAATTTGGGTCTCGAAGAAGGTTTAATCCATTTGTCATTGCAGGGTATTGAACAGGTTGAACGAGTAACCTGGATCTTGGACAGTGGATGTTCAAGGCATATGACTGGAGACAGAACCCTGCTAACAAATGTGGTGGAGAAGGCCGTCCCAGTAGTTACCTTTGGAGATAACAGCAAAGGTAGAACTGATGGATATGGCAGACTTGAAGCTGGAAATGTTATCATTGAAGAAGTGTCCTTTGTAAAAGGACTTGAGCATAATTTGCTCAGCATCAGTCAATTCTGTGACAAGGGATTTAAAGTCCACTTTAACAAAAAGAATTGTCTGATTTCACACAAAAGAAGTGAACAACCATCTCTGACGGGAGTCAGAAAAGGAAACTTGTATGTAGCCAACATGAACACTAGAAGCACTCAAGAAATCAATTGCTTCTATTCTAAAGCATCCACAGATGAAAGCTGGCTATGGCACAAGAAACTTTCTCACCTGAATTTCAAAACAATGAATTATTTGGTTAAGAGGGAAATGGTGAGAGGTTTACCCCCTATGGAATTCACACAGGAAGGACTATGTGATGCCTGTCAAAAAGGTAAACTAAAAAGGGCAACTCACAAAAGCACTGATATATCTTCAATAACTGATCCTTTACAGTTACTTCACATGGATCTATTTGGTCCAGTGAATGTGATGTCTATGTCAAAGAAAAGATATGCTCTTGTGATTGTTGATGATTTTTCAAAGTACACATGGGTTTTGTTCCTGAATTCTAAAGATGAGACTCCACAACTGGTGATTGATCACATCAAGTTAATTGAGTTGGATTCCAAGTATCCAGTGAGGGCTATAAGGTCAGACAATGGAACTGAATTCAAGAATGCAGTTCTGAATGACTTTTATACTGAGAAAGGTATAACCAGACAATACTCAGCTCCAAGAACTCCTCAGCAAAATGGGGTAGTTGAAAGAAAGAATAGAACCTTGATTGAAGCTGCACGTACTATGTTAAGTGAATCAAGGCTTCCATTATATTTTTGGGCTGGAGCTGTCAACACTACTTGCTATACTCAGAATCGAACTCTTATCAACAAAGACTTGATGAAAACACCCTATGAAGCCATGAATGAAAAGAAACCAACACTCAAATACTTTCATGTATTTGGAGCAAAATGCTTTGTACTTAAAGAAGGAGACGATCAAGGTGGAAAATTTGAAGCCAAAGCACATGAAGCAATTTTTGTTGGTTATGAAAGAAGAGCTTATAAGGTGTATTTGATTGAACATCAGAAGATGATGGAAAGTGTCAATGTAACATTTGATGACACTAAACTCCCTAGTATCCAAACTGAAGATTTATCTGAAAAGCTATCTTTTGAAGATATGAAAGATCTAGATTCAGATGATGATAGTCCACCTGATGTTTTTACTGATGCTAATGACAATAATGTCAATGATGAGTTCAATCAGAATAATGGTGGTGATAATAATGATAATATTGAAAACACCACTCATACTTCTGAACACTTATCTAATCATCCTAGCAACAACTCAGGGGGAGTTAGTGAAGGATCAACAAGTCATACTCAACAACACAATTCAAATCAAGGGGAATCATCAAGAATTAATCTACCCAGACAAACTGTTTGGAATAGAACTCATCCTTTTGAGTTAATTATTGGTGATCCAGATGTTGGAGTAAAGACTAGAAGAGCTTATCAGAATCAATGCAATTATTCAGGGTTTCTATCTGAAATGGAACCTAAGAAAACTGAAGAAGCTCTTTCTGATCCTGATTGGGTGATTGCTATGCAAGATGAACTCAAATAATTCAAACAACAAGAAGTATGGAAGCTGGTACCCAGACCTTCAAATAGAATAGTGGTTGGCACTAGATGGGTATTCAGAAACAAACTTGATGAAGATGGCACAGTCACAAGAAATAAAGCAAGACTGGTAGCAAAGGGTTATTCACAAGCTGAAGGCATTGACCATGATGAAACCTATGCTCCAGTGGCAAGACTTGAGGCCATTAGAATATTCTTGGCATTCGCAGCATTCTCAAACTTTAATGTTTATCAAATGGATGTAAAGAGTGCTTTTCTAAATGGTAAGCTGGATGAAGAGGTCTATGTAGAACAGCCCCCTGGCTTTGAAGATCCAGATCTGTTGGACTATGTCTACTTCCTTTTCAAGGCTATCTATGGCCTCAAACAAGCACCAAGAAAATGGTATGACACCCTTTCTGAATTTTTACTTGAAAATGGCTTTGTTAGAGGTGTCATAGACAAAACTCTCTTCACTAAGAAACATAAAAATGATACAATACTAGTCTAAGTCTATGTGGACGATATAATATTTGGGTCTACTAATGATCTTTTGTGCAAGAAATTTGCTAAGTTAATGCAGGGTAAATTTGAAATGAGCATGATGGGAGAACTGAAATTCTTTCTTGGATTGCAAATAAGTCAAAGGACAGATGGAATATTTATCTGTCAATCCAAGTATATCAAAGAGCACCTCAAGAAATATCAAATGGAGGACTCATCATCAGCTAAGACACCATCATCTACAGCTGTCAAGTTTGGAGCTTGTGAAAATTCTGCCAAGGTAGATGTCACAAGTTACAGAGGTATGATAGGCTCATTAATTTACCTTACTGCAAGTAGACCAGATATTATGTATGCTACATGCTTGTGTGCAAGGTTCCAAGCGGATCCTAGAGATGTTCATCTCATTGCTGTAAAACGAATCTTAAGATATCTTAAGGGTACACCTAATCTAGGTATCTGGTACCCTAAAGAATCTGGTTTTAATCTTGTTGGATACACAGATTCAGATTATGCAGGAAGTGTTGTAGATAGAAAAAGCACCTCTGGGAGTTGTTAATTCCTAGGTGGCAGGCTAGTTTCCTGGTACAGCAAGAAACAACAAACAGTTTCCAACTCAACAGCTGAAGCTGAATACATAGCTGCTGGAAGCTGTTGTGCACAAATCTTGTGGATTAGGAATCACCTGAAAGACTATGGTTTTGTATTAACAAAAATTCCAATTTTGTGTGATAATACAAGTGCCATAGCAATCTCCAACAATCCTGTGCAGCATTCGAAGACCAAGCACATAGACATCAGGTATCATTTTATAAGAAAGCATGTCATGAATGGTACTGTGGAATTGTTATTTGTACCCACAGAAGAACAAACAGCAGATATTTTTACTAAGTCTCTTGACGAATCCACATTCACCAAAATTGTTGGTGAATTGGGTATGTTAAAACAGTCCTAGTAATTAAGCTGGTTAATATCTGAGGTTTATTCTTTAATAATTTGCAAGTGATTTTGTTATTATTTTTAAATTTTAATCACTTGCATAATTATTTTATCAACTTTTTATTGCTTGTAATTGCTAAAAATCTTTGTCAACATGTTAATAATAACTTCTTTATTACTTCTTGTGTTTTGGAATATTTGTGATATTTTAATGAATCATATTCTCTCTTTAAATAATTTTCTGTTAGAAAGTTATTTATTAGAAAATATTTAGATTCATTAATTTGTTATAAATGTTCTTGTAAATATATTTAATATTTTATTTAATGTTTTGTAGTGTTTGTCCTTTTGTTATTTATATTTGTTGTCGTAAAAAGATTAATCCATGTGTTTGCTAAATATTTATTTATAGTAATTTTAATAATAAATTAGAGTGTATTTTAATTGGATTAATTATGCACATTAATTTGTATTTTATTAGTATAAAATTAGCAGATTAATAGATTGTCTTGTTTGTCTTTATAGTATCAAGACAATCGCCAAGACAATCCACAGATTGTCTTGGCAGGTTATTTTGTAAAATAATAAAATGTTTTTCAATTTTATTTTTGTTCTGTTTTGTTTTCTTAATTTTAGTTCAAGACAAACGATTGTCTTGATAGTTTTGAACTACCAAGACAATCGGCAAGACAATCACTTGATTGTCTTGGAGTGTCAATTCAGTTTTTAAAACTTAAAAAAAATATTTTTTATTTACGTTTTTTTTAATTTATCAGTATAGGAAACGATTGTCTTGATAGTTCTTGAACTACCAAGACAATCGGCAAGACAATCAACCGATTGTCTTGTAGTGTTAAATTTGTACTTAAACAAAAAAAAAAAGAAAAACAACACCAAGAAAATCAACACATCAGTCTCTCTCTCGTGTATTGACACAGAGCACTTGTAATAACCACGAATTTTCGAAATATATTTTAATTTTGAGCCGAATTTTTTTAGTCTCGTTTTAATTAGTCAGCGGGAGAAAAACGAAATCTTTTTACTAAATATTTACATTAATATTTTCATCATTATATTTGTCCCCCATTTTTATTTCTTTTATTAATTAATTACCACTTAAATAATAATGATGAGGCTTTATTGTCCACTAAACATTTTGCAATGATTTTGTTTCCATGAGTTAACCCTTTTATTTTTTTATTATTAGACAGCAATTATTTTCATAAAACCGGGTCTTTAAAACAGAAGCAGTCCAGTCTCTTATTTACAAAACAAAACTCACATTTTCCTCTCCACAACTCAGACCAAAACAAAAACTCTGTCTATATCTATATACTTATAACCCAGTTCTCTCTTATATCACAAAAGTCTAAACACAACTAAGTTTATTGTCATAAAAACCGAGCAAACCCAGGTAGTGAAATTTTCTCCTGATCAACTTTCGTTCTCTTCGTTTGTTTTTTTTTCGAATTCGTGTCTTTTATTGCTTGTTGGACTGGTGGTCTCGTTTAATACATGTAATTGGTTGTGGTTTTCGTTTTGTATCGGGTTAACCGAATTGTTGTTGGAGAGAAAAGGAGGGAGAAGTGAAGAGATTGTGTGTTGGGTATTGTAATTGTGGTTTTGCCGGAAATATATGGGGGAGGTCGAGAGTGGAGGGAGAGATTAGGACGAGATTGGGGAGGGTTGTGAGAGAGATTGTTGTGGAGTGGGTGAAGAGAGGTTGAGTAGAGTAGAGAGAGTGGAGGGAGAGTGATGAATGGAGAAAAGAAAGAGGAAGAGGTGAGGAATTGGTTTTGATTTTGTTGTGTTGTAATCGAAAAGGGTGGTGATGTACTCGGCAGTGGTGTTCGACGGGGAGAGAGAATTAGAGGGAGAGAGAAGATTGAGAGAGAAGAGGGAGATAGAGGGTAGAGAGATGAGAAGAGAGAGAGAGAGAGAGAGAGAGAGAGAGAGAGAGAGAGAGAGAGAGAGAGAGAGAGATGGTAGAGAGAATGAGAGAACGACGGGAGAGAAACAGGGGAGAACGCAGGGGGTAGCAGGTGGGGCCCACTTGGTGCAGGTGGGGCCCACATCGTTATTGCAATAAAACGATACAGTTTTTTTAAATTAGCGATAGTTCGTTAAAAATCGAGATTTTATTATTTGGACCGTTATTTAAATAGTTAGAAATAAATTGTTTTTAAAATGGTTTAATTGTTTAATTCATTAAATAGAATTATTTAGAGTTTTTAAAAATGTAATTTAGAATTTATTTTTTTATTAATTAAATAAGTATTATTATGATTTTGAAAACAAATTAGAGATTTATTATTTTATAAATAAAAGGGGTATAATTGTGATAAAATAGAGTTAAATATGATTTTAATCTGATAATTAATATTTCCAGATTATTTTTTTTATTTATTAACCGGATCGAGTAAGATTTAATTTAGAGATTAAAATTTGTTTTATTGATGAGTTTAGTAATTTAGAATTTGTGAGATTTCTTAAAAAAATTAGAATTCTTTGATAAATTAGTTTAAAAATGAGAATAATTATTTTGGATTTAAACTGAATAAAAATGGATGTTTGAATTTTTCATTTTGAGTAAGAGTTTAGATTTCCAGATATTAAAAATAGGATATATTCTCCAGATTTAATTCCTGTGTTTGATGAAATATTTATTTATCCCGGAATTAATTTCTGTTATTTATTCCGGAGATTTTATGAGATATTATATTATTATTAATTATATTATCGGATCGGGAGTATTTTATTCTGAAGAATCGCTCACGTATTTCTGGTTGCCATTTTTAGAGAATAATCCCCGAACCGTAGATCGACGCCAAGTTCACGAGTAGAGTATAATTTTTATCTGCATTCATTTGCACTTCGAGATCGAGGCAAGTTCATTCCTACCCTAACTTTTGGAAATTGTGAATTTCTGTTCGTGTTATTTAATTCCTTAATTATTTTCGAGATATTATATGCTGAGATTATCTGTTGCTCTGTGTGATGCAATAATTTCTTTTGAGAATTATTTCTTGTTAAATATTATTATGTTATTAATTATAATCCCTATAAGCGTAGAAATAATTTAGTTGTAATCGGGTCGATCTCATTAATTCGAGACGACTATTATTCTGATTTAGTGAAACTAATCTCATTCGTCTGAGATAGTTAAATTTATTCTTTTCGATTGAATTTATTGTACAAATTCAATCGTTATTTATTGATTATCTTTTGGTTAGTTCCTCGTTTGAACTAACCGATAGGAGTTTAAAAATTATAGTTATTAGAGATTTTTATTCGTCGATCAAGTGAAAAATATTCTATTTAAACGTTCATCAATGTTGAGTATTATAAATATTGAGAAGTACTACTTGTTCAGTACGACTCCCAATTACTTCAATCTTAAGACTATTCTCATAAATTCGAGATAGTTGATCTTATTGTCAAGGTTTGGCATTTTGTTCGTGTCAACCGATAAATTATTATTATTGAGAATTTACATCAGTCCATTGTTCGGATTAGTGGTAAAATCGAGTCAGACTGGCAGTCCGCCAGATTTGTTAATATTTTCTGTAAGAATTATTTCAAGTTATCTGTACCCCAAATATTCGGGAATTCTGTATTCTACTGGTCAATTTTGGGCAAGAGGCCCATTATAGAGAAAGAGAGACTCGTGTACCGTTTTACGGACCCGAGAATAATTAGGCACTTTGTTGCCTTGGTTGAATTGATAACCATTATGATGCTAGCATTCATACATATATATATTATTGTTGATATCGTATTGTAGCCGTGATCGGGCGAAGTGCGGTGTCATTGGAGGCCGGTATTCTTGGTTGGTTAGTTGATCGCCCCACCGAGATACAGAGAGGTGGAAGACCAGTTCATTCTTAAATCATGAGTTATCAGAGTTATATCAAATGAGTTATCGAGTATTCTGTTTCGAGATGAGTAATGAGTCTTTTATGAGATGAGTTTTGAGCCTTTCGAGTATGATATTTTCAAGATGTATTTGATCCAAATCATATTGTGATATCCGATATTAAAATTTTGAGTATTTGTTTCGGTAAACTTTATTATATTTATATACCAAGCGAGAAGAGAACTTGCTGAGCACTATAGTTGCTCATTCTTGCTTTACAACATTTTGTTCAGCTGTTAAGACGGAAAGAGGCGAGATGTCCAGCCAGGGTTATAAAGGCAAGGGGAAAGCGCAAGGCTATGGCGACAATAATTAGAAGATCCAGATGGAATCTTTATATTTCTACTGTTGTGAACTTTTGTATTATATTATTTCGAGATGTATCAAGTTGGTTTGTACTATGTTGTGAAGACGATCTTGGACCTGCGGAGTGGGACATTTTATGCTCCGTTGTAATAAAATTTGGTATTGTTATTGCGTTATCATATTGAGACAATGTGACGACCCGAGTCCCCGGCCAGGGTGGATTTGGGGGCGTTACAGTTTTGGTATCAAAGCCTTAGTTATATTTTTAGGAATCGTACGAGCCTAGAATTATAACGTGACGTGAGAATTTAGAAGTATTATACAACGTGGAGATTTTAACACCAAGTGCCTTACACCCTTATATATTTATATGCGTTTATAGTCGACTAGAACCTGGTTGTGACCGAGACTTTTTGCTTTTGTAGATGTCTTCTTCAGGATCTACCGGTTTCTTTCCTACTGGAGACAGATCTCTTACCCCATACCCACTAGGACCTCTAGATCCTAGCTCAGGGACGGATAGTGACCCATCAGAGGAGTACATGGTGATCAGTAGCGACTCGGAGGATTCTTCTGTCCAAATACTTACACCTTCACCTCCACATGTGATTGACTTAGATACACCTCCACATGAGGTTCAGATAGAGACTGAGCAGATAGAGCAGACTACCTCACTGTTTACCCCCGAGATGTTTAGAGCTGAGACCCCAGAGCCAGAGATTGCTGATCAGGTTGATGAGAGGCTGCATTCACCTGTCCACACTGACGTAGTGCCTAGTTCAGCTGCCCCAGAGTCTAGAGTTGATACACCCACCAGAGTGGCAGCTTTTGCTGACTGGTTTACTTCCCAGGTTCCAGTATATGTTTCAGCTCCGTCAGTCCCTACCATACCGAACTACATGTTTCCACAGGCCGGTGATACTCCTGCTTGTGATACTGCCCCATCGGCACCTACTATACCTGTTCGTGCTCCGACTCAGCCCACTGCGGCCCCTGTTACTACTACTGCGATGCCACCTGTTCACCCGGAGTATGAGGGAGCGGCAGGAGAGATGGTCCCTTGGCACGTTCATCATTCCCTTTTCCAGCATTATCGATGGTTATGGGCTCGTTATGAGGAGATCTTTGCTACTAGGGATGGTATCCTTAGATTGTTGGCTGTTCCTGATCCTTTTGTTGTGCATCACGGAAGGAGTTTACTGGTGAGAGATGTCCCCATGGAGATTATGCATCAGATCGCTCTTACCGTTTTGATGGGACTACAGACTGACTTTACTGCCTTGCCGTCATCGAGTACCGGGCAGATTGACCGTGCCAGAGTTGCCACCATGATTGCAGATATCGTGGCAGAGTTCCATAGGAGGGTCGGTGAGATGTTCCCACGTTGATGACCTATTTGCACGCTTGAGCATCCTCATCGTTTGGCTAGAGTAGTTAGCGGTGAACCAGTTTCTGGATGGCGTCACATTAGATCTTTCTGTATTGGGATGTACGTAGTTTCTTGTCATATGTATTTGATGTAACTGAGATGTATTATATTCAGTGTTATGACATGTACCGTACCAGTAGTTGTACCTTTTCATTATTGTATATTCTGATCTGTTAACTGCTATCTTGCTTTATTTATTGGAAAATTGTGTTGCAGTAGAGTATCATGTGTGATTGTATCCTCATGCTACCCTGATATAGATAACAACTTATTTGCAAAAGTCACGATTTAAAATGAGTTTAACCAAACTTTGAGAACCAGAGATTAATAACGATTGAATTTTAGAACTTATAAGGTTTCCCGAGAACTGTCAGTTATACAAAGAATAAGAGTAATAGTTTATAAAAAGACCAGAGAGAGTCACGATTTTGAGTATGATTTATTCGAGGAACCGGGAATTTGACCGAGTAATTATTTATGAGTGCCTATCGTAATTGTGCCAGCAATGGTGTCGTATAATTGCAAACCTGAGATATAACATACCTTATTGTTTTCATCTTTATAGAAAAAGATGGCACCAAAAAGAGGAAAGACAAAGCGTTTGAAGTGGGAGATAAAGTGATGTTAAAAGTTTCACCTTGGAAAGGAGTAATGAGATTCGGAAAGAAAGGCAAGTTAAGTCCCAGATATATAGGACCCTTCGAGATTCTTAAGAAGATAGGACCACTAGCTTATCAGTTGGCCCTACCTCCAGACCTTCAGCATATCCACGATGTGTTTCATGTTTTTGCGTTAAGAGAGTACCATTCTGATTTCAGGCACAACCTACGAACCAGTGGAAATTCGTCCAGATTTGACATACGAAGAAAAGCCAGTGGAGATCCTAGATTACAAAGTGCAAGAGTTAAGAACTAAGAAAGTAAATTTAGTGAAAGTACTTTGGAGAAACCACCAAGTTGAGGAAGCCACGTGGGAATTAGAAAGTGAAATGCGGAATAAATATCCTGAATTGTTTAGTGAATAGTTTGATTCCGAGGACGGAATCCTATAAGGGGGGAAGACTGTAATAACCACGAATTTTCGAAATATATTTTAATTTTGAGCCGAATTTTTTGAGTCTCGTTTTAATTAGTCAGCGGGAGAAAAATGAAATCTTTTTACTAAATATTTACATTAATATTTTCATCATTATATTTGTCCCCCATTTTTATTTCTTTTATTAATTAATTACCACTTAAATAATAATGATGAGGCTTTATTGTCCACTAAACATTTTGCAATGATTTTGTTTCCATGAGTTAACCCTTTTATTTTTTTATTATTAGACAGCAATTATTTTCATAAAATCGGGTCTTTAAAACAGAAGCAGTCCAGTCTCTTATTTACAAAACAAAACTCACATTTTCCTCTCCACAACTCAGACCAAAACAAAAACTCTGTCTATATCTATATACTTATAACCCAGTTCTCTCTTATATCACAAAAGTCTAAACACAACTAAGTTTATTGTCATAAAAACCGAGCAAACCCAGGTAGTGAAATTTTCTCCTGATCAACTTTCGTTCTCTTCGTTTGTTTTTTTTTCGAATTCGTGTCTTTTATTGCTTGTTGGACTGGTGGTCTCGTTTAATACATGTAATTGGTTGTGGTTTTCGTTTTGTATCGGGTTAACCGAATTGTTGTTGGAGAGAAAAGGAGGGAGAAGTGAAGAGATTGTGTGTTGGGTATTGTAATTGTGGTTTTGCCGGAAATATATGGGGGAGGTCGAGAGTGGAGGGAGAGATTAGGACGAGATTGGGGAGGGTTGTGAGAGAGATTGTTGTGGAGTGGGTGAAGAGAGGTTGAGTAGAGTAGAGAGAGTGGAGGGAGAGTGATGAATGGAGAAAAGAAAGAGGAAGAGGTGAGGAATTGGTTTTGATTTTGTTGTGTTGTAATCGAAAAGGGTGGTGATGTACTCGGCAGTGGTGTTCGACGGGGAGAGAGAATTAGAGGGAGAGAGAAGATTGAGAGAGAAGAGGGAGATAGAGGGTAGAGAGATGAGAAGAGAGAGAGAGAGAGAGAGAGAGAGAGAGAGAGAGAGAGATGGTAGAGAGAATGAGAGAACGACGGGAGAGAAACAGGGGAGAACGCAGGGGGTAGCAGGTGGGGCCCACATCGTTATTGCAATAAAACGATACAGTTTTTTTAAATTAGCGATAGTTCGTTAAAAATCGAGATTTTATTATTTTGACCGTTATTTAAATAGTTAGAAATAAATTGTTTTTAAAATGGTTTAATTGTTTAATTCATTAAATAGAATTATTTAGAGTTTTTAAAAATGTAATTTAGAATTTATTATTTTATTAATTAAATAAGTATTATTATGATTTTGAAAACAAATTAGAGATTTATTATTTTATAAATAAAAGGGGTATAATTGTGATAAAATAGAGTTAAATATGATTTTAATCTGATAATTAATATTTCCAGATTATTTTTTTTTATTTATTAACCGGATCGAGTCAGATTTAATTTAGAGATTAAAATTTGTTTTATTGATGAGTTTAGTAATTTAGAATTTGTGAGATTTCTTAAAAAAATTAGAATTCTTTGATAAATTAGTTTAAAAATGAGAATAATTATTTTGGATTTAAATTGAATAAAAATGGATGTTTGAATTTTTCATTTTGAGTAAGAATTTAGATTTCCAGATATTAAAAATAGGATATATTCTCCAGATTTAATTCCTGTGTTCGATGAAATATTTATTTATCCCGGAATTAATTTCTGTTATTTATTCCGGAGATTTTATGAGATATTATATTATTATTAATTATATTATCGGATCGGGAGTATTTTATTCTGAAGAATCGCTCACGTATTTCTGGTTGCCATTTTTAGAGAATAATCCCCGAACCGTAGATCGATGCCAAGTTCACGGGTAGAGTATAATTTTTATCTGCATTCATTTGCACTTCGAGATCGAGGCAAGTTCATTCCTACTCTAACTTTTGGAAATTGTGAATTTCTGTTCGTGTTATTTAATTCCTTAATTATTTTCGAGATATTATATGCTGAGATTATCTGTTGCTCTGTGTGATGCAATAATTTCTTTTGAAAATTATTTCTTGTTAAATATTATTATGTTATTAATTATAATCCCTATAAGCGTAGAAATAATTTAGTTGTAATCGGGTCGATCTCATTAATTCGAGATGACTATTATTCTGATTCAGTGAAACTAATCTCATTCGTCTGAGATAGTTAAATTTATTCTTTTCGATTGAATTTATTGTACAAATTCAATCGTTATTTATTGATTATCTTTTGGTTAGTTCCTCGTTTGAACTAACCGATAGGAGTTTAAAAATTATAGTTATTAGAGATTTTTATTCGTCGATCAAGTGAAAAATATTCTATTTAAACGTTCATCAGTGTTGAGTATTATAAATATTGAGAAGTACTACTTGTTTAGTACGACTCCCAATTACTTCAATCTTAAGACTATTCTCATAAATTCGAGATAGTTGATCTTATTGTCAAGGTTTGGCATTTTGTTCGTGTCAACCGATAAATTGTTATTATTGAGAATTTACATCAGTCCATTGTTCGGATTAGTGGTAAAATCGAGTCAGACTGGCAGTCCGCCAGATTTGTTAATATTTTCTGGAAGAATTATTTCAAGTTATCTGTACCCCAAATATTCGGGAATTCTGTATTCTACTGGTCAATTTTGGGCAAGAGGCCCATTATAGAGAAAGAGAGACTCGTGTACCGTTTTACGGACCCGAGAATAATTAGGCACTTTGTTGCCTTGGTTGAATTGATAACCATTATGATGCTAGCATTCATACATATATATATTATTGTTGATATCGTATTGTAGCCGTGATCGGGCGAAGTGCGGTGTCATTGGAGGCCGGTATTCTTGGTTGGTTAGTTGATCGCCCCACCGAGATACGGAGAGGTGGAAGACCAGTTCATTCTTAAATCATGAGTTATCAGAGTTATATCAAATGAGTTATCGAGTATTCTGTTTCGAGATGAGTAATGAGTCTTTTATGAGATGAGTTTTGAGCCTTTCGAGTATGATATTTTCAAGATGTATTTGAGCCAAATCATATTGTGATATCCGATATTAAAATTTTGAGTATTTGTTTCGGTAAACTTTATTATATTTATATACCAAGCGAGAAGAGAACTTGCTGAGCACTATAGTTGCTCATTCTTGCTTTACAACATTTTGTTCAGCTGTTAAGACGGAAAGAGGCGAGACGTCCAGCCAGGGTTATAAAGGCAAGGGGAAAGCGCAAGGCTATGGCGACAATAATTAGAAGATCCAGATGGAATCTTTATATTTCTACTGTTGTGAACTTTTGTAATATATTATTTCGAGATGTATCAAGTTGGTTTGTACTCTGTTGTGAAAACGATCTTGGACCTGCGGAATGGGACATTTTATGCTCCGTTGTAATAAAATTTGGTATCGTTATTGCGTTATCATATTGAGACAATGTGACGACCCGAGTCCCCGGCCAGGGTGGATTTGGGGGCGTTACAGCACTCAAACATATACATACAATACACACGACTTTTGCATCGAATTTCTGCTCGATTTTATTCAACAAAACTGAAATCTGAGACCTGATTCAAATAGATCGTTCGATTTTCTATCTATTGAACCTAATATCAACGAGTTTCATTAAGGTTTTGAAAAATCAATTTTTCAAAAAATTCCAATCGGGTTTTCATTGTTCTGGTTGTTTTAGTTTTTTTCTTTGAAATCTAAAAATAGATTGAGACTCCCAGTGTTTAGAAGATCATCATACTAATTTTTGGGATTTTTCTGACAACTTTGAATTAATTCGAAATTTTAATTAATTTTAATTAATTAATAATTCTGAAAATTTTCGAATTGTTTTAATCTTCCTAAAATTGAAGAGTGTTTTTGTGTTAAAAAAAATGGCTGATAATTTTGAGATAATGAAGCATAATTTGGTTGGGTATTTTAATCCGAACGATTGTCCCTATGATCGATTTAAGCCTTGGATACGGTTTTTAAATGATGATTCAATTATCCGAACTGCTATTTCGATGGAAGCCCCAATTAAAATAGGACCACTGAGATTGATTTGCGCAGAAGCTGTGGTGTCTGAAGATTTGACCTCATTCTCTTTTGACTTTGATGGTACACACCACGTTGTGACGGAATCAACCCTTACTACTGTATTGGGCCTCCCGGTGGATAATTTTGATCCATTTCCAACCAGTGAACAACTCTATCAATTCTTCAGTGATATTAATTATCGTGGAGTAATTGATATGAACAACCTGAGCAAAAGGAACCTGGTTCAACAATGGGATGCATTTTTCGACACGATCTCCAAGGTATTTGCTAATACAGCCAGAGGTAACTTTCATTTACTCACCTCTATGTTACAAACTATTGGTTATGCTGTTGCTAACAACCGTAGAATCAATATTGGTAATCTACTTTGGAATACTATTGTTGGTAGAATTGTTAAGGCCGGAAGGGATTTTGATGAGGGTAATAAAGTTTTATGTTATTATCCTAGATTCTTAACTTTGATATTTAATCATCTTGTTCCTGTTGGTCAACAATCAATCTTTAGGAATGACAACCCTATGGTATCAGGCAGGCAAACCAAGAAAATATTCACTAGCCTTGATACACATAGAAAATTAATAAATGTGCCAGTGTATGTTACACCATATTTGTCTACCTTCATAAATCTACCTATCATTCCTCGACTTGTAAATGCACCTGAACCTGAACCTCAAAATGTACCTGTCCCTGAACTTCAACCTCAAATGGATCAATCCATTCCTTCAAGTACAGCTACTGCATCAACGGAGCAGGTATTGCCTTCTATCTCTCAAACTGTTTCTGGAGCCCAAGTGGCTGATAGGTCAGACCAAGAGGTTGTAGAACCACAGCCTCTATCCCAGGTCTTAGAGCCAAACACTGTGTCTACTCAAATCTCTAAACCTAAATCCAGAACCAAACAGTTAGCTAAAAAGGCTGTTAGAAGAAGTGATAATGTGAGTGATCCCACAGCTCTGCCTCCACCAAAGAAGAGAAGAAACCTACTACTTGAGGCATCTGTTAGCCCATCCATTTCCTCCCAAAAGGACTTGGACATTGAAATGGCCGATGAACTGTTACTAATTTCATCCTCTCAACAGGATGAAATTATTGAAATTCGCCAAAGGGCCGTGGCACCTTGTACAGAGTCAAGCACACCTCTATTACTCACAATGGGGGAAAACATTACCTTAGAATCTGATGTTGTTAAGGACACTGAGCAAGGAGTGCACGATAGGATTGTTACAGAGACAGTGCCTACCATTGTTACGGTAGAAGAGCCTTCACAGGCTTCAGAGGGAAATCTTGACTCTCTGCCAGTTATAATAGAGTCATCATCTCCCCTCCAAGGAGGAACATTCCTGGCTCCCTCAAGGGATTCTTCACTCGCAGATTTATCTGGAGAAAGTGAAGGGCAACTTGGTCATCCTATCACTGAAGAAATTTAGTTATCAAATCCAAATGAATTAATAGAGATGACTGAGGATTGGGAATTGCGAACTCTCATTGCACCACCACTGACCTCTCCAGAAGGGGCTAGGGTGATTTCTTTTGCAGGTACAGCTCAAGGAAAGGAGCTAGTGTTGAGTGATGTGAGGACCACCTTAAATATGAGTGAAACACATGCACGAAAGGAGAGTGACATATCCTTGAGTGAACATCAGGTGAGCGCACACACTGACACAATCACTTTGTCTCTCATGGCTCAAATAAAAGATCTGTAAAAGAAATTGATGGAAACTGAGGCTGAAAAACAATTTTTCAAAGCACAAGTGGATGAACGGTCTTCTTCTTCCACCTCTGTCAACAATCAGCTCATGATTATTCGTGACGATGTTCAGAACATAAAGACTACACTCACTCCAGCAATCAATACATTGATACAATCCAACTCTCAGGCATCTACAGAAAGAACAGATATTCTAAATGCTATTGACAGACTCTCTAATAGGGTGGATGAACTTCAAGTGGAAATGCATGTAACTGCTCAATCATATTCAACAACCTTTGCGAAGCTTGAAGAAAAGTATAATTACATGTTTGAAGGACTTGATCATCTATACAACATTGTTAAACCTACTCATCATATCACACCAGAACAAAGAGCATATTTTGAAGACTATGATGATGATAATGAGGGGGATAATGATGAAAATAGAGGGCTTGACAGTCAAAGAAAGTCTGTAGAGGATTCCTCAACTAAGGGGGAGAAGTTTGGAGAAAGAGAGAAGTCTGGAGGAGTAGGAGGAAGTAAGTCTGGAGGTCAAGGGAGGCATAAGGAGAAGTCTACAAAGGGAAAAGAAAAAGCTGCTCATGATCAGGATGTATCAGATTTTGATTTCGATCTCAAGAATAGTAATTTTGAGGTACAACAATTAAATGATATTGAAGAAGATCTTTCAAACTGGCAAGATGATCCTGAATTTGAGAAGGAACTTCAAGAGGAGAAAGCTGATCGTCAGATGAGACAAGCTAAGCTTGAGAAGACCAGACAGGTAGTGGATAAAAGATTGAAGCTGAAGCAAGATGAAGATGCAGAGAAATAAAAGCTACATGCAATCAGTGTACAAGAAAGGAAAAGAGATATTTAGTTGAAGATTGGTCCAAAGTGGGATAGAGCAAGAGAAATTTTTGATTCTATTCAAAACACTGCTAATGATGATGAACGTTTTCTCCAACTACTTCAACAGTTTCAAGAGACCAATCCAAATTACTTGAAATATATGGATGCATTGATGCTGGAAATCTCGAGGATAGTAGCTGGGTTTGACAGATGTGCAGATCAACTGATAATTCAGATTGACTCTCGTACAATGGGTTCTCTCTATGTGTCACTTCAAATCTTTCAACAGAGAAGCTTGATTGAACTGTGGATTATACTAAAGGTAAAAAGGTTTTCTGAACTGAATATTTTACTTCATGAAAGACTTTTGGAGTTTGCTCAAAGGAATAGTCCACAAGTTATTCAAACTCCACATCATGTTAAGTTTCTCAAGGGTAATACACTACATTCTTGCTTCCTTGATTCTAAGTCGATGAAATTATATACTGCATCTCATCTGGTCTGGTTAGAACATATGCTGAGGACTACAGGATTCGAAGATAAAGAAAGTATCTTTGTTGCTGACATTATTCGATCATATGCTTTAACTGGCTTTGAAAAGAAATATTACATGCTTCGGAATCGGCTATGGGGCAACCTTGGAATTTTGCCTAAGAAACCTAAAGGCCTTGTGTCAGATTATGAACGTGTACTTGACAAGGATTTGATCAAAACCTTGGATGATCAAGAACGATTTGACACAGAGAATATCAGAAGATTTCTAGAACAAGAAGATGAAGTTGAACCTGGAGAGATAAGGGATGAAGATACTTCAAAGTGAAGATCAGCTCTACATGTGATATCTTTAGGGCTTAGATAGGTCAAGATAGAAAATTGTATTATATGATCAGTCTAGAGGATCATCTATCTTGTATTTATCTTTTATGTTTGAATCTGGACAATGTTAAATATAAACCAGAACCTTTCTTTTATTTACTTTGTATTTAAAGTTTTATCTTTTACTAAGTTAACTTGAGTTAGTTGAGTAATCCTCTAGGTATTTGCTTGTTATCTTCTAACAAACAAATAGGGGGAGATTGAAAGGCATATGACACAGCCTATTTGTAGTTCGAGGACTCAACTCAACGTAAGCTTAGATTGTAATAAGTAAATAACTTTAACTGTCACATGAATCTCAGGAGGTACTATCTGTCAGAAGAAAAACCCTAAAGTCAATCTATAGTTTTGATGTTTTACACTGGAAGAAGCTCAGATTGTTGATCAAGCCTCAGTATAGCATCAAAGAAGTGGATTTATTTCTAAGACAGAGATTTCTAGAGTGACAGTTTCAGACAGAATACAGTGAAGTACAAGAAGGAGAAAGAAATGAGAAGAAAAATGAATCACATTTTTAATGTGAAAATTAAAGGACAGTCATTGAAGTTAGTCGTTCATGAACCAGACCGTGCATGGAACGTCAACAAAATATTCAGTGGTATTCCTTTATTACTTTCAGTGATTCAGAAAAGAATTAAGACAATCCAAGGATACATAATTATTCTTCTTTAATTAATTTAAATCAAGTAGTCAATTTAATTAATAAATTAATTCATCAAGAATTAATTCATTAATTAAATTAATTAAATCTAAATAATTATTATTTAAGTAAGGTTAAATTAAAATGATTATTTATTAATCAGTTTAATGTAAATCTGAAAAAATGAACTAGCAAGACAATCTGAGATTGTCTTGCCGATTGTCTGGAAGAAGAAATCAGTGAAGCAAGACAATCAGAGATTGTCTTGCCGATTGTCTTGGTGATGATTAATTCTGAATAGCTTTAAAAAAGAAGAATAAAAATCTGATTTGATTGTCTTGACGATTGTCTTGACAGTTCAAATCAGATTGTCTTGATAATGATAAAAAAAAAAAAGCTTCAGACAGAATGATAATTTTTGATAAAGCAAGACAAAGATCTCAGAATTTGATTGTCTTGCCGATTGTCTTGGAAGAACCTGATTGTCTTGACGATTGTATTGCCTATTGTCTTGGCAGTACAAAATTGGTTGTCTTGGAAGAATAGATTGTATTGCCTATTGTCTTGATAGTTATATTTGAAGATAAAGAGGCAGTGAATATTATATATGAAGACAGAGACGACACAAGACAACACAGACAAGAATACTACATTCAACAAAGGCAGTTTACTCTCTTCTCTTTCATCAAGAAATTCATAGAAAATCAAGTTCATCTTATTTTTAATATCTGATCCGATAGAACTTGTTTACTTGATACTCTTGTACTATTAGCGAGTTTTTACTCCTAATCTGTATCTTGATTTTTATTAACAAATCTAGAAAAATTCATGTCGAATTTTCTAATTTGTTTTTATTAACTAGATATAAATTCTGTACTGTATTTGTAACAAACCCCTCAAGTTAATATAATTTTATATTCAACTTGAATTTTGTTTCATTTAATTCCGCTCAAATTTGTCAAAATATAAATTAAATTATCCGGACAAATTTCGATTAAACAGTACTGTTTGTATTCAACCCCCCCTTCTACAAACATATTGGACCTAACCGATGGAGTCAATGATTGACTGATATTCTTGTTGAAATTCCATCTCTTTAGAAGCTTCATCAACCTCCATTAACTCACTTGCATTGGCTGGATCTTCCTGTCTTATATCTACTGTAGTCTCTTCTCTCCTCTCATCTCTCTTTTCTTGCATCAGGGGCTCCCCCTGGCTCACACCTCTCACACCCTCACCTTCACCTATTAAGGTGGAACTCTCTTGCTCTCCTTTTGCTTGACCGGAAGAAATGGTCAGCCTCTCATTATTTACCTCTCCTTTTGCCTGCTCACAAGGCAGCCTCTCACTCCCTTCCCTCATTCCTAAAAGTGTTTCAACTATTGAGAACTCCTCCACACTTGACACAGGAATGTCAGATATAGCAGTGGTAGAGTGAGTTATCAACGGATAAGGGATATCCGTTGATGGAGTAGTTATACCTGTCAACGGATGGATAGACATAGGCGCATCCGTTGATGGAGAAACACTTGTCAACGGATGAAGGATATCCGTTGATGAAGGAAAGATAGTATCCGTTGAAGTGAAAACCAACACTGAATCTGTGGAGATTGATTTTAAAGATGAGGCCACAGATT
Organism: Saposhnikovia divaricata; assembly: GCA_036435485.1. Lineage (NCBI taxonomy): Eukaryota > Viridiplantae > Streptophyta > Magnoliopsida > Apiales > Apiaceae > Saposhnikovia > Saposhnikovia divaricata. The sequence continues at coordinate 44,143,781 of CM071594.1, read as the reverse complement.
TTGTTGTGAATTCAGGAATGGAAGATTGATGGCCCAACAAATCATCTAAAAAATGATGACCACCAATTGCAGAGTGGGGCTTCTCCAAGAATCTTAAAGATGGAGAATCAGGAATTGATGTAATTATCATATCCACATCCATAGATGGAGTTGGTGATGGTGGATTGTAATGTGTATCGATTTGAAGGTTATGAATAGGGGGCTGTGACTCCACATTTGCTGGAGCCACATCAAACTGACTTTGAGAAGGTACAGTTGCCTGTACAGTATGTGCACCCTGTGTAACCCCAGTGGTTTTAGATTTTACTTTTCTACCATAGGTTTTTGAGAGAGGGCTAGTGTCCCTTACCCTTTTGTGCAGAGTTCCTTGTGGGGAACTTGATTCAGTAGTCACACCCTGTTGAGAGGATGTAATTAGAACTTGGCTTGTAGGTTCATTAACAGTCTTTTGAGAGACTGGAATGTTGGTTGCACCTGCCTCACCTTCCTTATCCTTAGGGTTTTCACCCTGTCCCTCACCACTCACTACCACCTTCACACTCCCCTCAAGAGTTTTGGTAGGTTTTACAACAGGTGTCTTCTGAGAGACACTTGAGGTTTGCTTTTTAGATTGTGGTTTTGGAACTCTGGATTTGGTCACCTTGGTAGGAGCCTGTTTGGTCACAACTACATACTCCATTGTGACACTAGAAGGCAAAGAAATTTGGGGGTTAGAGATAGGAGTTTCAAGGTTAGAAATAGTTACCTGAACAATTGGTAGATATACCAATTGTACTCCTGCATTTGAGTTCATTCGAATTAAATCACTTAAGACTCTCTTCTCTTGAACAAAACATGGGAACTTGCTATCCGGGTTAGCAATGGATAGCTTATTCTCAGATACATGCAGTGCCAAGAGCATAAAAAATCTAGCAAAATAGATATTCTTGCTCCCAGTTTCCTTTTTACCCAATTTTGCTGCTATCTCATACATGACTAGTGTGCCAAAGTTATGGAATTTATCAGTCAGAAGCATACACATCATAACTAGCATGGAATGGGTAACAGCATCAAAATTACTAATTTTGCCTGAAAAAGTTTTAATGAAGGCATCACAAAAATAACTCCATTCTTTAACCATTCCTTTCCTAACAATTTTCCATAAATTCTCAGTACTAATGGCATAATTTATGGAATTAAGCATGGTAACAATTTTAGCATCACTGGGTACTTTCAGACAGTTATTCTCAGGCAATTTTAAACAAGCAATTATCACATCAGAATTAACTACATAGTTTTGACCCTTTAAGGAAAAAGCAATTGTACCGTTTGTGCCATTGTACTCAGCAGATGCCCACACCTCTTCAATTACCTCGTGGATTAGAGGAGTGGTGGCAGTCATAGCATACGACAGTTTACATTTCTTCACAAAATTCTTCAAGGTGTGATAAGCTTCTGGGGCATTCACTGTATCAACATAGGCCGCGAAGTTGTTCTTCTCATAGGTGAACCCATTGAAAGACATCTTCTTAACAATAGGCGCCATTGAAGTGTTTGAACTTTTGTTGCAGAGAGTTTTAGTGAAGAAGATGCAGTTTACTTATGAGAATCTTGAAAGTGGATAAAAGTGAGATGTGAAATAATTAAAAGTAATTACCCATTGGTCAAAAGTAACTGTCAGTTAATAAAAGAAAATAAATACAGCCATGCCTATATATACACGTTTACCAACGGCTATATTTAAAAGAAAATATGTATATCAACGGATATAAGATGAACGGTTGAGAAACAGTTTATCCATCGATGTTGTGGACAACCTGTTATCCGTTGATATACGAAAATCTAGTAATGTGTTTATACTACCAACGGGTAAAAGGATATCCGTTGATAAGATAATTTTTCCTTAGACAAAATTTCTGCAGAAATTTTTTTTCTGAGAGTTTTTAATTCTCAAGTAAATCAAAACACATTTCTAGCTGCAAGGTAGTAATATCAAATATCACTAGGAATTATGACAAATTAAGCATACCTAGTTCACCTACCAATCTTGTGAATGTGGATTCATCAAGAGGCTTGGTGAAGATATCTGCAAGCTGCATTTCACTTGGCACAAAGTGCATTTCTACTGTACCATTCATCACATGTTCTCTAATGAAGTGGTATTTGATGTCAATATGCTTGGTTCTCGAATGTTGCACTGGATTCCCTGTGATGGCAATAGCACTTCTGTTGTCACAGAAAATTGGAATCTTCTCAACTTTTAGACCATAGTCAATAAGTTGATTTTTCATCCATAGAATTTGTGCATAACAACTTCCAGCAGCAATGTACTCAGCTTCAGCTGTAGAAGTGGAGACTGAGTTCTGTTTCTTACTGAACCATGAAACAAGCCTGTTTCCTAGAAATTGACAGGAACCTGTAGTACTTTTCCTATCAATTCTGCAACCTGCATAATCTACATCTAAGTAGCCAGTTAGATCAAAACCAGATTCTCTTGGGTACCAAATGCCAAGGTTTGGTGTTCCCTTGAGATACCTGAAAATTCTCTTAATAGCTATCAAGTGAGACTCTCTAGGGTCAGCTTGAAATCTAGCACAAATACAAGTAGAAAACATTATATCAGGTCTACTAGCTGTTAGGTATAGAAGTGAACCTACCATGCCTCTATAGCTTGAGATGTCCACAGACTTTTCCTTAGTATTCAACTCAAGCTTAGTTGCAGTGGCCATAGGTGTTTTTGCAGAGGTACAATCCATTAAGTCAAATTTCTTTAAAAGATCATAAATATATTTTGTTTGACTTATGAAAATGCCCTCATTAACTTGCTTTACTTGTAAGCCAAGAAAGTAAGTTAATTCACCCATCATGCTCATTTCATACCTACTTTGCATAAGTTTGACAAACCTTTTGCAAAGCTTCTCATCTGTAGACCCAAAAATAATATCATCTACATAGATTTGAACAAGTATTGAAGAGCCATTGATATTCCTATGAAATAAGGTTTTATCTACTGTACCTCTAGTGAAGTGATTCTTCAAAAGAAATTGAGATAAAGTGTCATACCAGGCTCTTGGTGCTTGCTTCAAACCATAAAGTGCTTTCATGAGAAGATATACATATCCTGGAAATTCTGGATCTTCAAAGCCAGGAGGTTGATGGACATAGACCTCTTCTTCCAGTTCCCCATTTAGAAAGGCACTTTTGACATCCATCTGATATACCTTGAAATTGGCATGTGCTGCATAGGCTAGGAAGATTCTAATTGCCTCAAGTCTTGCCACTGGAGCAAAAGTTTCATCAAAATCTATCCCTTCTTCTTGAGAATAGCCCTTTGCCACTAATCTAGCTTTATTCATCACAATTATGCCATTTTCATCTGTCTTATTCTTGAGAACCCATTTAGTACCTATGGCACTTCTATCATCAGGTTTGGGCACAAGCTTCCAAACTTTATTTCTTTCAAATTGGTTTAGCTCTTCTTGCATTGCTAAGACCCAATCTGGATCTAGAAGGGCATCTTCCACTTTCTTAGGTTCCTCTTGAGACAGGAAGCTACTGTATAGGCATTCTGCTTGAGTGGCCCTCCTAGTTTGGACTCTTGAATTTGATTCACCAATGATTAACTCAAATGGATGATCTCTAGTCCATTTTCTTGGAGGTGGAAGATTTGACCTGGATGAGGTCACTTCATCTGTATGAGCATGATCTTGTTGATTGGTCATTGAGTTTTGACTTTGAGAAACTCCCCCTGAGTTTGTTGTCCTTGCGGAATAATGAAGTTGACTGTCAACGGATGCATCTCCTTGTCTATCAACGGATGCTCCATTTTGCCTGTCGACGGATGCATGAGAATGCATGTCAACGGATGTATCGGATGCTTCAATATGACTGTCAACGGATGTTTCATTTCCAATGTGAGCATCACTTCTAGTTGGGCCAACAACTCTTGGTAAATTTTCATGGTCATGATCTTCATTTTCCTCATCATCATCATAGTACATTCTTCCTTCATCTTCATTCTCAAATTCCAACTTTTCATGGAAGCCTTCATCATTTAGACCTAGAATCTTTTGATCATCAAACATAACATGTACAGATTCCATAACAATGTTGGTTCTTAGATTATAGACTCTATAGGCTTTCCCTGCTGCATATCCAACAAATATAGCTTCATCTGTCTTTGCTTCAAATTTGCCTAAGTTATCTCCATGATTCCTTAGCACAAAACACTTGCATCCAAAGACATGAAGAAAAGCTAAAGTTGGCTTCTTGTTGGTTAACAACTGATAAGGAGTCATTCCTCTAGCTTGATTAACCAAGGAAATATTCTGAGTGAGGCATGCAGTGTTGACAGCTTCAGCCCAGAAATATGTTGGTAATCTTGATTCACTTAACATTATTCTAGCTGCTTCAATGAGAGTTCTATTTTTCCTTTCAACAACCCCATTTTGTTGAGGTGTTCTGGCAGCAGAAAACTCATGGACAATTCCATTCTCTTCACAGAAGATCTTCATTGTGGAATTTTTTAATTCAGTGCCATTGTCACTCCTGATTCTTTTTACTTTGTCTTCAGAACCATTGTTTAGTATTCTGAGGTTATTGATGATGATTTCACTTGCACAATCCTTGGAGTGCAGGAAGAAGGTCCATGTAAACTTAGAAAAATCATCTACAATCACCAGACAGTATTTCTTCTTTGAAATAGACATGACATTTACTGGACCAAATAAGTCCATATGCAGCAATTGAAGTGGCTTAACAATGGATGACTCTGTCTTACTCTTGAAGGATGATTTCTTTTGTTTCCCTAATTGGCAGGCATCACACAGTCCATCTTTGATAAATTCCAATTGAGGGATTCCTCTAGCAAGATCCTTTCTTACCAAGTCATTCATAACTTTAAAATTCAAATGTGACAGCTTCTTATGCCATAGCCAACTCTCATCCTTACTTGCTTTGCTGAAGAGACAAGTAATGGATTCTGAGCATGCTGAATTGAAGTCAGCTATGTAAACATTTCCTTTTCTAAAGCCTGTCAATACCACATTGTTGTCTTCCTTGGCAGAAACAACACAGGCTTCTTTTGTGAACCTTACTTCATAGTCTTTGTCACAAATCTGACTGATACTCAGCAAATTGTGCTTCAAACCTTCAACTAAGGCCACTTCTTCATTGATGACATTGTCTTTTGAAATCAAGCCATATCCCTTAGTATATCCTTTGCTGTCATCTCCAAAGGTAATTTTAGGGCCAGCTCCTTCCTTGAACTCTGTGAGTAGGGTTGAATCTCCTGTCATGTGCCTAGAGCATCCACTGTCTAGGTACCATAGATTCCTTCTGTTTCCCTGCACACATTCCAAAAACAAATCAAGTTGATTTTGGTACCCAAGCTTCCTTGGGTCCTTTCTTGTTAGCTTTTGACTTTGCACTCTTAGCATTCTTCAACTTAGGTGTAGATGCTTGAGTGATATGGTTAGATAGATGCTCATTTGCATAAATACTTGGTGCATGCATTTGTGAAAGATTAGCATACATGTTATTCATGCTTGGGTTGTTCCATGTCATTTGTGGCATATTCACAGATTGAAAATAAGGATTAAACACACATGGCATGTTCACATATGGATTTTTAAAATGAGCATTCTGATACAAACCAGGCATTGTAGGCATACATGGTATAGTTTGAGGTACATGAGCAGGAGCCTTGTTAACAATCTTGCAATTAGAAGATAGGTGATTGACACTATTACAATTATTACAAGTTTTCCTAGGGGCAAACTTGTCAGGAGAATAATTGTTTTACTTGTTGATGCCTATCTTACCTTTTTTGTTCTTTTTCTTTTTACCCTTAATTTCTACCTTTTCATTATCTGATTTACCAACAGCCTTTTTGTTGTGTAAATCACATGCCTTAGCCTTCCCACTAGATTTGGTTTGGCTACACTCACCAGTAACAAAGTTCTTGGTGACTGGACCATACTTAATATCCAGTTTCTTGAGTTCCCTCTTACTAACAAACTTTTTGTTAGTCGACGGATACCTCTCATCCGTTGATGGTTCATCTGTCAACGGATGATCACTATCCGTTGATTCACAAATAGTCTCTAGATCCTCAAGGCAAGGTTCTAGCTCCTTTTTCTTTTGAGTCCAGGTCTCCTTCACAAACGATTCTATTCCCTGGACTTCTATTATGTTTTGTGAAATATTACTACAGCTTTGAAATTTAGCAATTATCCCTTGTTCTTTTTCAAGTTGGTCTTTTAAAATCAGTTCTCTTTTTAACACAGCTTCAAGTTCACTTTTAGCATTATTGCAATCAACTCTCATTTTCTCAAATTCTAGAAATTGAACTTCTAGAGCAGCATTTCTATCACTTAAAAATAGATTAGTCTCTTTAATCCTATTGTTCTCTTTAGTAAGTGATTTAAGAGTAACACTCAAGTGATATAGTTCAGTAGACATTTCATCTATAACACTATTGCATTCCTCTTTGGTGAGCTCAGAGAGATTAGTAGAAAATACCTGATTGCTAGATGAACTTGCTTCCTGCTCTCCAGAATCAACCATCAATACAAGGTTAACATACTCAACATCATCATCAGAATGATTTCCATCAGCAGCCCAGTCATACTCTTGGGCCATGAATGCCTTTCCTTTCTACCTGAGAAGATCAAAATATTTTTCTTGTAGTCAACAGCTTCAGTTGGCTTTCCCTTGTTCTCAGATCTGGGCTTCCTGCATTCACTTATCATGTGACCAGCAATTCCACAATTGTAGCATTTAATTTTGGATTTATCCACAAAGTTGCTTGTGGAATAATCCTTGTTAAATGGCTTGGCCACCCCAGAGTTTCTCTTGAATTTCAGCTTAGAGAATCTCCTAGACAGAAAGGCTAAGTGCTCATCTATCTCATCCAATTCATCCTGCTGAAGGGCATTCAATTCTTCAGACACCTTTTCCTTGCTCCTGCTTGATTCTGCTCTACCTTTACAAACCTTCCTGTTTGGTGTAGAACAAGCAGCTTCTGTCTTTTTCTCCTCCTTCTGCTCCAAGTTGGCAACAAGTGCAACTGACCCACTTTTCTTTTGGGACTTCTCAATCTCTTCATCCTGCTCCATTTCCAGCTCATATGTCTTTAAAGTTCCATAGAGCCTTTCAAGAGTAAATGTCTTGTACTCTTGAATGTTTCTTAGAGAAACAATCATTGGCTTCCATTCTTTGGACAGTGATCTTAGAAATTTGAGATTAGAATCTTTCACTAGGTAGACTCTTCCATACAGTTTCAAGCCATTTAGTAGCTTTTGAAACCTACTAAATGTGTCATTCAATGTTTCTCCACTCTTGAAATGGAAGTGCTCATACCGTTGGATTAGTAGTTGCATCTTGTTTTCCCTCACCTGTTCTGTTCCTTCACAAAGGGTTTGAACAGTGTCCCATACTTCCTTGGAGGTAGTACAACTGATAACATTGTCAACCATGTCTGTTTCTAGACCATTGAACAGTATATTCATGGTCTTTTTGTCTTTGTGGACTTCTGCCATATCTTCAAGACTCCATTCAGAAACAGGTTTGGGAATGAGAGTGTCAGGCGCATCTTCAGCAAGGCCAACTCTTGCTGCAGTCTTCATCGGAACATGAGGACCCTTGTCAATGCAATCCACAAAATCCTCATCAATAGACAGGAGATGTAGACGCATTTTTACTTTCCAGTGAAAGTAATTCTCTCTATCAAGAACTGGTATCTTTACTCCATAATCCTTCTTAGACATGTTGGAAGTGTGTTGATCTTTAAACTTCAAATATGTTAGAAGCTTGCTCTGATACCAATTGTTATTCCCAGATTACACACTTGTATAATTGTAGAAGGGGGGGTTGAATACAATTCTTGATATTTATAAATTCCTGATAAGAACTCCAGAAATCTATAAGAAGATAATTGCTGTATAAAGATTAATGCACAAACACATATAAAATCAGGTAGTTAAATGCACCACCTGAAGCTTTTATTTGAAGAAAACTCTGTGATACAAATGTACACAGTTGCTGTTTTACAACTCTTTGCTTTCTAAGGATATTCAAGAAAACCTTAAGCAAATGTATCTGTTTTCTTAGCTTCTAAAGAGTTGCTACACTTGGTTATATATCCCAAGTTTACAAGTACTACAGGAATAAGATAATACTAATCTAATTCAAGTTGACTTGCTACTTCACTCCAAATACACATGTAGCCGAAAGGTTGTCCTTGTGAACAGACATGTCCCCTGCACCTTTCTTGTATTCATAGTGTAAACGGAATGCTTCTTTCTTCTGCGTTTCCAAAGTATGGCTGCCATACTGCTTTTTGTATCTACTATCAACCCATGTGATCTGTCAGTCAAACCTGTCTTTATCAACTGCTAATCCTCAGCTAGCATAGAAGAAAGTGTTAATGATTATCCGTTGACATTGTACACTGTCATCCGTTGATAATAGATTGAGCTGTATCCGTTGATATTGTAGATTTGAGCTGTATCCGTTGATAGAGTTCTGTCTTCATCCGTTGATACACTTTCACTTAAACAGAATTACATAGCATAGCTTATTTACAATTGGCTACCCTATTCTGCCTATCCATTGATGGTCAACATGACTGTGGATAAAAACACTATCAATTGATAACATAGAGATACTGCAGTATGCTACAAAACCTCATCCGTTGATGAGCTACTTGTCAATGGATAGAGTTATAATTCCTCATCCGTTGATAGTTACAAAACATGACTTATACAATTTTGTGCATAAAATGTGAAGTTATCATCAAGTACAACATATTCCTAACAATCTCCCCCAATTTATACTTGATAGCAATAAAGCATAAATTCAGGACCTTGATGATAACAAAACATTCCTAAAGATATATATAGAACAATGCAAAAATTGTATTAAGCTACAAAAATTAAACCAGATGCATTTTTATTAACTCGACTTGCATTAGCCTTTCTCCAATCCGCCAGGATCTTCGAGCTCCAGTCCATAGCCAGATTCGGTGACACAACTACATTCTCCCACACTCGTTTATTCCGCCAAAACCAAACTCCCCATAAGACACTTACTATAGCCAACATCTCACCATTGGAAGCATTACATAGTTTTTCTAAAAGCCACTCCGGCGCAGACGTCACATTGTGCATATCATTCATAATCCCTACATACGCCTAACATTGAGAAGCAAACTGGCATCCAAAAAATACATGAATCAACTGCTCTAAATCTTGATTACACAACGGACATGTATTTGGTATATTCAGACCTTCAGAACACAGACGATCCTTAACAGGAACGTTATTCCTACAAAATCTCCAAATAAACACCTTTACCTTGTGAGGAATCATAAGTTTCCAAATTTTTTTCCACCCTTCACTTTGCGGCACATTTGTAGTACCCACATTATTATTATGCCACATCTGATAACCCAGTTTTCACACTATATTGCCCCTCTTTAGTTCTCACCCAAGCGACTCTATCTTTAACCGCCCTTTGAGGAACAGGAATTGCTAAGATGGCCTTAGCATCTTCCTCATGAAAGTGCTCTCTAACTCTATCAACATCCCAATTCTTCGTTCCAGGAATAAACCAACTACACCAGCTCATTTCTACCTGCATACATGTGACCATACTCCACCCGAAAATCCCTCTTATTGCGCAACCAGATTAAGTTAAAACATTATAAAGAGTGTCAACTCCAACAATACTCTTTATATCTCCTCTTTATTTTATTTTTTATTCATATTTGGACCCCACTATGACAAAATGGGAGAGAAAGTGAAATAAAAGAGAGAGAAAAGTAATGGATGATTTGGAGGGAATAAATTTTTTATTAATAAAAACTAGTTAAGAGCCATGTGTAGTCTTTTAAAATAAAGGAGAGAGAATAGGCTCTTAGCATACTCCTCAAATTTTCTTTTATTAAATTGGCTCTTAACTATTTAGTAGGTAAAATTGCACATAGTCTCCAACAAGCCTCCTCAGTTGACGTTTCTATTTATTTTTATTGTATTGTTTATTGCCAACAACTTGAAAATAAGTGATGTATACTAATAAAAAATGGAGTAGGGAAAGGAGAGAGAGTCTTAAGTTTGAGGAGCTCTTTATAGCTCTTAAGTTTTGGAAGAAGTACTAGGAGCCTGTTGGAGGTAATTTTTGTAATGCTCTTAATGATGCTCTTCAAAAAATGACCAAGGAGCCTCATCTAAGAGGCTCTTGAATTTTTGTAATGCTCTTAATGATGCTCTTCAAAAAATGACCAAGGAGCCTCATCTAAGAGGCTCTTGGAGATGCTCTTATGGCCTCTTAAATTTATAAAAAGCCACTAAGAATTTCTTGGAACTCTATTTCAACCATTATTCTTTATTTTTAAAGTTAAAAATCCATATAGAAAGTCTCTTGGAGATGCTCTTAGTATATATGCCTGTATGGATAAGCAAATCCTCTAGATTTACTTGAGGGATATGTATAGCGTGAGTCATGGATGACCTTTTTCCTTCTTCCTTTTCTTTCAATTGAATTTGTTATGTTGACCTCAAGTGAAAATCATTGGAATTTGGAAGGGAATACCGCAGCCATGTGATGAGCACAAAGCGAACTATTTTTTCGCCTTTTTATTTATACTAATTTATAGCCCGTGCAAGGCATATATTACTTTTAATTTTTTTATAATTTATCTATAATGTAATATAATATTATAAATATTAATTTTAATATGTTATTGGAAGATTTTGAACTTTACATCATTTTGTATAATAATTTTTAATATTAAATATCAATTAATATGTTGTTGGCGGGAATCGAACCTTGAACCTCTGTATATAACGACTTTTAGTATTGTTATATCTAACGATCATGATTTATTTAAGTTGATAATCTAACGGTTGTGAATGAGGGATAACCAAAAATGGGGATAACCAAAAAAAGGGTTAACCAAACTACAAATTATACCCCATTTCGCTTATTATAATATAGTATATATAGTATATATACTAATCAATAATGTCGTGCTATCATACGGTTTTAGAAAAATATTTTTAATAATTCGTAAATATTAATGAAAAATATGAAATTATACGTATAATTTATGCATGATGTTAGTCAAAAAAAATTGTAATATATAAGAAATAAAATTTTTACTATATTAAAATAAATTTTAAATTAAAATTTGAAATAAAACAAATATCTAAAAACATTTCAAGTATTATTTATTGAATGGTAGTATTATCATATATCATATCATATCATATATCATATATCCTATACTAAAATAAAATCCCTTCCTCCATTTTCCCTCCCAAATTTCCCTCCCCTCTCTCCTCCTACTTTCTTAAATATATACTCCCTCCGTCCCTCTCATTTCTTTACAGTTTCTATTTTGGGACGTCCCTCTCATTTCTTTACATACCATAAATAGTAACTTTTAACAATAAAATACATTATTACATCCACTACTTCACTCCACCTTTTCAACACTTTACACTATTACACCCACTACTTCACTTATTTTAACAATAAAATCACTATTACACCCATTACTTCACTTATTTTAACAATAAAATCACTATTACACCCACTACTTCATTTATCTTAACAATATTCCTTGGTCTCCGTGCAAAAGGCAACGTAAAGAACCTTGAGGGACGGAGGGAGTATATATTTTTCTATTCTCTTCTCTCTCCTCCCACTTTACACATATTTTATTCTTCACTTTATTCCCTCCCTCATTCTCTTTCTCCTCTCCATTTATATATTATTTTATCACTTTTTTCCTTAATTCTTATTTTTCCTCTTAAATATCTCCATTCATTTTTCTTCTTATTATCCATTATTTTTATTTATATTTAAATTAGTATTTGTTCCGTACCATATTCGTCACACTTTTCTCAAATGTTAAAATTAGTTTTTACGTATTATATTCTAAATAAATAGTGCAAGATGAACAAAATTTAATACTAATTAAATTTGTATTTCATATTTCTTTATTTATATATACAATTTTCCGTATACACAGTAACTTTTTCCCCATGACTATTAAAATTATATATAGCATCTTTATAGAAATAATCAATATTTTTGTTGTGTAAATCAGTTCTAAAATTTATTTGAACAATAGCATAACATATGTATAAAACATTCTATTTTTCGAATATTTTGAATTAGAAAATCTAAATAAAATAAGTGGCATTGAGATAGTATTTCAAGAGGTTCATCACTTGAGGGAGGTAGGGTGAGCATTGTTACTACAAATTTATTAAGACGATGATCTTATATTTGCATTTGAAATTTTTGAACTTGCCAAAAGTTCAATTTCAAATGTATAATATAATTTTGTAAGAAACATATATTGATTAAAATTGATGTTAATACTTTTCAAAAAAAAAAAAGAATTGATGTTAATACTAATATCATTGACTTGGAATCTAAAAATATATGAAAAAATTATCTTTAACAATCGTCATTAATTGATTATTGTTTATTTCGATATAACATTCTATTGGAATAATTAAAGTATGATTTTTAGGGGCCCATAATTTTTACTGGTTAAGGATGATGTTATTGAAGATGAGGGGCCTATATTTTTATATATTAGAAAAATTGTTTAAAATTTTTTTAATAGTGTAAACGATATTAATAGTATTCTCTACTGCTAACACAAACCAATTTTAATTTATAACCATTTTAGTATAAGACAAATAATATTATTTTAGTATGAGTTGAAATATTTTGATTATATAACAATATTATTTTAGATATTATTTTCCACTTATACTATATTTATAATATAAATAGAAGAAAAATTAATATTTCATTCTAAAAACATAAATTGTAACTAAACATAATCTAAAAAAGAAATTACGAGCCCAAAAATAACACCTAATCAATTAAAGTATATTAGAATGTCGAAAATATAACCAATGTAAATGAAAACTAATTATTATGAATAAAATTTGTAGTAATTACAAAAATTAATTATAATAAACAAAATGATAATTACACGTTAATGATTTTAAATAGTATCCGATAATATATTACTTACAAACTTATACTTAGTACGTCCTAAAAGTTTCTTCACACTTTTTTTTTCTATTTTTTTATTTCTCTCCCAATATTTTTGATTGGTCCATTACTTAACTCAATTTTTATAAATTTTTCCTAATATTTTACACATTTTCTAAATTTTCGTAACCAAATGTAAATAAATGAATACAATTTTTTTTTAAATCGTGCATATGCACGGGTATCATCTAGTATTTTAATAATTTATAGAAGGAAGAAAAGAAAATCAAAATACTAACTTTTATTTTTTTAAAAAAATATTGATAGCGATTTTTAGAATTTTCTTTTAAAAATTGATTCATGCAGTTCATATGAATTATTAGTTGGAAAAATACTCTCATTATATATCTAAAATTTTAATAATGTTAAAAAATCATAAACATGAAAATTAGCGATTACAATATGATCATTATTTTTACGATAAAAAATTTTAATATTAAATATAATTAAATAACATTTTTAAAAGCCGACACCCCTCTCATAACATACATGCTCATAAATAGTGCAATAATTTATTTAATTAGAATATTAATTTAATCCGTCACAATATATTAGAATAACGAATGTATAATTTCTTTATCAATTTAACTGGCCGAGAAAAGGATCAGGTTGATTTTTTTTAATTGAGTTGGTCACATCTCTATGCTATTTGTTCATATGCAAAAGTAAAAACATGTATATGTTCCTTGTGTATCAATTTTGGATATTAACCTAAAAAAAATCCTTTTACTTTCATAACTTATCATGATTTACATGATTTCTTCGATAATTGATAAAATAATTTGAAAAGTTAACATCATCTGTCCTCCAATCGCCTAAAAATTGTAGTAATCTTAAATAAGAAATAGAAAATGTCACAATATAAGTAATTTATTTCATCATCTTGCGTGAAAATCTTTTTACTTTTTTATAAATCATTAATATTTTATATTAAAATAATAATTATAATACCAAATAAAATTTGATAAACTTTTATATAAATTAAATTAAATAAATTATATATATATATATATATATTTAGTAGTAGTAATAAACAATGAATAATTAAAAGACTATTAAATGCAAGCAAATAATTCCAAAAAAAATCAAAATAGAGAAAATTTACGAAAAGTACTTTAAAATCGTTCCATTTTCGAGTTTTCGATCTTTCGCTATTTACCATATTATTATTCTAATTTTGGTTGTATATCAAAAATTTTGATTTTAAAAAATCATAAACATACAATATTATTTCGTCACAATCTAATAAAACAACGGAATATAATTACTTTATCGATCAAATTAGTCGAGAAAGGAATCGAATTGATTCAATTTAATCATGTTAGTCAGAGTTCATGTGTAATTTGTTTATATACAAACGTGAAAACATGTCGATATTTCTTTTGTATCAATTCTAGATGTTAACCGAAAATTCTATAAACTTCTATAACATATATGAATTACACGATTTCCACAGCAACTAATAAAAAATTTTCCCCAAAAATTAACGTCACATGTCCTCCAATCACCTGAAAAAATTGTAGGAATCTTAAATGGGAAATAGTATAATACAATATAAATAATTTTAACTCGTCATTTTGTGGAATTTGTTCTTATTTTTCTATCGATAATTACAATTTATAATGAAATAATAATTATAATGTCAAAATAAATTTTTCTAAACTTTTATATAAATAATAAAAGTAAATTATATATATAAATATATATAAATATATATATATATATATATATATATATATATATATATATATATATATGTGTGTGTGTGTGTGTATATATATATATATATGTATTATATATCTACTATAACAAGCGAAGGATGATATAATTTGTAATTTGGTTAACACCCTATTTTTGGTTATCCCTTATTAACCGTCGTTAAATCTTCAATTTAAGTGGATCATGATCGTTAAATAGAATAATACTAAAAATTGTTATATATAGAGATTTAAGATTCGATTTCCGTCAACAATAAATTAATTTATATTTAATATTAAAATTATTATAAACAAAAATGTAAGTTTCAAATTATTTACTACACTATTAATAAATTATAAAAAATTTAAAATAATCTGTGTTATGAGTCAGCATTTATTAACTTATAAACTATACTAAAAAGTATTAAAAAATGAAGAGTTGATTACAGGTCTTATTACGCCAAGTCGCTAACCTGTACGCTAAGTGACCTGGCAAATTGGGTCTGGATCCGAAGAACTGATCCGAAATTTATGGAACCGAGATCCGATTTTATATTCGAATTAGATTAATCGAAATTTAACCGAATCCAAAATAATTCGATCCGAACCGAAATTCGATCCGATATAGTCAAATCCGATTATTGTCCAAAAACAGATCTCATCCGATCCGAAAATTACCCGAACCAGATATCTAACCGATAATAATCCGATATACTTGATCCGATGATGATCCGAAACCGATCAAATCCAAAAAAAATATTATTCGAACAGAATATGACTCAAAATACTATATCCGTTCTAAATTGGAAAATAAAAACACCTATATCGAAAATTAAGTGATAAAATAATATTATCGAGATTATATTTTATCTCTCTCTGACTCAAAATATTCTATATTTTAGGAAAAAACGTTTCAAGATATCATATATGTAGCAAAATATTCATGTATAGTAAATATTTTATTTTGAAAAGAAAAACGAAGGATATTATTTATTCTAGAAAATATGTTGAAAGGATATCTTCGATATAATATTTATTTTGGTATTTGTACGATTTAACATGAAATTTAAATACACGTAGAATCCTCTCCACTAGGTCATTTATTTAAATTGATTCGGTCAAAAGTCAAATGGTCAACTCTAGCAAAATTTTATCATCCTACTTTTCAAATATAAGAGATATTCCATTTTTGCTGAAAAATCAAATTATATATTTTATGGAATATATCTCTACACCAAGGCAATAAGATCGAAAAAGAAATATCGAGATTGATATTTGTCAGAACTCCATTACAACATCGATAAGGCGACAAGATCAAAGAAGGAACATTCGAGTGTTAATATTCTTTAGAGAACTCGTTCTACATTTAAAACAATCCGTTTTATTCGAAAAAGAATTCTGTCTTCGTACTCAAAATGTTTTCACATCATACAAAAGATCTTTATACTCAAGTATATTAATATTCAGTGGTAGAATATTAATACTTGTTTCTATCTCGTGCCAGAAATATTCAAAATAATTTTTCTCCCACTTCTTAAATTCATCATATTTCGGAGAATATTATTCAAAAATATTTCCTACTCTCTCTAGATATTTTATATATTAGCAAATATATTATAAGTATTTATTCTAGTCAAAACATTGGTCGAAAGATTTATCTCTATCAAGAAAAGACCAATAGTATTTTATTCAGAACCAAAAGCTGATTTAATCGTTTTAAATCCAAATAAAATACTTCCACTTGCTAGAATGACTTGAAACTTGAGATTGATCATTTAAATACTATTTTATATGCATGGTAAAATTTTGGAATTTTTCAAGAATTTTGGTCCGGCACGTAAACCGAGGCAGTTGGTCCCACGTTTGACCACATTTGACCAAGTCAACATTGATCAAAATTGACCAAACTTTCCAGAATATTATTTTATAATATTCCTAAGTGTTCCATAATTTTAGAATTGTTTATTGGGTGTTTTCGTATTTATCGAGTATTTAATTAACGATACGTGGATCGTATTTAATTATTAATTGGTACGAGTTTATTAGAGCTCAAATAGTTGCTGGGATCTTTTGCTCATCCACTTGCATAGAAATACAAAACTTTACATGTTGGCAATCCTTGTGCTATCCATGTCATCAATCCAAGTGAAATCAATCTCAACCACTCCTTTTAATCAAATCTCCACCATTTCTTTCACCCAACTCTCTCTATAAATAAACCCCCTCATCCACCCATTTCAAAAACAAGCTAAGAGCCAAATACATGCTGGGAATTTAGAAGTAGACTCTCTCTAAACATATTCAAATACTCTCTTCATCTCATAAATCTTCTCTCTCCCAAATATGTATCCATATATTCAAGGTTTTTGATATACCAAGCTTAATTC
This sequence comes from Saposhnikovia divaricata, assembly GCA_036435485.1. Taxonomy (NCBI): domain Eukaryota; kingdom Viridiplantae; phylum Streptophyta; class Magnoliopsida; order Apiales; family Apiaceae; genus Saposhnikovia; species Saposhnikovia divaricata. Next base: position 44,126,635 of record CM071594.1, on the reverse strand, counting down.
CACCCAACCAAGCTTCGTCCATCCAAGCAAGCTCATCTACTACCACTTTCCGGCCTCCTGAAGGGCTGCCCAAGTTCGACCATCGTCCGAAATCCGGCCGAACCTCCGGCGAATTTTTCCGACGAACTTTTTCCGGCGACTTTTAAAAGTGGTAATTCTTAGCTTCGTCTTTGTGTTTATATTTGAGATTTGTGCTTAACTTCTCTACTTCATCTTAATCTCTATTCTTGGATCTATATAAGATTCCAAAAGTCTCTTAATAAAAGAGAACGACAATATGAACACATAGTTCAACTCATATACCTCTATTGCTATATATATATAAGCAAAGAGTTGAACCAAGTACTTGATCTTTGAAAAGAAACGTTATATTACAAGAAAGATCATATCAAAGTACTTAATCTCAAAAGTTGCGAGATTATATTTGACATACGTCAAAGTTGTAACAATATTTATTTCGTTCGGATTCCCAACTAACATCTTTAGTGTTCCGTAGGATATTCAAATAACGAAATACATCATACAACTTAAACTTCTTAAAAGAGCACAAGTTTAGCCACTTATTTATCTCACTTACTTTACTTGTCGTAGCCATAAACTTATTTAGTGCAAGAAGTTAAAAGAAGATTATACTTTGACATTGTATTTAGTCAAACGGAAGTATACATCTTAAAAGCCTTAAGCCTATTAGCTTAACGGACTTTATATATCAACAAACTCCGAGTTATATTTATTTTATCTCATCTTAACGGAGTATTGTTATTAAAGTATTCTTAGATTTAAACGATCTATCAAAAGAATGAATACTACTTCTAAAGAGCACAAGTTAGCCACTTGTTTTAATTATCGCACTTACTTTTATCGTTTCGTGTGGCTAAAAAGTTGATTCGTGCTAGAAGTTATAATTATACCTCGACATTGTATTAGTCGAATAAAGGTATACAATTCGAAGCCTTAAAGCACTATAGCTTTTAAACAAGGTCTTCCAATATTGCTCCATCATTATTTATATCTATCGGGAGTAATTAAAAGTATACTTTGGTCATAATTTAATATCAAAGAAAGTATACTTACAATATAACTTAATATTCCTATACGAATATTAAAGTTACTCTTTTGGACTTAGTACCGTAACATACTAGTCCAACTTATATAATCTTAATCATATTTGTTTCGTAGATATTGTTGTCTAACTTTTGTAGTGAGGTGAAGTTGAAGTGAGGTGATTCTCGTTCTAAGACCCAAGTCCTAGGCACTAGCGGGGAGTTAGTGGCCTTTGCACCGTGAAGAAGAGGAAAGACCCAAGACCTATCATCTAAGACCCAAGATCGACAAAAGCCAAGAATCAATAGTCTACACCAAGGGTTCTACATCAACTTTGAAGAAGTAGCGGGGAGTTGCTGTCTAAGATAAGTTGTGTAGGTTTTACAACGACTTTGAGGGAGTAACGGGGAGTTACGGTCCAAGACAAGTCTTGTGGGTATTACATTTATTTTGAGGTAGTAGCGGGTAGTTACGTATCAAGATAAATATTTGTAAGGTTGTGTAAGGCTTCTCCGCCTACTATAAAGGAGTCTCTTTATAGTGGAAGAAATCTCGAATCCGGAGAGGAGCTCGGGGACTGGAGTAGGGGTGAGGGAATCCATTAGGGGTTGCGCCATCGCGAACCAGGATAAAATCTCCTGTGTGGTATTTTCTTTACTTTTCATTTATTTTCCGCACTTATAAACTGCTAACGACTCGATAAAATATTTTTTAAAAGGGAAAAATATTTTAAAATGCCATAATATTTTTTAAATGGGATATTAAGCTATTTAACCCCCCTTTTAGCTTAAAATAGCCCTCATACGGGACCTAACATATGTATTAAATATACTGTATATCTACACATGTTGAACTTTCATATCTCCTGGATACACATGTTTAGTAATTAGTATGTTTGTGAATTATAATTAACAATATATTTTTTTACATAAAATAAGGTAATAACTCAAAAAAACAATCAAGTTTTATATTACTCAGTTGAGTATTTATTTTCATGTTATACTATACTTCTACAAACTTACTAATGACATTTTTTTAGTTTCAATGATAATTCAAAATTGATACAACATAATTGAAACCAAATTTTTTCGATCCGCCAAAATCCAATCTGAAAAGATCCGAACCGAATTTTATCTGATCTTAATCTGAAATTTATCCGATTGTAATCTGAAATTGACCCAATCTGAAACTAGACCCGAACCGAAATCGATTAAAATTTTGTAATACCGATACTAGAACCGAACCGAATTAGATCCGATCCGAATTATAATCAAATATATCAAAATAAAAAATTGATCCAATCCAAAACCGATCCAATTATCCGATTTGCCAGGTCTAACTATGACCTGATTTCCCGTTGGCCGTTGCTCAATCAAAAATGAAAATGGGCATATTCGTAATTTCGTTCTACTAAATAATAAACCCCGAAGCAGACAAAACAGAAAATGGCATTTGCGTTAATAACACAAACTCCAAGGGCACTTCCACACACCCCTAAAAATATTTATATACGAAATGAAAACGACTCGGAGAAACCCCGCAGCATAAAAAACCCATCCCCCCAACTCATCTCAATCTCTCTCTCTCTCAAGGTCTTTCTCGCCATCTTTTTCATCGATCGCGTCTCTCATAATTTCAATCATCCCCTCTCTATATACATACACACACTGTAAGTATATCCTAGCTCGATTCTCAATTTTCGATTTCTTTCGTTGTTTTAATCGTTTGATTCGTTCCATTTTTATTGTAATTCGCGATCGTTTTGTGTTGTTTGTTTAGTTTTATTTGTTTGATTTGATTTTGAGTTTGTTAGTTGGTTGTGTATGCTTGATTCTGATATGAATGATGTGATTGTATTGATGTGTGTTGATTAGAGGATTAGATTAGTTTGATGTGTTTTCTTCTCTTTTGATTGTGAAAAGGTTGATTTTTCGATAGAGAGGTTTTAGTGAATTTGATATCAGAAGGTTAGGTTGCGTTTATCCTGATTGTATTGTTACTTCTATTAGACATTAGTGTAGGTTGTTCGGTTATAAGTTTGCGGAAATGTGAATTTATATTATCTTTGGTGAATCGGTGTAAATGTTAAATTTTGAATCAACTTGAGCTTTTAGAGCATAGCCTGATCTTTGCTGAACTTATTTTAAATGTTTCTAGTATATTGTATGCCGAAGAAGATTTTGAGCTGTTATTGTTTGGACTTGTGATTGCTTGAAAGTTGTCAGATTTTGGGGTTTTGTTGCTCATTTAATCATTTTAAGGCTTTCTAGAGATTAATATATGATTATGAAATTGTATTTTTCAACTATAGGCAATAATGAGCAACGAGGGAGAAAAGACTTGTCCTCTCTGTGCTGAAGAGATGGATTTGACTGATCAGCAGTTGAAGCCATGCAAGTGTGGTTATGAGGTCTAAAATCTACTTAAACTGTCCTTGACTCCTTGCGTTAAAGCTCTTTCAAATGTATTTTCTACGCTTCTTTATATGGTTGAATTGGTAATTGCAGCTAAAATAAGTCATACTTGTTCCTATTAGCTTCTGGTAGGATAACTTGAGATTTGATGCTGTATTCTTATGGAGAGTCATTGTAAAATATGCTATTGAATTTCAGATAATGTGACTGATGTTATCGCTATGTTACACGGGATATGAATATTTTTACTTTCTGAAACCTTGCTAATTACTATGGTATAATAGGATTATTATCCGCAGTCTGTCAAAATCCCAGTTAAGTAGCTGAATCGTGATACAGCTCCATAGATCATTTTCTTATTACCAGTATCTTATGTTATACTTTGAGTGTTGAAGCACTGAAATTATAGAAAGAATAAAGCATCTAGTAGAGGTAATGGAAAGTGATGAGGGCAAGCCTTGGATATCCTGCAATTAGCTAATTCGCATATATCTGATATGTATTGTATAATTTAACCTGCAGCATTGTAAGTGAAATTTATACTCTTTTGGTGAGATTCGTAATTAAATTTGACTCTCAAACCCAATAGCATGTTTGTTTGTTTTTTGCAGATTTGTGTTTGGTGCTGGCATCACATAATAAACATGGCTGAGAAAGACAACGTAGAAGGCAGGTGTCCAGCATGTCGCACCCCTTATAACAAGGAAAAAATTGTTGACAAGGCAGCTGAGTGCGAAAGGTTTTAAAATATGCAGAGTTCTGGTCGACACACAATAATGTCTGCAGAATTTTTTATGACATAGTTCTCATATGGTCACACAATTTTGCTTAATGATAGGTTGTTGTCTGAGTTAAATGTGGAGAAGAAAGTCAAGTCAAAGTCAAAAAGTAAAGCACCTGATGGTAGAAAGAACCTAAGTAGTGTGCGAGTGATTCAACGAAATCTTGTCTACATTGTGGGGTTACCTCTTACTTTAGCAGATGAAGACGTGTGTATATCTCCTTCTGTTATCCTTGCTCTTTCTTTTTGTCTATACTGTTTTTTTTATCACTTGTATATATGTTTGTTATGCAGCTCCTACGAGGAACGGAATACTTTGCTCAATATGGAAAGGTGCTTAAGGTGTCCATCTCTCGTACGGCAGCTGGGACCATTCAACAATTTCCAAATAGTACTTGTAGTGTGTAAGTTTAAGTGTTCCTTTTGCTACTTAATTTCGCTTGTGAGATTGCAACTATAACTAGGCCAACAGATTAGGCAATCTTGTTTCGTATAATTTCCTATCCAAAAGTTCACCTGAATATCAGATCGCATATCTTTTCCTTGTAAATTTAGAAGCCAAGCAGCAGGTTTTTTTATTAATCCAGGCAATATATGTCATAGATTTGTGCAGTTAGGTTTTTATAGATGTATGAAGGTTATTTATATCAACTTTTGGATTATAAACCTTTTTTTCTTCCAGGTATATTACTTACTCGAAGGAGGAGGAAGCAGTTCGTTGCATTCAGTCGGTGCATGGTTACACATTGGAGGGTAGACCATTAAGGTCTGATCCTGTTGGCTTTAGTGGATGTTGCAGTGTTTCTTATCTATTTGCTTATGTACTATTCTTATGTTGCAGGGCCTGCTTTGGAACCACAAAATATTGCCATGCATGGCTGAGGAGTGTGGTATGTCCTTGATTCAATTAGTACTATGGATTTAAACATTTTGAGTTTGTGACTTTGTGCTCTTCTGATAATTAAACTTTGGTCCAGCCATGCATCAATCCGGATTGTCTATACTTGCATGAATTTGGTACACAAGAAGATAGTTTCACTAAAGATGAAATAATATCAGCATACACAAGGTATCGTATGTTTGTCAGGTGCATTCAGTATATTATTTTATCGATCATATGTTTGAAGGAACTCGATCTCCATCCAGCCAATATGCAAATTTATTTCCTTTTGTGAAGAATAATCTACTTGTAGCTCTAAATTACTGTCCTGACTTCAGCAATCATACGTGAGCAGACTAGAAATTCAGCATTTAGCATTATGTTGAGGTGTTGAAATAGCTTTGGTAAATTGTTTTTATCACCAGAGGAACAAGATCCTTCATTCTATTAATTTATTGCTGCTAATGCATTCCAAATTTTCACATGTTCATGTATATTGAGTTGAAATTTTGGAGATATGGTTGGCAAGTTAAGAATGCTTGAAATTTGTTTATATCAGTTCTGCTTATCTGCAGTGGAAGAATGGGAACACTGTGTTTTGATATTTGTGCTGATTTTGGAGTAATTTTTACTCGTTTCTTAATATTGTAGTGCTGTGTAAGCAATATCCACTGTTGAATGGTAAAAGTCAACAAATATAGTAGTGCTATTTGCACAATAATACTGTCGAATGATAAGTTCTATTGCCTAAATGATTAAAAATAACTTAAGTACTAATCACTAAGGAGTTCAACTTGAAAATTGCTTATTACTTTAGAAAGGCAGCTTGCTTATATTGCAAATAACTAGTGTAATTTAAAGGTCTTTTTTGGTTTTCTTACCATATTATATTTTCTACTTGTACCATATTTATGGTGTGGTCTATGATTTAGGTTTTCTTGATCATTTGTTGATTAATTCAACTGTCTATTTTCTGTCTAATTAACATGCATAGTTATTTTGAAGGAATAGAGTTCAACAGAGTATGGGTGCTACAATTGATATGCAACGTCGTTCGGGCAGTGTATTACCACCGCCGGCAGACGAGTTCTTCAATAACAGTTACTCATCGTCAGGAGTACACCATAATAAAAGCTCAACAGATGTATGTTTTTCTGTGCATACTTTTTGCCTCTGGGTCCATCTTTAAACAATATTAATAGATTGCTCAATTTAGATTTACTTTAGTTTTGGTGTACAAGAAAACTAGAATATAGCTATTCCAAAGGATTATGATCTACACAAAGTAATTCTTCAAATAATGCAGTTAGTAATTAAGGTTTAACTCTATTAGCCAGCAACCACTATATATAGGCTGTTAACATGACACATCTTTTTTGAATTTGCCCTGGTGCAGAACCTTGACAATTCTTCTGAAAATATATTGGAATCATCTGTCTGGCAAACTCCAGCAAGTAGTGTAAGGGGCTCTCCACCAAATAGTCACTTTAGTAAATCTGTTGGTCTTCCTGCAGCAACATCCTGGTACAGATTTGACTGTTTAGCCTTCTCTTCTCTTTTTTTTTTTTCCTGCATATCCATATGAGCATATTAGATTCCATTTCACAAATTTTAATGCTTCTCAGGGGAGCGCGTGCCTCAAATAGTCAACCATCACCAACTAGCATGGCAAGCTCTAACGGACCTTCCAAGCAGAAATCTGATACATGTGGCATTTCAGTTGCATTTTCAACTGCAGTAGTGAGCCCAGCCAGGGTCTCTATAATGCATAGTGATTCAGGAAAGAAACGTAATGGAGAAATTTTGTCTTCCGTACAGAGAAATAAATCTGGTCCAGTAGCGGCTGTTGAAATACTGGATGTAGATAAGCAACAAAAGCCATCTAATGCTTCTGCCAAGATTGGACATTCTAATCAACTAGTAACAAGTAGCCAGATGTCTATGCCATCGCCAAAGTTAGATGGATCCATGAGCAAGCGAGATATCATGGGGCAGTCTTGTGGTATCAGTTCAGAAAGAGATCCGCATGTTCCTGTTGAGAGTAAAGATCAGGAATTATGTTCTGGTTTATTGTCACTTAATATAATTACTCAAGGGCCACAGCATGGAGACACACAATACAAAGAACTGTTGTCATCACATACTGCAGCAAAGGATGCATCCTCCAGTAAGGATCCTGTTGCACCAAGGGATCAGTCTGAATTAAAGTTAGGGTCACGATTGCAAGTAGCAGAAAGTGATACTGGTATAGTTACGGATGATATACTATCTTCCGATATTCAAAGACGTGGGGATCCAGAAATTACCAATCGCATAGATAACTTGCATAGTTCAGGTCAATTATCAGATAGTTCAAGGGTTTTATATTCTCAAGAGGCTTTCCATTTACCCGACTTCAATGTTGATTCAAATAATGAGGATAGGAAACCAATTAAGTTCTCTGTTCCGCAAGCATATAATGTCCCAGTCATTTCGAATGGTTATGCTGGGAACAGAACTAGAAGTTTTACTGATTTGGATACCAGTGTTAATAATTACTCCTATATGCTACCAAATGAATTAAAATTGATGCATGATGGACGACAAAGTGGTGAGTTAGTAAACCATGATGATATTTCAGCAGATGACATGGGAGAGAGCAGTATCATATCAAATATCTTGTCAATGGACTTAGAGTCATGGGATGAATCCTTAGCTTCACCGCAAAATTTAGCTAAATTACTAGGTGAAACTGATAAACAGCTGGGTTCTCTTGGTTCATCAAATTCTAAGAAAGTTCAGAACAGCAATCAGTCTAGGTTCTCTTTTGCAAGAGAGGAGCATCAACCATCCAATTTTGAACAATCGTTTACTGGCTTTGAGCAAACTTCGAGGAATCAATCTTTCACAAATGCTTTTAAGGACAATGGAAACTATTATGATGGTGGCACTGGCAGTGATTATTCTACCTTGAGTGGGCAGCAGCCTGGTAATTTTGCAAGTATCCATTCTCATAATTCACCTAACAGGTTTTCTGGTGAGTTCAGAAGCGCATTTTGTTTTGTACATGTAGTGTCTTTTGACATTTATTTCATAATTTTGTGCAAGTCTTTGGCATTTTATAGATTATTTATGGGGAATAAATTCTTTATTCATTGTTTAATATGCTCTTCATTATGTCTTAGGTTTTGTTTACTTTTACTTTGTTATCCTACCACCTATCGTTGTGCGCATTTATTTATATTTTAACTTTGGGCGATTTACTCCTTGGCTAGTTTCTTATTAGACTCTGTTATGTGAAAACTGATATGGCTTTTGTGCTTTTGGCTGAAAATGAGCTAAGCATTGTTCTTTTCTCTGCTTTAAGGAACTGTTTTGACACTAAGTGAACTGTGTGATAAATTTTTTTAGTATCTTCACAATTTTGTTACAGTAAAAGGAAAATGTTAAAGTGTTTTTGTTGATTTTACCCTTCTTCTGCTCTTTGAAATTAAATAGGCTCGATGCCTTTCTGAGATCAATTATTTTACTTTGACGTCAAAACAGTTTCTAGAGCACCTGTAGCAGCTCCTCCTGGATTTTCCGGACCTACCAGAGCTCCACCTCCAGGCTTTACCTCTTTCGAAAGGATGGAACAGACGTTTGACATAAACTCTGGTTTGTATCTTACATTTCACATTAAATAGTTTGTTTCTGGCGCTTGTTGGAATTGACTCATTATTGCCTGATCTTTTGTAGGGAATCATTTACTCAACAATTCATCTTTTTTGAGAAATGCAAGTCAGTCACCAGCCACTATTTTTAATGATTCCACCAATGCAGATATCGAGTTTTTTGATCCTGCAATTTTGGCAGTCGGTAAAGGCAGACTTCCTGGTGGGATTAATAGCCCTGGTTTAGACATAAGGTCAACTTATCCTACCCAGATGAGTAATTATGAGAATGAGGCAAGATTGCAGTTATTGATGCAAAGATCTCTCTCACAACAGCAGAACCCTAGATATTTCGAAAGGGGGGACAGTTTTTCTTCTTATCCAGATAATTATGGATTGCCTCCAAGGATTTTGGAGCAAACATTAGCCAACAATGGGTCCCAGTATTCTCAATTTGGTCCTCCACAGTCCAGAAATCACCTTGTACCGAGCAGCAACTGGGACGGTTGGAATGAGGTTCAAAGTGGAAATGGCTCAACTGCAGGAGATTTCCTTAGATCTGAGAGATTAGGAGTAAATAAGTACTTTACTGGTTAGTACCAGGATTCAAAGTACCTGATTTCCAGTTCTGGGGATTTATATAATCAACCATATGGGATTTGATGGTGAAACTGAAATAGAATGACTATATCCAACTTGTCTTGACAGCACTGAACTGATAATATGTGGCTGGATCTGGACTTGTTTTACCAGTTAACCTGCTAAATGACGGCCTGAACGTTCTGATAACCGCTGCCTCCAAAACCAGCAGGTAAAGAGGAGCTTATGTTGATACCATTAATTAGTAACTCGAGGTAGACAGCAGTTTAAAAATAATCTGAGAAGTTTTATGCTCTGTTGGGTTAGAAGGAATGAACTGTGCTTGTGGGGAACGAATCCTAATTATTTCATTCCATCCTAGTTAGGAATGTATACTAATTTTTTCATTCCATCCTCTTTCCTGTTCATTTAAATTTGAACTGGAACTCAATCCTACAAAGTGGGGATGAATGACTTATTCCTGCTCATTTTGTTCACTACATTATAAAGAATTGATTTCCAACTTCCCTCTCTCCTTACATCCTTTTTACCCTGAATATCATTCACAGTACTTCACTCCATTCCATTCTCGTTCCATTTCTTTTGCTGCCCGCACTTGGGAAGCTTTTTCTGGGGTAAACTGGTCTAACTATGTTATGTTTGACCATGGTTTTGTGTACAAAGTAATGAAATTGGGGAAATGTTCTACATTTTGGGTCCAAAAATATTGTCCTTTTGTAAACTTATGGCACATCTTCCTTGTTTTATAGGTTCAAGTTCCACTTAGACATGTGTACTGCAGCAGAATGAGTACATATGGTTTGTTGATTAAACAATCATCTAATGCTGATAGTTTTATTCAGGAAAGTTTTTGTTCTTAATTTGAGACTGACCATATACATATATTACTATCATGCAGGGAACAAAGCCTATCAAGTCTTGGTTAAAAGCTGCATCATACCAAAAGGTACAAGATTTTATTGATTATGATTTATTATGCTAGCAGAGCACAAGATCGAAACTGTGAATCAGGAAGAAATAGCAGGAAATGACCTACAGAATATTACAGAGTCATGTTGCTTCAACTGACAATTTGTTTTATAGGAGTTCTGAGCAAATAATTTGTCAAACACTTTGTCTGCTGGAAGGAAGCTCTAGTTTTGTTTACTTTTTTTGCAGAAACAGACAATTTGTTTTACAGGAGTCAAATATTGTGCGAGTTGAGTGCTCTATCAGATGTATGTTGTGAGTTCTAATAATTCCCTTATTAAATTTCAGTGATTCAATGCTTTTATTTTGGTACATTGTTGATATATGAAGGGGCTATGTACGTTGTTGTGAAATAACGATGTTAGAGCATCTCCAAGGGTGTTATGTAAAATAGTTAGCTATAATCATTAGCTATAATGATAATGTAAAATTTTTGCTAAAGTTGAACATGTGTGCTCCAAGGGAATTATCTATAATTATGGTCATGTAAAATTATACATAAAAGCTTTATTGATTCAACCAATATAGCTCACTAAATATCATTATCTATATTTTTTTTGCTAAGGGATTAATGATTGGAGTGCTCAAATTTTTACATATTATCTAAATAGTGTCATTAGATGTCAACTAGATGCCATGTAGATAATTTAGCTAAGGATTTTATACCCTTGGAGATGCTTTTAGAAGGCAATAATACATTAGACGAATTTCTAGGAACCTTGAGCAGGATTAGAGATGTCTAGCAAATTGGTGGCAACTTTTTTTTCGAGTGTGTTAGGGGTAGTTCCCTTGATGTATTCGATGTGCTAAAAGTAATTAAAACATACTTTCAATAAAAATTTTAGAGATTATGTAAAAAAAATTGAACTGTATTGGGAACTTACCTATAATTTTAGTCAATCTCTGGATGTTGGTTATATTTGTCGAACCTCTAAAGACTTGTAAGAAGATTCCACGTCACTTTTTATCATATTCAAATGATATATTCTATTTATAACAACTTAAAATAATAATAACATACTATTTTTAGAATATAGCCAATCAATATAGCTAATACCATCGAAGCACAAATGCTTACTAAGTTTTGTAAAAATACTTCATGGGATAAAAAACAATATAATTTCTTGAATCTGTAAATTAAAGTATTAGAAAAACTAAAATATGAAATAACAACTAGCGTTCTATCCGTGCTACGCACCGAATAATATAATTTTTTAATTCACTAATATAAATATATTATTTTAATCATTTTTTGAAAAATATTATTTTAATCATTATTTTAGGAAAAGATAATTTCAATAGAATGTAATTAATTTTAGTATAAAATTATATATCTGTCAATTTATACCAACTGCATTAATATTAATACTATCAAACAATTATCAAACATTCACATTCCCCGTTCAAACATTCTAAACCCCTCGTTATTGGTTTTTCTTATTTTTGTTTTTCAATTGATTTCTCTCTTCTTTGAGAATTTTTCTACCAAGTTCATAATTTTTTTACCCTTATTTAAATTTTGTTCTTTTGGAAATTTAGTATATTTAAATGAGCATTATCATGTATCTCTAAAAAATTTATTATGTTAATTCATTCAAAAATTTGTATGGGTTGCGATCAATTTATTAAATACATATTAAAAATTCATAAATAATTATTTCTCACGACCATAATAAATTATTAGACTATCTCTAAAAAAGTTGTATTTTTCAAGGATATGATGAAAAGATGCCTACTGTGCACGATCCGTTTAGTTATGATAAAGGAAACTTTCATCTAATCTTGTTTCTTATTTGTTTGTTTAATATCGTTTTTACAAATTATATGTTCTTTTGATAATGAATTGATTTATCATAAAAAATAAAAATTATCAATCAACCAAAATATCCAATATATCTCGTTTTTAGAGTAAGGTATGACTATTAGAGTTTATGGTGACTGCTCTCAGATTGTTTTGAATGATAACTTAAACTGTCGTGTATTTTTAATTTGGTAATTTGTATGATGAATTCTTTAATTTTTTCCTATTAAAAAAATGGTATATATAGAATCCAAAATTTTTGATTTGGGTTTGGATTTAAATTTTAAACCCGAAATGTTTTCGATTTTGATTTGGATTTCAGTTGTGCCAAAATTCAAAACCCGATTTGAAATCCGAAACTCGATCGAAAATCGAAACCCAAAGCATAAATAATATAATATTATAATTTAAAATTATCTTAAATAATATATTTGATGCAAGATATATAATATATTTATTTTTATTTAAATATTTTAATAGAAATGTCAATACTAATTTTGTAATTAGAACTTCTATTTCTCAATCTTAAGTTTTATTGATATATTTAAGATGTAATTTTCATTACTTTACATAAGATTTTCATTTATGTTGTATATGAAGAATATTTTTTTTAACATATTTTAGATTTTACTTAGTATGTCAATTCAAATAATATCTTATATTTTACTACTTACTAAATTTAATCCTTTTAATTTTTAAATATTGTATAAATATAATTAATATTGTTTGCGCGTAGCAATTACTTTAAATTTGACTACGTTCTATTTTTAGACCCAAAAAAACTCGATCTAATCTGGAACTCGACGAATTCAATTTTGGATATTGAGTTTTGGATATGGGTTTGGATTTTACAAAATTCGGACCCGACCTGACCAGTTGTCATCTCTAACCGTAAAATAAGACATATGAAAATGGGTATCACCGATCTTTTTTTCATTTGACTAACGTGTTATAATAGAAAATTGTACGTGAAATTAAAATCGAGTTTGTAATATATAAACTCCTAATCACATTACAGTAAACCTCGATAAAATAATATCCGATAAAGTAATAACCTCGCTTAAGTAATATTTTTGTCCGGTCCCGACTTGGGGTAATAGAATAAAGTAATATTTTCGCTAAATGCATAAGATAATAATTTTTAAAAAAAATTCTTAAGGGCCCAATGAAAATATAAAGTATTATTTACTAAATTTATGTTCATATATATTATACAATGTTCATTTCTTTTCTAAATGTGAATTTTATATTCATTTTTATTTAAGTTCCCGCCAAATTCAAAATAAATCTCATTTTTAATATTTCATAGAGCATGTACAATTTTTATCTCTTATATATATTTTTCGTAGTATAATAAATAATCGTGTGTGGTATTTGTCATCGGACTTCTTTACTTTAATCACTTGAAATGACAACTATTGACATAACTCTGTTATTATTCACTAAATAATTTTACCTTATAAGTGATTTCACAATCACTACATTTTTTATATTATAAATAAATACAATGTATCTTATTTGTTCGTGATTAATACTTAAATGATTAAAAAAAATTTATCTGGTTGGTGTAAGTTGACTATCCTAATATAAATATATTTCAATTTACACCAAAAATCTCTACCAACTATAAAATATAATAACAAATTATACATATAAATCTTTTTATAATAATAAAATATTACTTTATCGATAAAGTAACATTTTATTATTATATCGATATAGTAATAAATCCGATATAGTAAAAAAATATTTCGGTCCCAAGGATATTACTTTAAAGAGGTTTAACTGTATTATATATGTGTCCGTGTAATTTAATTATCGGGTTAAAAAACACTAATTTCATTTTTCTTTAACAATGAGCATATTTTTCTGACATAAATTTGAAGAAAGTGCTTACGTAGTCTTAGAAAATCGTTTGTGTTGTGTACATTCATACGGTGTCTTTAGGGTCTTGCACGAAAATGACATGAAACGAAACGAAAAAGAAAATAATACGCTAAAAAAATATATGAAAATTACATGAACTGTTACCCTTTGTCCAAGTTATCTAAGTATGTTACTATATAACTGAAAGCAACATTGAGATGCTACCAAACAATACTAAACAAAATGAAGCCCTCCTTTTTACATTTTCTTAATTTTGTTTATTGTTACTAAGTATCTTTGTTTAGAATCTATCTACCGAGTTATTAAGTTTCTTTAATTCATATTTAAGGTTTTGTTCCTGACAAAAAAAATATATTTAAGGTTTTATTGATATTAAAATAAGTATTATTAACCAACCAAACAAATTTGATATGTCTACTCTTAGATTAGGATATGGGAATTGATACTATTATTTTAATTCAATACTATTATTTTAATTCAAGAATACAAAATTAAAAAAAAAGTTACCTTTTATTAAAAATAATATATATTTTATCTGTATCGACCTATCTAGTTATAATAATATTGATTTTAATAACAAAAGGTCGTAGTCGTTCCTCTCTCTCTCTCCTCGTCTCCCAAAAAGTAATAAACTAAAGTTTAGGGGACGACATTGGCCTTTTGGTTGATGATTAACCCCTCTTTTATTATTTTTATTGATTTTGGTTTTTTTTAATAAACATCTCTTTTTATTGAGAGTCTAATACCTAGTTGGTGGATTTTAACTACCGATATATCAAATTTTGTACTTTATCTTTGTGAATGATAACCCTGTTTTTTTCTTGATTTTACTTTGTTTTTCAATAAAAATCTCTATTTATGCGGAAAAATTTCGCCACATCCGCTAGGTTTAGCAATCTATTATGTATACCCACATATTGGATTTTGTTATTTCTTTTTGTTAGAGTAAGTTCTTTTATTTTGTCAAAAAAACTATATATTTCATTGATATAAGCGAAGGATGTACCACAATTTAATATCTAATCAATGATCGTAGTTTGGATGAGAAACCTTAATATAGCCTATTTACTACTCTCTCCGTCCCATCCAATTGTTTACACTTTTTAAGAGTTGTCCGGCACGCATTTTAAGGTGCATTTAAGGATGATTCCTTAACTTATTTTTAGTTTTTTTTTGTATAAAAATTCAATGTTTATATTTTTATACAAGAAAAGAAAATTTTAAAAATAAGCTATGGAACTATCCTTAAAATGCGTGCCGAACACCTTTTAAAAAGTGTAAACAATTGGGTGGGACAGAGGGAGTATGTGTTTGTCCAATCTTTATTATTTTTATAGATGTTGTATGCTCTTTTATTGATAAATTAATTACGTATAGAAAAATAGTGATTTTTAAAAAAAATTGAAAATTTGATTAATTTTTAGATGTCGTATGCCCTTTTATTGATGAATTAATTATCTATAAAAAATAGTGATTTATAGGAATATTTGCACTGACCAATTTGATAAGAAAATATTCAATAACAATATTTTAATTGACTCTATAATGAACTTTATTTTTTAATTGATAATTTATACACCAAATAATGTCTAATATTATTTTATAATATATTTAATTTTTTGAATAATTCAAATATTGTTAGGTCAATTTTTTTTGTCACATTAATTATTACATAACTAAAAAATACTCATAAATAAAATGTTATAGATAATTGGTTTAAATTTCATTTTTATATTTAGATTGGTTGAGTCTAGTTTTTTTATAATTGATAATTTAAAAGTTTATATAACTTAAATTTTGAATGCATATTTAAAATAGTTTGGTAAATATTTTTTTAAATTTTTTAAATTTTAAATTCAATAATAATACATTTATTCAAATTTGATTGCATCTTATGAATTTAAATCAAGAGTTTGTGATATTAAATATTATATCATATATAATATAGATAAAATAGACTCATGTATTAAGACAATATATTTGTGTTAAAATTAATTAATAAATACACAATTTTGGAAAAATGGCTCTATACTTAGAGAGGGGTACAAAGAACAGATGTGCCAATATATAATATTATAATTGTGATTGATTTTAAATTAAAAATTTTGGTTAATTAGTTAGTACGTATTTATGAAAATTAATCCATAATATATATTATTGCATTATTGTAGTTGGTATTTATGAAAATTAGCTCGTAATATAATATAGTATAACTTTGATTAATTTGAAATTAAAAATTGATAAATTAGTAAATATTTTATCACTTTAAAAAATATGTAATTTATGCATGTACTAAATAAAAAAATTGTATTTCAAAAAAATTGTTAAGTAACCACGATAGGTAAATTATAAGGATAAGAATGATATAGTTGTTTTAATTTTAGAGGTAAATTCTAATTGGCTCTTATATGTATTATGAAAATCAATCTGTAATATATAATAATGTAATTATGATTAATTGTAAATCGAAAGATTTGAAAATTTATAAATATTGTGAAAATCACTTAATATTATATACTTGTATAATCCTCATTGATTTTAGTTTAAAATATTAATTTATTATAAAAACTTGTTGACAATAAAAAATTTGTTATATATAGATATGTTAAATCAAGTAACTACTATATTTACATTAGAACTGTTAACTAAACATGATTACTCTAATAGGATGAGAATGGTAAATAAGGAAAACATTTAATATAATTTGATTGGTCTAAAATTTAGAAATGACATGTGATTGGTATTAAAATAATTCATAATTATTTGCTAACTGCATCTTAACTGTATACATGGGTAGACTCAGGTATTATAATAAAAGATGATGATAAGGTATTTGACAATGAATATGTAAAAATAAGGTTTTAGGTTTGCTTGGTTATAGATATGTTAAATCAAATAATTACTATTTTGTCAAAAAATGAAATAATTGTTTTATTTAATTTAGATTTTTTTAGTAATCATGATCAGTGAAGTTTGATGAAAAAAGAAAAAGAAATACTAACTTTCTTAATATAATTCGTAATCGGAGCTTGCTTTCCCCGTATTAAAATGTGTGTAAAGAATTTCTTAAGCGTGAATTTGAGGGACGAAACGAAAAGTTAAACTTTATAATTTTTTCTTATTGTGTTGGCTAATGTTGATTAGAGATACTTAAATAGAAATTCTATGTATAGATTAAACAAATTAACTTTATATAAAGAATAATTTGATTTAGAATATTACATGATATTTAATTGAATTTCATAGATAAACTGCAATACCAAGTCCTAGCTAATATTAAGGCTGTGTCGAAAAAGATTCTATTAAATTAGAATTTACAAATATATTATTTTACTATTGAAAATTAAAATAATATCGTGATTTTTAGTGATGGATGTCTAGGATGTACATGATAATTAATTAATTACTGTATAGCACCACTTGACGTTTTTTTTTTTTTTTGACAATTTTACTTGATGATCAATGGCATGAAAAGAGTCTGTCCTATTAGCACGATTGCGAGGAATTTTTTAAAAAACCAAAAATCAAGAAAATATAAGCAAAGTGGTCAAATTATAAATAGTTAAATAAAAAGCAAATACATTGAAGAAGTAAAATAGTACAATTCATATAATTGAGAAAACCTGATGAGAGAAACTCAAATAAAACTCAGGCGAGACAATAATCATACATGTATCTATTTATAAAGGTCTTAATCGTTGTTTAATTATTGAAAGTTATTGAGAAATAGGATAGTGTTATTTCCCATTTGCACACCTCAAGATTGTAGAAGGGGGGTTGAATACATTCTTGTTGAAAATTCTTTCGAATTTATAAGACAACAGATGGATCTTGATTTAAGCAGATAAACAGAAAGAAACTTATGAAACAGAAATCAAAGAAAAACAAACATACAACACTCTTTAAAAATTTCAGGTGGGTTTTTGTCGACTCCACCAGAGGGTTGTATTGAAGAAAATAATCTGTGTAAATGAGTACACAGCTGCGAATACAAGGCTAAGAGCAACTCCAACCATACATGTTCCTTACCTATAATGTGTCTAGGTGGACAAATATAGGGATTTTAGTTTAAAAATAAAGCTCCAACCCTACCCCTCATCCCCTTTATTTTTTAGGGGAGAGAAAATATAACCCCTTATTCGAGGGATCAAAATTAGATCCCCTATATCCTCCACCTCATCTATCCTCCACCTTATTGGTTAATTTATAAGAATGTTCAAAATTTAAATTTCAAAAAACTACACTAAAAATTACTTTTAAAATATAGGGTATGAATATAGGATATATGATTGGAGTGAAACATAATTTTCATTACCTATATTTTTAATAATCCCTATTTTAGGAGTTAAGGAAAGGGAATAGCATTGGAGTTGCTCTAAGTATATTACAAGAAAACCTAATGCTTTGTGCTTTCAGCTCTGTGTTTTCTTCTCTACTTAGCTATGCTACACGTGAAGTATATAAATACTCCAAGTTTACAAACCCTACAAAATAAACGAATCTTGCAAGTCAAAGTATTCTGCAGGGTTGTTGCCACTCCTTGTATCCATGTGATACAATTTTGTCTGGATTGTCTTGGACAGATATACACTAGATTTACCAGCTGAATTGTTTGCAAGAATAAGGAATGTTTCTTTTTCTTCTTCATTTTCAATACTGGCTTCCATACCCTTTTTAAGTTTATCAACCCATGTGATCTGTCAGGCAGGTCAAGTCGCCATCAACCTCTAATTCCATGACATTATTGGTTGGAGCGTTTTATCCGTTGAAGTAGACACTGATCAATAGGTTGACTGTTGTTTGTTGAGGTGCCATATCTGTTGACATAGAAACTTCATCAGCTAAGATATCACTTAACTTATACAAAATTACATAGCACAACTTATATACAATTAGCTACCCTATTCTGCATATCCATTGATAATCAACATGACTTAGGATTTCTAGTAACTATGACAGAACCAAACAACTGACAAAACTTAAAAGACGTATGCTATAGACTTATCAACTAATAAGCTGCCTTATCAACGGATACTTATAACTTGGATATCCGTTGACAAGTTACAAACTTATTCTTGTACACATATTTTTTTCAAGGTATTTTCAAGTACTTATCATCAAGAGCAACATAATTTCTAACAATCTCCCCCAATTTATGACTGATAGAATAACAGCCATAAATTAAGAACCTTGATGATAACAAAAACACCTTTGTATGGATACAGAGATTAAGTAAAAACATATGTAGTGTACTAAGCTTCAAAAGTGTGAAGAAATGAATTGAGTCAAGATAAAGAATCATACTTCCACAAGGGATGCTCCTTTAGACTGAGCATATCATTGCTTTCTTCCCCTTGCAGTCCTCATACCATGGACTTGATGCATGTTTGCCTCAAGCTGCTTCTCTAGAGATTTGTAGATGATCTTTTCTTCTGGGTGATTTGGATCCAGCATAGACATTAAGTGTTGCAAGTACTCATTGCTAGCTTTCTCTAGTTGATCTTCTATTCTGAAAAATCTTCTACAGTTGTGTTCATCTCTGAATTCTATTATCCCAAATGGATAAAATTGAACCTTCCTACCCGGTTCATATGGAATGTTCAGCTTCTTAGGCAAACCCTCATTTGAAAACCAGCTGCTCCTCAATTCATTGACCTTGTTGAAACTTATTTCCCTTGCCTCTGGAGTGAATCCCCTAATTCTTTTCATTAAGGACCAAATCTTCCAGAGTTTGCTGTAGCCTTCATTTAACACTTGATGTAGGGGCCAGGTTCTGCTATTTCCTCCTTTATAGGTGAAGATTAGCCTTTCTGGTAACCTGGTTGTCCTATATGCAGCACTCACATCTGCCACATCATCCAAGAAAAGATTGACACTTGAGTACTCTTGAATGTCAACAATATAGAGTTCAGTTTCTTTCTTGGTGGCCACCCTTACATCTTGAGGAACCTCAGCAATTTGAATTGGTCTAGCTAATGGTTGTTTCCTATTTCTGGTTCTCCTCTTTTCAGGTGAGAGCATGATCATTGGAAATACCAAGCTGTTGATGTCAAAGTCAAATTCCAAAGGTTCTTCCTTTATGAAGTCTAAAGGGTTAGATGTCTGAGAGTGTTGCTGAGTGTCTGGTGTTGGAGGTTTTGCAGGTTGAGGTAGTGTTGATTCATCTTGAACTTCTGGTTCTGGGCTCGAAGTATTCTTAGCAGGGACTTTAACTATGCTTTTCCTTTTCTTGCACGCAGACTTTGTGTTCATTTTCTTCTTTTTAAATTTGGCCTCTTCTTCTTCAGCCTCTTGCTCCATCTCTTTCTCTAGCTCTCTTACTAGCTCATCAGCCAGTCTAGCTTATTTCTCAGTACATTCTGTAGGTTTTCTGACTATCTGACCAACTTGAAGTAACCTTGCAGTTTCTTCAGCCTTGGCATCAGCAAAGTTTGGATGACCTGCAGGAACACAAATTTCCACTCCCTCTCTGTAGATGAATGCTAGATTCTATTTGAGTCCCACATCAACTGTAGCCTTCTGTTTTAATTCAGCAAGATACTTGCTCATTAGCTTGAATTCATCTGGGTTTGGCATTGGAAAGTCCACTCTCATGGTGTTTTTACAATTCTTCTTCACAGGTGATTTCTTAGGCTTGAGCACAGGCTTGAATTCAGACAGATAAGATGGCTCCCCTCTGGCTAGAGATCTAGGAAGCACAAAATCTGGAATTAATACTTGTCTGATTGATGTGGTTATGGGAGGAATTGATACGTGAGAAACTTGAGGATTTACAGCCACCCTTGTGGCTATAGAGTCTTCAGGTTGAATAACTGGGTCATCCTCACTAGCCGAAATCACTGGAGCTGTTGGAACTAGATTAGAGTGAAGTTGCTCCCCCTCACTTGTTGTCTCCTTATCACCAAACTTTTTCCCCTTTTTGTTAGCATCAAGGGATTGAGTAGTAGGCAGGTTCAACAGTCTTTCAAGGAGAGCAATTTGTTGATTATG
This sequence comes from Saposhnikovia divaricata, assembly GCA_036435485.1. Lineage (NCBI taxonomy): Eukaryota > Viridiplantae > Streptophyta > Magnoliopsida > Apiales > Apiaceae > Saposhnikovia > Saposhnikovia divaricata. The sequence continues at coordinate 44,105,637 of CM071594.1, read as the reverse complement.
AGCTTCAAGAATGAGCTTTTGATCTGCAACAATAGTACTTATTTGAACCTCTAACTTATCAACTTTTGCAGACAGATCTTCAATCTTCTTATCTGTTTTTGCATCCTTATTCAACTTATGTCTAAGCTGCTGCATTGTACAGGGAGGAAGAAGAATCTCCAAGTTCTTGTTTTGAGCTTCTAATGCATGTTTAATTTCAAGCTTGAAGTCATCCTTATCCATCACCCTTTGATTGAGAAGACACTTGTGCAGTTTGAGAGTAGCCAGAAAATTCTCTTGCACAAGCTTCAGAGCAGGTTCAGCATCCTGTAAAGTAGCCACAGTCTTCTCATACTCTACTACTAGCTCATTGTGAGCATCCTTGGAGATATAGTCTTTGGACATTAACCATTCCGGTAGATCTCCAGGTTGCTGTGAAGGCACTTCATCTTCACCTTCATCTGTGAATTCAGAGTCAGACTGATTCACATCAGTAGCAGTTGGAGGCAGCTTGGTAAGAGTATCGTTAGCTCTCTGCATAGATTCAGTTGAGTGTACCAAGTTTAGCTGCTGCTCAGCCTCCACATTGCCCTGTTTAGCCCAAGAAATAAGGTCGGAAATAGGGTGAGTAAAGGTTTCAGCTCCAAGAACAGTTCTATCAATGACTTGTTGAGATGTCTATTGATAGAAATTGGTTCTGGGGGCATCCTCAACCTCCATTGAATCACTAGCAATGGCTTCATCCACCTTTATGTCTCCTGTACCTGCTTTTCTCTCATGTTCTCTCTCTTTTTGCATCAGGGGCTCCCCCTGGCTCACACCTCTCACACCCTCACCTTCACCTACTAAGGTGGAACTCTCATGCTCTCCTTTTGCCTGGCAGGAAGAAATTGCCAGCCCCTCACTCACATTCTCTCCTTTTGCCTGCTCACAAGGCAGCCTCTCACTCTCAGAAATGTCACTCCCTTCCCTCAATCCTAGAAGTGTTTGAACTACAAGTTTGACTTCTACTGTAGTTGCAGGAAGCATATCAATCAATGAATGTTATAGAACAGTTCTATCAATGACTTGTTGAGATGCCTGTTGATAGAAATTGGTTCTGGGGGCATCCTCAACCTCCATTGACTCACTAGCAATGGCTTCCTCCACCCTAATGTCTCCTGTACCTGTTTTTCTCTCATGTTCTCCCTCTTTTTGCATCAGGGGCTCCCCCTGGCTCACACCCTCACCTTCACCTACTAAGGTGGAACTCTCATGCTCTCCTTTTGCCTGGCAGGAAGAAATTGCCAGCGCCTCACTAACATTCTCTCCTTTTGCCTGCTCACAAGGCAGCCTCTCACTCTCAGAAATGACACTCCCTTCCCTCAATCCTAGAAGTGTTTGAACTACAAGTGTGACTTCTGCTGTAGTTACAGGAAGCACATCAATCAGTGAGTGTGAAATACCCAGTGATGCTGTAGTTGAATCTACCAATGGATGTATGCTTTTAGGCATATCCATTGATGAACAAACACTTGTCAATGGATGAGAAATATCCATTGATGAAGTAGAAGGGATAGCAGTTGATAGAGAGACTATGGTAGAATCTGTGCAGAATGATTTTAAGGAAGGTGGCACAGTTTCAGTCATAGTATCAAGAAGAATTGGTTGTTGGTCCAACAAATCATCTAGAAGATGATGACCAGCAGGTTCAGAGTGGGGCTCCTCCCTCGGAAGTAAGAAGGGAAAATCTGCTTGTGATGTGGAAATCATGTCCACATCCAGAGATAGAGATGGTGAATCTGGAATATGTGGAGTGTTTGTAGAGAGAGTGAGTTGGGCTGTGACTCCACATTTACTGGAGCCACATCAAGATGAATTTGAGAAGGTTCAATCAAGTAAGATTGAACTGTGTGTGATCCTTATGCACCCAAAGTAACTTTAGGTTTCTTCTTTCTGACAAAGGTTTTGATTGGTGATTTTTGGCTAGTGGTGTCCCTTTCCCTCTTGTTCAATGTTCCTGGATGGGAACTCTTTTCAATAACAACACCCTGTTGAGAGGATGCTGCTAGGGATGAGTTTAAATCCTTTTCATCATTAACAATCTTTTGGGAGATTGCAATGTGGCTAGGCTGGGACTCACTTACCTCTCCAACCTTATCCTTAGGGTTTCTTTGATGTTCACCCTGTCCCTTACCACTCACCACAACCTGGTCACTCCCTTCAGAGGTTATGGTACTCTTTACAACAAGTGTCTTTTGAGAAACACTTGTGTTAGGCCGAATACACAATTAATAATCAAATTCGTATGAGAGTTTAACAAGCAAGACGTTTATGCACTTAAAAACTTCTGATATTAAGAACCCTCTTCGTGATGTAAACTATCACAAAGAGCTGCTAGGTTACAAATAAAGATAATTCGTTGTACGATACCCTTCTAGGGTTAACCTAACTGTATTTATAAAACATACAGCTTCGATACAATCTCTAATTGATATTCCTAATAATCAGCTATACAATGATATCAATTACAGATTGTCACACGTCTCCTAAGTCAACTCGATCTCTTTGATAGCTATCCAATCTTCAAAGATATCGCTTCCATAATAAATCTTCAATCACTGTTGACCAGTAGACGCTGCCTCTAGACAGAGTTTGACAAACTCTGTCGAGCTTCCATCTGTCAGGGTTTACACTAAACTCTGACCGCTTCCAGCTAAACTCTTATAATTCACTGTAACACTTAAACACTGATTAAAACACATCAATTATATTTAACAATCTCCCCCAACTTGTTCATTAGCAAAAATGCACAAGTTAATGACGATAATTGATGATGTCAAAACAAATAGACAAATACAGTGTTTATACAAATTCAGAGTTTAAGCTTCTACTTAACAAAATCTACAGAGAATAAGAAAATCCTTACAGACCTTAATCTCTTATCTCTTCAAGATCTGGCATAGCTCTGAGATAATCTATGAGCAATCTTCTTTCTGCATTTTCAAGCTCAATCTCCATAGCTTCTTTAATCTCTCTGAGCTGAGGATCACTCTCATCTGTCTAGTAGATAGCAGCCCTAAGATCATAGATTTTGTTCCTTCTCATCTCATTTCCCAGTCTGATAAATTTGACTTCTTCTGACTGTGAATTGAAGTCAAGTACTGTGATTCCCAAATCAGTCTTTAATTTTGCAGTACCTTTCTTCATTGCAATAAGATTTCCATTGTAATCCCTGTACTTAGGAACATATCTGCTATTATACTTCTCTCCTCTGATTGCCAAATTCTGAAGCATCCTCTTTCTGAGCACATTAGCAACTGATTGAGTCCTTTGACTATTCACCTTGAAAAGATATAGAACATATTCTAGTTCTTCCCAATATTTCAAGCCAATATCATTCTCACCAATTTTAAATACTGTCCCATCAGCCGTGAAGTACAAGAGAAAGTCCTTCTTTAAACTCTTCTGATAAACTAACTGTACTGATTCCAGTCTGTCCAAACTCTCTTGAGTGACACCACGACCTGGACCAGCCAGTGAAGAAGGATCTCTAGGACCAGTATATTGCCTTTTGTCTTTGTGTGAACCTAGTCCACCCTTATTGTTTCCAACTTTACCAGACAATGCTCTTCCATCAGAAATATTCATAGAAACTCCAGATAATATATTTGGATCTTGAATTGTTCCTTTCCCAAAAACTGATTTCAACTGAGAAGATTGTAAAGGTGTGATCATAACTTGTGATGCAACAGAAGTTGTAACTTTCTTCTGTGAACTTTCTCCTTCAATGCCTTTCAGCTTGAGTTGAGCTTCTGCTGCCATTGTTTCCTTTGAAAACTGAGATCTTTGACTATCATCAGCCCTTTCCTTGATCACAACACCTTTAACAACAGGCCTAGAAGCTTTTCCTCTTTTTATCTTACCAGACTTTAAAGCCTTGAGATGTTCTTCTTGTAAACTCTTTTCTTCAGCTTCAATGTCCTCAATTGTAACTCCTTCCTCATTCTCTTCAATAAACAACTTAGCAGCCAATTCTTCATCAGTCTGTGGATTAGCAGGTAATAGCAAACTCTTGGTCTTTGAAGTACCTTGAGTATCAGTATTTATCCCAACAAACTGTGAATTAGATGACTTGCTAGTTCTCAAAGTTTGAACTTCTTCAGTTTTGTTCTTTCCTTTACTACTTGCTCCTCCATCTCCAGCACTATCCCTTCTGATCAGAGTTTGAGATTGCTTGCACTTGTCTTTAGCAACTCTCTCCCCCTTTTTGACATCATCAGGCATGATTATAGAGGTGATCAACTCCAAAGAGGTAGCAATAGAATCAATTTTAACAGACAAGGCAGACTGATTTTCTTCAACTTTACCCAGCCTGGCAAAGAGATTGTCTTGAGCTTTAGAAAATTTTGTATTCATGAGTTTTGACTCTCTTTCCATTTTCATTTCTGTAGTTAAGATCACAGTCCTCAAATCAGTGATTGCCTTTGTAGTGTCATCAAATCTTCTATCCAGAGTTTTGACTTGAACTACAGTTGCTTTTAAGCAAGAAAGAATCTCTGGATTGGAGATAGTATCAGCAGTTTGCTTAACAAAATCAGCTGCTCTCCCTCGTGGAAAAATGCAATCCTCTTTGTACCATTCAGCAGCAGATTGTGCAAGTCTTGCTCTCTCAACTTCATGAGACGTACAAGGTTGAGTGAAAGGTGTATGTTTATTGTCTGTTTGTACTGGTGCACTCAGAGAAGAATCAGAGTTTGCACTGCTTTCACCTTCAGGTTCAACACTTGCAGCTTTAGCATGTTCATCTTCAAGTAAAACACTGTGCTGAGCATTGTCAGCCACAGTTTTAGCAATTTCTTCTACAGCCTTGTCAAGATTTTCTCCATGTTGCTCAGGCTCAGCAACAGAGTTTACATCTTTGTTATCAACAGGCATAGACTGAGAAGTAGGCTTGGTTGCTTGATTAATCTCATCTCCTCATTCAACAGTTTGGTGAGCATCTGAGATTAATTCAGTATGTGATGCTACAGTTTTAGAAAGAACAACCGTAGGTTGATCAGCTGCACTAGTATCAGAGATAGGATCAGAGAATGGCATAAATGAATCAAGAATATCATTCATTGGAGAAAAACCATCTCTTGTATCCTCTTCTGCAGGCATTTTGTCCTCTGCAGGCATTTCAACCTCTGCAGGTATTTCAACCTCTGCAGGGATTTTATCTTTTTCAACCTCAACAGTAGGTGTTTGCTGTGAAACCACCTCTGGAGCTTCAACATTTTCATCCACAGAATCAGAGATTACCAGTTTTCTTCTCTTCGCTAGAGGCACTTCATCTGAATCCTCTTCACTAGATTGTGGAGATTGTGCTACCACTGAGAGTGACTTAGGTATGTTTGCCGTTTTTTTTTATTCTTTTCACTCTTCTAGTATAAACAGCTCCAGGAGATGTCTGTTTTGCTTTCATTTTTGTCTCTATTGCCTTCTTAACTCTTGCATGTCGTTCAGTGTTTAGTGCTAACTTTATTCTGCCTCTTTTTGTTTTAGGCTATGGTTGTGGTGGAGATTGTGATGATTCAGAGTTTATTTGTGGAGTGTGTGTGAAGGTTGTTTTGTAGGTGCTGAGTGAGTAGGTGATGTAGGTGATTCAGTGTTTGGTGTTTGAGTACGATCAATGTTTAGTGGTTCAGGATGTGGTTCTGGTTGTGGTTCTGGTTGTTGTTGGTCCTGAGGTTGATTGAGAAAATTCTGCAAAGCAAGTGGCAGAACAAAAGCAGGGAGATTTGCTTTACCAACATCCTTATTAGTCATATCAGAGAATATTCTCTTGTTGACTCTAAAAGGCGGAATTTCATCAGTATCAGCAATCTCTAGACCAGGTACACAAGCATTGAACAGCATTTGACAAAATTGAGCATAATAAACTGTAGTAGACTCTGACAGTTTATCACCTAAATTCATCAGAACATATCTACCAAAATCAAAATTACTACCATAGAGTAGAGAATACCCGATTTGTAGACTGTCTATCGGAATGGCATCCCAGTTGGTGACTTTCTTCTGGAATGTCCTTGTAATGCAATCAAAGAAAAAGTTCCATTCCTTCCTGAGATTAGGTCTCTTTATACCGCCAAGCTTGTCAAGAGATTCCATGTAACCTATCTCCTGTAGCATCTCTCTCAATAGAGTTTCATTAACAAGAGTATAAGATGTATGTGTATCAAACCCCATTGTATCTCTGACAGTTTGTGGAGTAATCACAAACTCTTGTTCTTCATAAGTGAAGATGATGTTAGGAGTCCCATTCTCTCCTCCATCCAGATAGACTGAGTTTTGCCAAAAGGTAGCAATTTGAGATGCAGAGAGAGTATCAGGTCCAACCAGAGCTTGTCCAATCTCTGAGTCTCTCAAGAAATTCTGCATTAGATGAAACGCTTCTGGAACACGTTCATGATAGAGTGGAGCTTCATAGTTGTTAGGGACAAACCATAGACCAAGAGCAGTGAATGGTTTAGAAGCCATTGAGTTAAGAAATTGGCAAGAATCCCTAAGAGAAATGTATGAAGGAAAGGTGTTTGCGAGAATGTCCAAGTGAAAAGTGAGAGAACTGTGAGATGTAAAAATAAAACACAACCGTTTGGACACAAAAGTAATTAGAGTAATTAAAAAAAAACTCAATCTCTTATGTAATCAAACACTCAATCAGTTCCTAGATTAATGTGTAGTGGGACACGATAATGGGTGAGTGGGACACATTAATGGGTGAGTGGGTCACGTGCGCGTATTTTTAAGAAGTGTATTTTGCAAATTAAAACAATAAAATATTTGATTTTAAAAGAAAATCAAATAACACTCTCTTAAAATACCTGGACCCAATTAAAACCAGAATAGGAAGCGTTTACCTGTAACCATTAATAACCAGAATACGAAGCGATTTAGTACTTCGTTGCTTACCCATCTCTATTTAAGGCCTAGAGACTTGTTCAGATTAGTTCACTATCTCTGTAACCTTTCATTCTCCCCTGAAAAATCAAAAACCCTTCAAACAACACACTCTGAATAACAATGTCAAACCTTACCATCAAAGAAAAGAATCTCCATCTCGTAGAGAATAGAGATATCTTCAGCTATACGCGTGAAGAGTTTGATGCGTTTGACTGGGAAAGGCAGCTTGAGACGCTGTGGCTGCAGATAGATGCCGGTCTGGAAGAGATCGAGAGAGAAAAACATGCAAGAGTGATCGACATCGATGCTGCTCTCCAAGCAACATTAGCATGGCTTTCCTCGAAGGCATCCTCATCCAACACCACCAACCATTGTTAATGAATATGTCAGCAAAAATAACCTTATCCCTTCAACTTCCACCCAAATAAAGTGGCAAAGATGGGATCTGGGATATTCGCTAACAATGGAGTGGTTTGGACTTGACCTTTTATTTTCCTGTTGAATAGATTAGCAGATAGAGAGAACAAAAAGATGTAATACTTGCTTGTAATCTCTTTCTTATTATCAATGAAAAATTCTGTTTCTCTAATCTTATTCAGTGTGTTCTGCAATTTTTTTATGTTTATGAACTGTTCTTCAAGGAAATAAATCAAAGAAGAGAATATGAAAACTAATTAAAGTAATCATATAAGGAACAAATTCATCAACAATACACTTATTAACAGTTGTCAAAAGCCCTATTTACTCCAAAATTTTCAAATTATCCAAATGAAAATTTACCTTAGAGTACGAACCACGAATCAACAGCGTTTGTCAATTCTCCAACTTTATCACCGAAACCCTTTCATAAATTGCACAGTTGTGAAAATATGTGTGTGTGAAGCAGAGTTTACTAAATCAATTTTTAGAGCATCTAATTTTTCATAAAATCCATAAAGTAAATCAATAAACACTGGATGCACAAACTTTCATAGTAAACAGTGACTGTATGATGAAAGCTAAACTCTGTAGTAATCAATCTATCTACAGTAACTTTTAAATTTATTTTATACCCCCTCTATATATACAATTTTTTTTAATTCTATTCATTCCAGTAATTAGAGGTTGGAACCAGTCACCAAAAATTCAAAAATTTTAGCCCTTATCATTTTGATAAGTTCCTGGGTCATCCTAGTATTTAACTAGTCACCAAAAATCAGAGAATTTTAGCACATATTATATACCAATAAGTTCCTGGGTCATCCTAGTGTCCAACATAATCTCAAAGGAGTATAACAACCTATATACATTTTCTTTGGGGTATTGCAGTAAGCATTTTATTCTACCAGAGTATAACTAACAGAGTTTAGAGTTCATCAACATCAGTAGTTATTCATGTAAGGTAATGCACACAGTATTTATAGACTCAGAGTTTAGGACAAAATAAACCAAGAGATGCTATAAATATGAACCAGTATCATGCTGTGTTAACTTTCTGCACAATCTAAGATTAGATCACAATAACTCAGAAAGATTCATGATTAATTGCTGAGAATCATGCTTCATACATATTTCTTCATTGGTGTTTTCATTCAGACAAAAATCAACTCAGAGTTCACAGAGTTTATCAAACTTATTAACAGTGTATGACATACAAGCATGCTAACAGAGTTTAATAGAGTATGCATAACAGAGTTTAATCAACAGAGTTCACTTAGCACTTAACCAATCGGGAAATATGAGTTATACAATACATAAGTAAAATTTGAATCTAACCAACATTCCTAGTCAGAACCAGAGATCATTCCTAGTTCATTGACCAGTCTTGTAAATGTAGCTTCACTCAATGGTTTAGTGAAGATATCTGCAAGTTGTTGTTCTGTAGACACAAAATGTAGTTCAATATTCCCTTCTTCCACATGTTCTCTGATGAAGTGGTACCTTATGCTGATGTGCTTGGTCATTGAATGCTGCACTGGATTACCTGTCATAGCAATAGCACTTTGATTATCACAGTAAATAGGAATTTTACTGTACCTCAATCCATAATCCAGCAACTGATTCTTCATCCACAAGATCTGTGCACAACAGCTACCAGCTGCAATATACTCTGCTTCTGCTGTAGATGTGGAGATTGATTTCTGTTTCTTGCTGTACCAGGAGACAAGTCTGTCACCAAGAAATTGACAACTTCCACTAGTGCTCTTTCTGTCTATCTTGCAGCCTGCAAAGTCTGCATCAGAATACCCAAGTAGCTTGAAATCTGATTCTCTGGGGTACCACAGACCTAATGATATGGTGCCCTTGAGATACTTGAAGATTCTTTTCACAGCTGTCAGATGTGGCTCTCTAGGATATGCCTGAAACCTTGTACAAAGACAGGTTGCATACATGATGTCAGGCCTACTAGCTGTCAAGTATAAAAGTGATCCTATCATGCCCCTGTAGTTTGTCATATCCACTGAAACTCCTGTGTTTTTGTCCAATTTAGTTGCTGTTGCCATGGGAGTTGATGCAGATGAACAGTCAAGCATACCAAATTTCTTGAGAAGATTTCTGGTATATTTTTCTTGATTAATGAAAATACCGTCATTTGTTTGTCTCACCTGTAGGCCTAGAAAGTAACTAAGCTCTCCCATCATGCTCATTTGATACCTGGACTGCATGAGCTTGGCAAACTTTTTACAGAGTTTATCATTAGTAGACCCAAAGATAATGTCATCAACATATATCTGAACTAAAAGGAGGTCACTTCCTTGATTGAAATAAAACAGAGTTTTGTCAATTGTTCCTCTGTTGAATCCACTTTCTAGAAGAAATTGAGCAAGTGTCTCATACCATGCTCTTGGTGCCTGCTTAAGTCCATATAGTGCTTTATCTAGCCTGTAGACATAATCTGGATATTTGGGGTCCACAAATCCTGGTGGTTGTTCAACAAACACTTCTTCTTCAAGCTTTCCATTCAGAAAAGCACTTTTCACATCCATCTGGAACACTTTGAATTTCTTGTGAGAGGCATATGCTAGAAAAATTCTGATTGCCTCCAATCTTGCAACTGGAGCAAATGTTTCATCATAGTCTATTCCTTCCTGTTGTGAATAGCCTTTTGCTACCAGTCTAGCCTTGTTCCTTGTGATAACACCTTCACTGTCAGTCTTGTTTCTGAAAACCCATTTAGTACCAACAATAGATCTGTTCTTTGGCCTTGGTACAAGGGTCCAAACTTCATTTCTTTCAAATTTAGTCAACTCTTCCTGCATTGCTGTTATCCAGTCAGCATCTTGAAGAGCTTCTTCCACTTTCTTTGGTTCATTTTTAGACAAGAATGCATGAAACAGACATTCACTTGCAGTAGCACTTCTTGTTTTCACTTTTGCATCTGGATCACCAATTATCAAATCAGGTGTATGTGATTTAGTCCATTTCATAGCAGAAGGCAAATGACTTCTGTCAGCATGTGATCCTCCCCCTTGATCCATGCTCTCCTGATTTTGTTGTGATCTATCTTCGTTTGCTGAGACTCTCCCTGAACTTGACTGCCCAGAGTCAGAATTTGAATTTTCAGAGTTTGAATCATCAGAGTTTGATCCAGATTTTTCAGTTGACTCAGTATCAGTGTTTGAGTCTTCATCTTGATCATGCTCCCCCTCAACTGGTTCTCCCCTTTGTTGTGGCTGAGAAGTTTCTCCAGTGTTTACCAGTAGAGGTTCAGAGTTTGTTTCAACAGAGTCTGTCAGAATTGTTTCATCAGAGTTTACTTCATCAGAGTTTAAATCTTCATTTTCAAAGTTCAGTTGATCATATTCATCTTTGTCTTCAAGTCCAGTTATCTTCTTATCATCAAAAGATACATGTATAGATTCCATGATCACTTTAGTTCTCAGATTGTAAACTCTGAATGCCTTTGTTGACAGTGGATAGCCAACAAAAATTTCTTCATCTGCCTTTAGCTCAAACTTGGTCAACTGTTCAGGATGAGTCTTCAAAACAAAACATTTGCACCCGAAAATATGAAAGTATTTCAGGTTAGGCTTCTTTTTCTTCACCATCTCATATGGTGTCTTTCCATGCTTATTGATCAGTGTAGCATTTTGAGTAAAACAAGCAGTTTGAACAGCTTCTGCCCAGAAATAAGTTGGCAATTTTGCTTCATCAAGCATAGTTCTGGCAGCTTCAATTAAGGTTCTATTTTTCCTTTCAACTACACCATTTTTTTGTGGTGTACCAGGTGCTGAAAATTCTTGCTTCACTCCATTGTCCTTGCAGAATTCTTCCATTGTTGCATTTCTGAACTCAGTTCCATTATCACTTCTGATGATTCTGACTTTGTTACTTGATCCTTTGTCCAGAAGCTTCACATGCTCCATCAGAGTTAATGCAGTTTCATCCTTCTTTGCTAGAAAATACACCCAAGTGAATCTAGTGTATTCATCAACAATGACTAAAGCATATTTCTTCCTTGCTATAGACATAACATTTACTGGACCAAAGAGATCAACATGCAGAAGATGATAGGGATCAGTGATTGAAAATTCTGTCTTGCTCTTGAAAGATGACTTCCTTTGTTTAGCCTTCTGACATGAATCACATAGGCCATCAACATTTAACAGAGCCTTTGGGAGCCCTCTTACAAGATCCTTTCTGATCAATTCATTGATGTTGTTCAAGTTCAAATGTGAGAGTTTCTTGTGCCACTTCCAACTCTCTTCACTAGACATTCTTGTAGACAGGCAAACAGCTTTTCCAACAGAGTCTATCAAAAGCTTGATTTCATAAATGTTGTTTTGCCTGTGACCAACTAGAACAACCTTTCCTGTAGATTTGCTGATAACTTCACAATATTCAGGTTGAAAATCTACATGATATCCCTTGTCACAGATTTGACTCACAGATAACAAGTCATGCTTGAGTCCTGGGACATGAGCTACATTGTTGATGATGACATTTCCAAGATTAATATTGCCATATCCCAATGTTCTTCCTACATTGCCATCACCATAGGAAACTTTTGGGCCAGCCTTCTCCTCATTGTCTGATAGCAGGGCTTTATTTCCAGTCATGTGTCCTGAACATCCACTGTCCACGACTAGGGTTGCCTCCCTGTTGCCCTGCAATCACAAGCAATTACTGAGGATTAGATTTAAGGATCCAGACTTGCTTGGATCCTTTGACATTCTTAACTTTGTTAGCTTTTGCAGTGGAATTAACATTATCAGAGTTTGAGCTAACAGTATCAGTGTTTACACTTGCAGTATCAACTTTAACCCATTTCAGATTGGGTTTCAGTTCATAATAATTATGATAGATGGCATGATATTCTCTGCAAGTATAAATGGAATGCCAAGTGCTTCCACAGTGTGAGCATAAAGTCTGTGGCTTAGTTCTAGCAAAATCCTTCTTTACCTCAGACTTGGTAGGTAAAGAATTTATATTTTTATTTTTCTTGCAGAAATTTGCAAGATGCTTAGTACTACCACAGTTATGACATGTCTTTCTTGGAGCATAACTAGCAAGCAATTGTTTATTTCCTGAAGTTATGCCTACTTTTCCATTTCTGTTCTTATTTGACACTCTCTGTTTCTCAACAGATTTTAACTCCTTCAGTTTATGTTTGAGTTGTTTATCTATCATTGAACCAATATTAACCTGTTTAACACTAGTTTTTACTGGTTTACTTTTAACAGCTTCTTTTTCATTTTCAGACAAAAATTTACTGGTTCCATGTACAAAATGAGGTCTGATTTTAACTTGATTTTGAAATCTAAGTTCATCTCCCTCATTATAACCTAGACCAATAGTGTCTGTTTGAAAAATATGTTGAGTGTCCTTTCCAGAATTAGTCCAAGTCCTAATTTTCTTATTTGCTTCCTCCAACTCAGATTCTAGTTGTTTATATTTCTTAAGCAAATTCTGTTCTATACAAAAAGCATCATCTCTCTCTTTCTGAACTTGTTGCATGTTTTCAAGTTTTTCTTCAACAAGTTTATTTCTAACCTTAAGTTCAGAATTTTCAGATTTTATCCTCTCATTTTCCAAAGTCTGATCCCTATAACTTATATGCAATGACTTAAGATAAATTCTTAATTGAGCAATGTCATCAATATTATAAGCATAGGTAGTCAGAGGTACCTGATTTTCAGAAGTTTCTGATTCAGTAGTAGCCATGAGAGCATAGTTCACTTCTTCATCAGAATCTGAAGTATCTGCCCAATCTCTGCCTTTAGTGTAGAGTACCTTTCCAGTTTTACCCTTCTTGCACTCAGGAGCGTAGTGACCCATCTCCTTACACTTGTAGCATTGAATTTCAGACTTATCCTTCTTCCCTTTAGAATCTCTTTTATCAAACTTCCTGAAGCTTTTCCTATCTTCATTTGAATCTCTAGAAAACCTTTTTCCTTTCTTGAAATTCTTGAAGCCCATTTTCTTGAAGGTCTTCACCATCAACACAACCATTTTCCTCATTTCTTCTTCATCATCCTCAGAGTCAGATGATTCAGAAGAGTTTGAATCACAATCAGAGTTTGATGATTCACTTTCTGAATGTATGACCAAAGCTTTTCCCTTCATTTTCCTTCTTGATGCCTCTTTCTTCTGAGGCTTCTCTTCAACATTAAGAGCAACAGACTTTCCCTTCCTGCTTGATCTCCTGTTTCTCTGCTCCATTTCCAATTCATGAGTTTTGAGCAGCCCATAGATTTAATCAATCTCTGTTTCAGCAAGATCATAGTTGTCTCTAATAGTGGTTGTTTTCACATCCCACTTTTCAGGTAGAGAAAGAAGAAACTTGAGATTTGAGTCTTCTAGATCATACTCTTTGTTGACCAATGACAGATCATTGAGCAATTTACAGAATCTATCAAATGTTTCTGTCATGGTCTCTTCAGGTTTAGCCTCAAAATGCTCATACTCTTGTGTGAGTATGTTTCTCCTATTCTTCTTAATAGCCGCAGTTCCTTGACACCTGACTTCAAGAGCATCCCATATCTCTTTTGCAGTGGTGCAGTTAATGACTTTGTTAGACATAACATTGTCTAAAGCACTATGCAGTAAATGCCTAACCTTTGCATCCTTAGCAATTGATGATAGATCCTCAGGAGTCATGTCCTTCTTTTCCTTTGGAACTATTTTAGCTTCTTCACCAGCAGCTGCAACAGATAGCTTTGTAGGATTATGAGGGCCTTCATAAATCCTGTCAAGATATTCTGGATCTGTAGCCTCCAGAAACATAGTCATCTTGACCTTCCACATAGCATACTCTAATGGCCTGAGAATAGGAACCCTGATTGGTTCATAACGACTCACAGTAGTAGGAGCCTTTTCAGAAACAGTAGGTGTTGGTGGAGGAATTGCTGACATGATTATTGTTGTGTTTGGATCTTAACCTGTAATAAAGTAACAGATTGGCTCTGATACCACTTGTTAGGCCGAATACACAATTAATAATCAAGTTCGTATGAGAGTTTAACAAGCAAGACGATTATGCACTTAAAAACTTCTGATATTAAGAACCCTCTTCGTGATGTAAACTATCACAAAGAGCTGCTAGGTTACAAATAAAAATAATTCGTTGTACGATACCCTTCTAGGGTTAACCTAACTGTATTTATAAAACACACAGCTTCGATACAATCTCTAATTGATATTCCTAATAATCAGCTATACAATGATATCAATTACAGATTGTCACACGTCTCCTAAGTCAACTCGATCTCTTTGATAGCTATCCAATCTTCAAAGATATCGCTTCCATAATAAATCTTCAATCACTGTTGACCAGTAGACGCTGCCTCCAGACAGAGTTTGATAAACTCTGTCGAGCTTCCATCTGTCAGGGTTTACACTAAACTCTGACCGCTTCCAGCTAAACTCTTATAATTCACTGTAACACTTAAACACTGATTAAAACACATCCATTATATTTAACAACTTGAGGTTGGTTTCTTTGATTTGGATTTAGAATTATGTTTGGTTGCCTGGGTAGGAGACTGTGGGTTCCCAAATACAGTCTCCATAGCAACACTCATTTGCAAAGAACCTTGAGATTGAGTAGTAGAAAGAGGGTTAGCAACAGTTACCTCAATAATTCTCAGCTTGTTGATTGGATAGCACCCCTTTTTGATTTCATTAAGTCAAGAACAATTAATATTGTCACTGAAAGCCTGTGATAATCTGTGAGTTTGAATTTCATTATCCTGAAATGGCTAATTCATGAGCATGTTAAATGTCATGTAGAACAGTTTTAGTTAAGCAATTAGCAGTTTCAGAACAGATTTATTAAAACTCATAGCATCATATATGGAAGAATTGTGCAAATAATGAACTCAAAACAAAGGATAATTAAGCATTTTTCATTCATAATTTAGCATCATTACATAGTCATACACAAAATATGCATGTGCCCTAATTATTCTAAGAACTAGGGGAGACTACTGGGTTTTTCTTCTTCTTGGCAGCAACAGCTCGGCGAGAGAAGATCCTTGACATTGTGACAGCAAGGCCAATGATCCTTTCTTGCTCCTCCAGCACACGGAGATGCTCCTGCTCTCTTTCTGCTGCTGCAGCAGCACGCCTCGTCTCCATATACCATATTTCGTACTCTTGATCATAAATAAAGTCCCTTAAGATCTCCCTAGGAACTTGGTCGACAGGATAACTAACTCCCTCAACCACCACCGTAAAGGATTGATAGTTGAAGATAGCATTTCCAAGATAGATACGTGCCATCGAAGATTTGAAAAGGAGTTTGAAATATTAAAGGTATGAAGAGAAAGTGATGAGACTGAAAGCGAGACTGTAACTGGTATTGATTAAATAGAGAGTGTATTGGGAAGCTGAATGGACGCATGGACACGACTATTGATACCAGAAGATATTACATGCAAGGCTAAACTAAACCATCAGACTCTCTCTTAGATTCCCTAGGAAGTGTCATGATTAATCCTATTTATTCTATTAAAAAAAGTTAATAGAAATACGCAAGAATAATAAGACAATTTTTAAGAAATCAATTAGCACAAATAGCACATAAGCATGCAACCACGAAGGCCAAGAAAAATATTCGTTCATGAAATGGTAAATAAGATTTGACAGCACAGTCATGACCGAAAATAAAAAATAAAAAAAATAAAGAATTACCCAGCGGATAATAGAGTGAATCCTCGAGAAGCGAGTTTCCTGTTGACATGTATTATTGGACTTAATACACTCAAAAAGAAACTTATTATCCTCCGAATAAAATCCAGAAATTTATTCGAAAACGGATATTGACACATCCGTTGATAGGCAAATTTTGACTTAGGCAAAATTTTATGCCTTCCCTTATAAAAGAAAACTCAAACTAATTTCTGGCTGCTTAATCAACCATGCAGATAACTTAGATAAATCATGAAAAAATTCAGCATACCTAGCTCACTTACCAACTTTGTGAATGTTGATTCATCAAGTGGCTTGGTAAAGATATCTGCAAGTTGCTTCTCACTTGGAACAAAATGAAGTTCCACATTACCCTCCATCACATGCTCTCTGATGAAGTGATATCTGATGTCTATGTGCTTGGTCCTGAAATGTTGCACTGGGTTTTCAGATATAGCAATGGCACTAGTGTTGTCACAGAAAATTGGAATTTTATCAATTCTTAACCCATAGTCAAGAAGTTCATTTTTCATCCACAAAATTTGTGCACAACAGCTACCAGCTGCAATATACTCAGCTTCTGCAGTAGAAGTGGAAACTAAATTCTGCTTCTTGCTAAACCATGATACCAGCTTATTCCCTAAGAATTGACAATTGCCTTTGGTACTTTTTCTGTCAATTTTGCAACCTGCATAATCTGCATCTGAATAGCCAGTTAGATTAAAACCAAATTCTCTAGGGTACCAAATGCCAAGATTTGGTGTCCCTTTGAGATACGTGAAAATCCTCTTAATAGCTATTAAATGAGTTTCCCTGGGATCAACTTGGAATCTATCACATAAACAGGTAGAGAACATAATATCAGGTCTACTTGCTATTAAATATAAAAGTGAGCCAACCATGCCCCTATAACTTGAGATGTCCACTTTCTTCTCCTTAGTATTCAACTCAAGTTTAGTGGCAGTGGCCATGGGTGTTTTTGCAGAAGCACAATCTAGTAAGTTAAATCTTTTCAAAAGATCATAAACATACTTAGATTGGCTAATGAAAATACCATCACTAACTTGCTTTACTTGTAAACCAAGAAAATAAGTTAGTTCACCCATCATGCTCATTTCATATTTACTTTGCATAAGTTTGGTAAACCTTTTGCAAAGCTTCTCATCAGTAGACCCAAAAATTATATCATCTACATAAATTTGAACAAGTATCATAAAGCCATTAACATTCTATAAAAGAGAGTTTTATCAACAGTACCTCGAGTGAAGTGATTCTCTATAAGGAACTGTGAGAGAGTGTTATACCAGGGTCTTGGTGCTTGCTTCAGGCCATAGAGTGCTTTGAGAAGAAAATAGACATATTCTGGAAAGTCTGGGTCTTCAAAACCAGGAGGTTGACTCACATACACCTCTTCTTCCAAAATACCATTTAGAAAAGCACTCTTGACGTCCATCTGATAAACTTTGAAATTGGCATGGGCTGCATAGGCCAGGAAGATTCTGATTGCTTCCAACCTTGCTACAGGTGCAAAGGTCTCATCAAAATCAATTCCTTCTTCTTGACAGTAGCCTTTTGCAAACAATGTAGCTTTGTTCCTTGTAACTATGCCATTCTCATCCATCTTGTTCTTGAATACCCACTTAGTGTCAATCACTGATTTGTCTTTTGGCTTGGGTACAAGCTTCCACACTTCATTTCTCTCAAACTGGTTTAGCTCTTCTTGCATAGCTATAATCCAGTCTGGATCTAGGAGGGCATCCTCAACCTTCTTAGGTTCTTCTTTAGACAGAAAACTGCTATACAAGCATTCTTCTTGAGTTGCCCTTCTAGTTTGGACTCTGGCATTTGAATCTCCAATGATGAGTTCAAATGGGTGATCTCTAGTTCATTTTCATTGTGGTGGCAGATTTAGTCTGGATGATGTAGCTTCATTCTCCCTTTGTTGATTTTCTGATTAGTTGTTGAGTGACAACTCTGAGATACTCCACCTGAGTGTGTGGCTCTTAAGGATGGAGTTATAGCAGAGTGATCAATGGATATATCCCTGTGACTGTCAACATGTACTTCAGAATAATTACCAATAGATGGAGCTTCCTCAGAATCAATAAATGATGTCCCACGCTCTTCACCTTGAGCATGCTGCATTCTAACACCAGTTGACACTGCATCTTCATCATGTTCACTGCCTTCACCACTCATCTCATTTTCAAATGAGAGATCTTCATGGAAACCTTCATCTACCAACCCTTGGATTTTCTTATCATCAAAAACAACATGTATGGATTCCATAACAATGTTAAGTCTTAGTTTGTAGATCCTATCTGATTTCCCTGTTGAATATCCAACAAAGATAGCTTCATCTGCCTTTGTGTCAAACTTTCCACTGTTCTCACCTTGATTTCTCAAGACAAAACATTTACAACCAAAGATATGTAAGAAGTTAATCTTTGGCTTCTTTCCCTTGAACAGTTGGTAGGGTGTCATGCCTCTTGCTTGATTGATCAAAGAAACATTCTGAGTATAGCAAGCAGTATTAACAGCTTCAGCCCAGAAGTATGTTGGTAACTTTGATTCTTCAAGCATAGTCCTTCCAGCTTCAATGAGAGTCATGTTTTTCCTTTCTACTACACCATTTTGTTGAGGAGTCCTTGGTGCAAAGAATTCTTGGATAATCCCTTGTTCTTCACAAAACTCTTTCATCACACGATTTTTGAATTCAGTTCCATTGTCACTTCTCATCCTTCTGACTTTGAGAGAAGGATTGTTGTTGACTGTTCTGATATGATCGATGATGATTTCTCCTGCCTCATCTTTGGAGTGCAGAAAGAATGTCCATGTGTATTTAGAGAAGTCATCCACAATCACTAGACAGTATCGCTTCTTAGAGATTGACAATACATCGACTGGTCCAAAAAGATCCATGTGCAGTAGTTGTAGGGGATGATCAATGGAGGACATTGACTTGAATTTGAAAGAGGCCTTCTTTTGCTTCCCTTTTTGGCATGCATCACACAATCCATCCTTGGAGAAATCCAATTTTGGAATACCTCTAACCAAATCCTTTTTCACCAACTCATTCATTACTTGGAAATTCAATTGTGACAGTTTCTTGTGCCATAACCATCCTTCGTCTACACTTGCCTTGTTGAAAAGGCATGTAGCTGTAATTGCACTTGTTGAATTGAAGTCAGCTGTGTACACATTCCCTTTCCGGTTACCTGTCATCACTACCTTGTTGTCGTTTTTCTTGAAAACAACACAAGCTTCTGTAGTAAACCACACATTTTGACCTTTATCACATAGTTGACTGATACTAAACAAGTTATGCTTAAGTCCATCAACTAGTGCTACATCCTCAATGACAACATTTCCTTTTGAAATCAAGCCATATCCTCTAGTATATCCTTTGTTGTTGTCTCCAAAGGTAATGCTAGGGCCAGCTCTCTCCTCGAACTCAGTGAGCAGGGTAGAATCTCCAGTCATATGTCTGGAACACCCACTATCCAGATACCAGAGGTTCTTTCTGTATCCCTGCACACACCAAAACCAAATCAAGTTGATGTTGGTACCCAAGTTTCCTTGGGTCCAGTTTTGTTAGCCCTTTTCTCGCCCTTCAAATCCTTTCTACCCTTGAGTCCAGATTATGTTAAATCAATCTTAACTCTGGGTGTGGGCTTTTGAAAGCCAAGGTTCGAAACTTGCTAATATGCATTACAGAAATCAGAATTAGGCATAGTCTGTGCATGCATGTTATTCATTATCCATGGCACTTGAGGCATATTAAAAGCATGATAGTATGGATTGTGCATGAATGACATGTTTGCATATTTACTAGATGCATGAACATGTTGAATACAAGTATTAGGCATAGCATACATAGCAGAAGTAGGCAAGGATAAAGGCATGGGAGCATTTTTCAACTTTTTACAGTTAGCAGATAGATGATTAACACTACCACAATTTACACACTCTTTCCTAGGAGCATACTTATCAGGAGTGAAGTTGTTGTGTTTATTAATCCCTACCTTGCCATTTCTGTTCTTTCTCCTTCCTTTAGCTCTTGACTCAACTTTTTCTAACTTGTCCTTCAATTGCTTGTGGGACAAGTGACCTATGTTAGCTTTCTCAACTGATTTTGTTTTGCTACATTCTCCTAATTCAAAGTTTTTGCTGATGGGACCATATTGATTGTTCAGTTTAACTAGAGTTGCTTTGCTGACAACTTTGGCCTTCGATGGATGATCAATATCCATCGACAACACATTGTTCAACGGATGATCATCATGATTATCCGTTGACTCGTTGTCTGAAGAAGTCTCACCATCAACACCTAACTTTGCTTCTTCTAATTTGCTAAAAGAGTTAATCCCTTGGACACGAAAAATCTCTTCAGTAGTGGCCTTAGATTTTCCCTAGATAGCAATTAGATCCTGTTCTTTCAATATCTTTTCACGTTTGAGTGCTTCAATCAATCCATCTTTAGCTTCCTGGCAATCTCTTCTCATAACCTCGAATTCAATTAACCGAGTTTCTATTAAAGCATTCCTATCACTTAACTTTTCATTTAGATCTTTAATCCTCCTGTTTTCTTTGTTAAGCGATTTCATGGAAACATGCATGTTATACAATTCAAGCGACATTTTATCACATTGTTGTTAAAATCGCGATTAATCGCGCTTCGCAATTAGGCGCAAGCTGTGCGAGCTGCGTATGAACGATTTAGTGCGATTATCAAATTGGCTAAAAATCGCGCTTGACTCGCGATTACTCGCAAAAAAAGCACAAAAAAATCGATAAAAATCGCAAACTATATAGAAAGACAAAAATACCCTTATGTTAAAAAAACCCTACTTATCTTTATAACCCTTTATAGCCTCACAATTTTCACATCAGTCGTCACTTGTCTCTATAAAGTGGTATGTCTTATATTCTTAAAAAACTTAGCACAAGACGCTTGACAAGAAATATGACCACTTCAAAAGCAAGTGAAAGAGCTTCTAGTTCAAATCTCATAGACGAAAATGATGACGAGGAAGAGAGAGAATTGAGGAAACTGAGATCGAGCTAAACGATTTGGAAGCCTTTGACCTACTAAATGTTATCGATTGATAGTTTGATACTTTTGTGTGTTATCCACTGTGTTTAAGACTTTTATTTATTTTTTATACTATTTCAAGTACTATTCTTTTGTTTAATATTAGAACAAACATCCTCAAAGTATATAAGTATAAATATAGATAATTATGTAAATATTTACATTTTTGACTAAAAATTGCGTGATTAATCGCGCTTCGCGAGTCGCGCTTTAAAATTAGAGCTTGCGCTTTTTATGATTTTGCGTGTTTCACAACACTATCATCAATTGTACTAGCACATTCAGCTTTAGAAAGATCAGTTAGGTTTGAAGAGAATACCTGGTTGCTTGCTGAACTAGCTTCCTCATCTTTCTCATTTGTCATGAGGGCAAGGTTGACAAACTCTTCTTCTGCATCAGAATCTCCACCAGCAGCCCAATCATTGTCTCTAGACACAAATGCTTTTTCCTTTTGCTTGAGAAGATCGAAATATTTTTTCTTGTAGTCAACAGTTCCAAACTGCTTCTTCTCATTCTCAGCTTTAGGCTTTCTGCATTCATTGGCAAAGTGGCCAGCAATTCAACAATTAAAGCATTTGAACTTGGACCTTTCAACCATGTCTCTGGATGGTTGAAAACCTTTTCCAAATTGCTTGCATCCTGATGGACTCCTCTTGAAATTGAGTTTTGTGAATCTCCATGACAAGAATGCTAGATAATCATCCAAGTCATCAGATTCATCTCCACTCGATGCATCAAGTTTTTCAATCAACTTGCTTTTCCTTCTGCTAGCTTCAGCTCCACCTTCACAAGTTTTTGGACTTGGTGTGGCTTATGTGCTCTCCATCTTCTCACTCACCTGGCTTACTGGAATATTGGCCACCAAGGCAGCAGATCCACCTTTCTTCTGGATTTTCTCCACTTCCTCATCTTGTTGCATTTCAAGTTCATAAGTCTTCAGGATGCCATACAGTCTCTCAAGTGTAAATTCTTTATAATTTTGAGAGTTCCTCAATGAGACTGTCACTGGCTTCCATTCCTTAGGAAGGGATCTCAGAAACTTTAGGTTGGAGTCCTTGGTTTCATAATTTCTCCCATACAACTTCAAACCATTCAGCAGTTTTTGAAATCTACTAAATATGTCTGTGAGATTTTCACCAGAGGAGAAGTCAAAATGCTCATATTGTTGTATTAGGAGCTGCATCTTATTTTCTATGACTTTTTCAGTTCCTTCATAGATTGTTTGGATAGTGTCCCACACTTACTTGGCGGTGGTGCAGTTTATAACACAATCATACATATCTTGGTCGATGCCATTGAATAAGATGTTCATAGCCTTCTTATCCTTCTGCATCACTTCCAGATCTTCATCTGTGAACTCAGCCTGAGTTTTTGGAATAGGCCTTCCAGTAGCTGCAGAACCGGCAGCTTCACCAACACCAGAATTAGGCTTCATAGGAATATGAGGGCCTTTTTCTATGCAATCAACATAGTCTTCGTCTAGTGCTGAGAGATGAAGATGCATCTTTACTTCCCAATGAAAGTAGTTGTCTTTGTCAAGAATTGAATCTTTACCCCTGTGTCCTTCTTTTCCATAGTGCTTGATCTTTAAACTTCTTGTGTGTTAGAAGCTTGCTCTGATACCAATTGTTATTTCCCAGTTGCACACCTCAAGATTGTAGAAGGGGGGTTGAATACAATCTTGTTGAAAATTCTTTCGAATTTATAAGACAACAGATGGATCTTGATTTAAGCAGATAAACAAAAAGAAACTTATGAAACAGAAATCAAAGAAAAACAAACATACAACACTCTTTAAAAATTTCAGGTGGGTTTTTGTCGACTTCACCTGAGGGTTGTATTGAAGAAAATAATTTGTGTAAACGAGTACACAGCTGCAAATACAAGGCTAAGTATTTTACAAGAAAACCTAATGCTTTGTGCTTTCAGCTCTGTGCTTTCTTCTCTACTTAGCTATGCTACACGTGAAGTATATAAATACTCCAAGTTTACAAACCCTATAAAATAAACGAATCTTGAAAGTCAAAGTATTCTGCAGGGTTGCTGCCACTCCTTGTCTCCATGTGATACAATTTTGTCTGGATTGTCTTGGACAGATATGCATTAGATTTACCAGCTGGATTATTTGCAAGAACAAGGAATGTTTCTTTTTCTTCTTCGTTTCCAATACTGGCTTCCATACCCTTTTTAAGTTGTTAAATATAATTGATGTGTTTTAATCAGTGTTTAAGTGTTACAGTGAATTATCAGAGTTTAGCTGGAAGTAGTCAGAGTTTAGTGTAAACTCTGACAGATGGAAGCTCGACAGAGTTTGTCAAACTCTGTCTGGAGGCAGCGTCTACTGGTCAACAGTGATTGAAGATTTATTATGGAAGCGATATCTTTGAAGATTGGATAGCTATCAAAGAGATCGAGTTGACTTAGGAGACGTGTGACAATCTGTAATTGATATCATTGTATAGCTGATTATTAGGGGTATCAATTAGAAATTGTATCGTAGCTGTATGTTATATAAATACAGTTAGGTTAACCCTAGAAGGGTATCGTACAACGAATTATCTTTATTGTAACCTAGCAGCTCTTTGTGATATTTTACATCACGAAGAGGGTTCGTAATACAAGAAGTTTTTAAGTGCATAAACGTTTTTACTTGTTAAACTCTCATACAAAGTTGATTATTAATTGTGTATTCGGCCTAACAAGTGGTATCAGAGCCAATCTGTTACTTTATTACAGGTTAAGATCCAAACACAACAATAATCATGGCAGCAATTCCTCCACCAACACCTACTGTTTCTGAAAAGGCTCCTACTACTGTGAGTCGTTATGAACCAATCAGGGTTCCTATTCTGAGGCCATTAGAGTATGCTATGTGGAAGGTCAAGATGACTATGTTTCTGGAGGCTACAGATCCAGAATATCTTGACAGGATTTATGAAGGCCCTCACAATCCTACAAAGCTATCTGTTGCAGTTGCTGGTGAAGAAGCAAAAATGGTTCCAAAGGAAAAGAAGGACATGACTCCTGAAGATCTATCATCAATTGCTAAGGATGCAAAAGTTAGGCATTTACTGCATAGTGCTTTAGACAATGTTATGTCTAACAAAGTCATTAACTGCACCACTGCAAAAGAGATATGGGATGCTCTTGAAGTCAGGTGTCAAGGAACTGCGGCTATTAAGAAGAATAGGAGAAACATACTCACACAAGAGTATGAGCATTTTGAGGCTAAACCTGAAGAGACCATGACAGAAACATTTGATAGATTCTGTAAACTACTCAATGATCTGTCATTGGTCAACAAAGAGTATGATCTAGAAGACTCAAATCTCAAGTTTCTTCTTTCTCTACCTGAAAAGTGGGATGTGAAAACAACCACTATTAGAGACAACTATGATCTTGCTGAAACAGAGATTGATGAAATCTATGGACTGCTCAAAACTCATGAATTGGAAATGGAGCAGAGAAACAGGAGATCAAGCAGGAAAGGAAAGTCTGTTGCTCTTAATGTTGAAGAGAAGCCTCAGAAGAAAGAGGCATCAAGAAGGAAAATGAAGGGAAAAGCTTTGGTCATACATTCAGAAAGTGAATCACCAAACTCTAATTATGATTCAAACTCTTCTGAATCATCTGACTCTGAGGATGATGAAGAAGAAATGAGGAAAATGGTTGTGTTGATGGTGAAGACTTTCAAGAAAATGGGCTTCAAGAATTTCAAGAAAGGAAAAAGGTTTTCTAGAGATTCAAATGAAGACAGGAAAAGCTTCAGGAAGTCTGATAAGAGAGATTCTAAAGGGAAGAAGGATAAGTCTGAAATTCAATGCTACAAGTGTAAGGAGATGGGTCACTATTCTCCTGAGTGCAAGAAGGGTAAAACTGGAAAGGTACTCTACACTAAAGGCAGAGATTGGGCAGATACTTCAGATTCTGATGAAGAAGTGAACTATGCTCTCATGGCTACTACTGAATCAGAAACTTCTGAAAATCAGGTACCTCTAACTACCTATGCTTATAATATTGATGACATTGCTCAATTAAGAATTTATCTTAAGTCATTGCATATAAGTTATAGGGATCAGACTTTAGAAAATGAGAGGATAAAAGCTGAAAATTCTGAACTTAAGGTAAGAAATAAACTTGTTGAAGAAAAACTTGAAAACATGCAACAAGTTCAGAAAGAGAGAAATGATGCTGTTTGTAAAGAACAGAATTTGCTTCAGAAATATAAACAACTAGAATCAGAGTTGGAGGAAGCAAATAATAAAATTAGAACTTGGACTAATTCTGGAAAGGACACTCAACAGATTTTTCAAACAGACACTGTTGGTCTAGGTTATAATGAGGGAGATGAACTTAGATTTCAAAATCAAGTTAAAATCAGAAATCATTTTGTACATGGTACCAGTAAATTTTTGTCTGAAAATGAAAAAGAAGTTATTAAAAGTAAACCAGTAAAAACTAGTGTTAAACAGGTTAATATTGGTTCAATGACAGATAAACAACTCAAACATAAACTGAAGGAGTTAAAATCTGTCAAGAAACAGAGAGTGTCAAACAAGAACAGAAATGGAAAAGTAGGCATCACTTCAGGAAATAAACCAATGCTTGCTAGTTATGCTCCAAGAAAGACATGTCATAACTGTGGTAGTACTAAGCATCTTGCAAATTTCTGCAAGAAAAATAAAAATATAAATTCTTTACCTACAAAGTCTGAGGTAAAGAAGGATTTTGCTAGAACTAAGCCACAGACTTTATGCATACACTGTGGAAGCACTTGGCATTCCATTTATACTTGCAGAGAATATCATGCTATCTATCATAATTACTATGAACTAAAACCCAATCTGAAATGGGTTAAAGTTGATACTGCAAGTGTAAACACTGATACTGTTAGCTCAAACTCTGATAATGTTAATTCCGCTGCAAAAGCTAACAAAGTTAAGAATGCCAAAGGATCCAAGCAAGTCTGGATCCTTAAAACTAATCCTCAGTAATTGCTTGTGATTGCAGGGTAACAGGGAGGCAACCCTAGTCGTGGACAGTGGATGTTCAGGACACATGACTGGAAATAAAGCTTTGCTATCAGACTATGAGGAGAAGGCTGGCCAAAAAGTTTCCTATGGTGATGGCAATGTAGGAAGAACATTGGGATATGGCAATATTAATCTTGGAAATGTCATCATCAACAATGTAGCTCATGTCCCAGGACTCAAGCATGACTTGTTATCTGTGAGTCAAATCTGTGACAAGGGATATCATGTAGATTTTCAACCTGAATATTGTGAAGTTATCAGCAAATCTACAGGAAAGGTTGTTCTAGTTGGTCACAGGCAAAACAATATTTATGAAATCAAGCTTTTGATAGACTCTGTTGGAAAAGCTGTTTGCCTGTCTACAAGAATGTCTAGTGAAGAGAGTTGGAAGTGGCACAAGAAACTCTCACATTTGAACTTGAACAACATCAATGAATTGATCAGAAAGGATCTTGTAAGAGGACTCCCAAAGGCTCTGTTAAATGTTGATGGCCTATGTGATTCATGCCAGAAGGCTAAACAAAGGAAGTCATCTTTCAAGAGCAAGACAGAATTTTCAATCACTGATCCCTATCATCTTCTGCATGTTGATCTCTTTGGTCCAGTAAATGTTATGTCTATTTCAAGGAATAAATATGCTTTAGTTATTGTTGATGAATACACTAGATTCACTTGGGTGTATTTTCTAGCAAAGAAGGATGAAATTGCATTAACTCTGATGGAGCATGTGAAGCTTCTGGACAAAGGATCAAGTAACAAAGTCAGAATCATCAGAAGTGATAATGGAACTGAGTTCAGAAATGCAACAATGGAAGAATTCTGCAAGGACAATGGAGTGAAGCAAGAATTTTCAGCACCTGGTACACCACAACAAAATGGTGTAGTTGAAAGGAAAAATAGAACCTTGATTGAAGCTGCCAGAACTATGCTTGATGAAGCAAAATTGCCAACTTATTTCTGGGCAGAAGCTGTTCAAACTGCTTGTTTTACTCAAAATGCAACACTGATCAATAAGCATGGAAAAACACCACATGAGATGGTGAAGAAAAAGAAGCCTAACCTGAAATACTTTCATATTTTCGGGTGCAAATGTTTTGTTTTGAAGACTCATCCAGAACAGTTAACCAAGTTTGAGCTAAAGGCAGATGAAGGAATTTTTGTTGGCTATCCACTGTCAACAAAGGCATTCAGAGTTTACAATCTGAGAACTAAAGTGATCATGGAATCTATACATGTTTCTTTTGATGATAAGAAGATAACTGGACTTGAAGACAAAGATGAATATGATCAACTGAACTTTGAAAATGAAGATTTAAACTCTGATGAAACAATTCTGACAGACTCTGTTGAAACAAACTCTGAACCTCTACTGGTAAACACTGGAGAAACTTCTCAGCTACAACAAAGGGGAGAACCAGTTGAGGGGGAGCATAATCAAGATGAAGACTCAAACACTGATACTGAGTCAACTGAAAAATCTGGATCAAACTCTGATGCTTCAAACTCTGAAAATTCAAATTCTGACTCTGGGCAGTCAAGTTCAGGGGGAGTCTCAGAAAACAAAGATAGATCACAACAAAATCAGGAGAGCATGGATCAAGGGGGAGGATCACATGCTGATATAAGTCATTTGCCTTCTGCTAGGAAATGGACTAAATCACATACACCTGATTTGATAATTGGTGATCCAGATGCAAAAGTGAAGACAAGAAGTGCTACTGCAAGTGAATGTCTGTTTCATGCATTCTTGTCTAAAAATGAACCAAAGAAAGTGGAAGAAGCTCTTCAAGATGCAGACTGGATAACAGGAATGCAGGAAGAGTTGAATGAATTTGAAAGGAATGAAGTTTGGACCCTTGTACCAAGGCCTAAGAACAGATCTATTGTTGGTACTAAATGGGTTTTCAGAAACAAGACTGACAGTGAAGGTGTTATCACAAGGAACAAGGCTAGACTGGTAGCAAAAGGCTATTCACAGCAGGAAGGAATAGACTATGATGAAACATTTGCTCCAGTTGCAAGATTGGAGGCAATCAGAATTTTTCTAGCATATGCCTCTCACAAGAAATTCAAAGTGTTCCAGATGGATGTGAAAAGTGCTTTTCTGAATGGAAAACTTGAAGAAGAAGTGTTTGTTGAACAACCACCAGGATTTGTGGACCCCAAATATCCAGATTATGTCTACAGGCTAGATAAGGCACTATATGGACTTAAGCAGGCACCAAGAGCATGGTATGAGACACTTGCTCAATTTCTTCTAGAAAGTGGATTCAACAGAGGAACAATTGACAAAACTCTGTTTTATTTCAATCAAGGAAGTGACCTCCTTTTAGTTCAAATTTATGTTGATGACATTATCTTTGGGTCTACTAATGATAAACTCTGTAAGAAGTTTGCCAAGCTCATGCAGTCCAGATATCAAATGAGCATGATGGGAGAGCTTAGTTACTTTCTAGGCCTACAGGTGAAACAAACAGATGATGGTATTTTCATTAATCAAGAAAAATATACCAGAAATCTTCTCAAGAAATTTGGTATGCTTGACTGTTCATCTGCATCAACTCCCATGGCAACAGCAACTAAATTGGACAAAGACACAGGAGTTTCAGTAGATATGACAAACTACAGGGGCATGATAGGATCTCTTCTATACTTGACAACTAGTAGGCCTGACATCATGTATGCAACCTGTCTTTGTGCAAGGTTTCAGGCAGATCCTAGAGAGCCACATCTGACAGCTGTGAAAAGAATCTTCAAGTATCTCAAGGGCACCATATCATTAGGTCTGTGGTACCCCAGAGAATCAGATTTCAAGCTACTTGGGTATTCTGATGCAGACTTTGCAGGCTGCAAGATAGACAGAAAGAGCACTAGTGGAAATTGTCAATTTCTTGGTGACAGACTTGTTTCCTGGTACCGCAAGAAACAGAAATCAATCTCCACATCTACAGCAGAAGCAGAGTATATTGCAGCTGGTAGCTGTTGTGCACAGATCTTATGGATGAAGAATCAATTATTGGATTATGGATTGAGGTACAGTAAAATCCCTATTTACTGTGATAATCAAAGTGCTATTGCTATGACAGGTAATCCAGTACAGCATTCAATGACCAAGCACATCAGCATAAGGTACCACTTCATCAGAGAACATGTGGAAGAAGGAAATATTGAACTACATTTTGTATCTACAGAACAACAGCTTGCAGATATCTTCACTAAACCATTGAGTGAAGCTACATTTACAAGACTGGTCAATGAACTAGGAATGGTCTCTGGTTCTGACTAGGAATGTTGGTTAGATTCAAATTTTACTTATGTAGTGTATTACTCATATTTCCTGATTTGTTAAATGCTAAGTGAACTCTGTTGATTAAACTCTGTTAAACTCTGTCAGCATGCCTATATGTCATTCACTGTTAATCAGTTTGATAAACTCTGCGAACTCTGAGTTGATTTTTGTCTGAATGAAAACACCAATGAAGAAATATGTATGAAGCATGATTCTCAGCAATTAATCATGAATCTTTCTGAGTTATTGTGATCTAATCTTAGATTGTGCAGAAAGTTAACACAGCATGATACTGACTCATATTTATAGCATCTCTTAGTTTATTTTGTCCTAAACTCTGAGTCTATAAATACTGTGTGCATTACCTTACAAGAAAAACTACTGATGTTGATGAACTCTAAAATCTGTTAGTTATACTCTGGTAGAATAAAATGCTTACTGCAATACCCCAAAGAAAATGTATATAAGTTGTTATACTCCTTTGAGATTATGTTGGATACTAGGATGACCCAGGAACTTATTGGTATATAATATGTGCTAAAATTCTCTGATTTTTGGTGACTAGTTAAATACTAGGATGACCCAGGAACTTATCAAAATGATAAGGGCTAAAATTTTTGAATTTTTGGTGACTGGTTCCAACCTCTGATTACTGGAATGAAAAAAAAATAAAAAAAAAAACGAAAAATGTATATAGAGGTGGTATAAAATAAAAGTTACTGTATATAGTTTGAATACTTCAGAGTTTAGCTTTCATCATACAGTCAGTGTTTACTATGACAGTTTGTGCATCCAGTGTTTATTGATTTACTTTATGGATTTTATGAAAAATTAGATGCTCTAAAAATTGATTTAGTAAACTCTGCTTCACACACACATATATTCACAACTGTGCAATTTATGAAAGGGTTTCGGTGATAAAGTTGGAGAATTGACAAACGCTGTTGATTCGTGATTTGTACTCTAAGGTAAATTTTCACTTGGATAATTTGAAAATTTTGGAGTAAATAGGGATTTTGACAACTGTTAATCAGTGGATTGTTGATGAATGTGTTTTTTATATGATTACTTTGATTAGTTTTCATATTCTCTTCTTTGATTTATTTCCTTGAAGAACAGTTCATAAAACATAAATAAAAATTGCAAAACACAATGAATAAGATTAGAGAAACATAATTTTTCATTGATAATAAGAAAGAGATTACAAGAAAATATTACATCTTTTTGTTCTCTCTATCTGCTAATCTATTCAACAGGAAAATAAAAGGTCAGTCCAAACCACTCCATTGTTAGCAAAAATTCCCAGATCCCATCTTTGCCACTTTATTTGGGTGGAAGTTGAAGGGATAAGGTTATTTTTGCTGACATATTCATTAACAATGGTTGGTGGTGTTGGATGAGGATGCCTTCGAGGAGAGCCATGTAAATGTTGCTTGGAGAGCAGCATCGATGTCGATCACCCTTGCAGGTTTCTCTCTCTCGATCTCTTCCAGACCGGCATCCATTTGCAGCCACAGCGTCTCAAGCTGCCTTTCCCACTCAAACGCTTCAAACTCTTCACGCGTATAGCTGAAGATATCCCTATTCTCGACAAGATGGAGGTTCTTTTCTTTAATGGTAAGGTTGGCCATTGTTTTTCAGAGTGTTTTGTTTGAAGGGTTTGTGATTTTACAGGGGAGACTGAAAGGTTAAAGGATAATGAACTAATCTGAGCAAGTCTCTAGGCCTTAAATAGAGATGGGTAAGCAACGAAGTCCTTAAACGCTTCGTATTCTGGTTATTAAAGGCAACAGGTAAACGCTTCATATTCTGGTTTTAATTGGGTCCAGATATTTTACGAGAGTATTATTTGATTTTTGTTTAAATCAAATATTTTAATGTTTTAATTTGCAAAATACTCTTCTTAAAAATAAGCGCACGTGACCCACTCGCCCATTAATGTGTCCCACTCACCCATTATCATGTCCCACTACACATTAATCTAGGAACTGATTGAGTGTTTGATTACATAAGAGATTGGGTTTTTAATTACTCTAATTACTTTTGTGTCCAAACGGTTGTGTTTTATTCTTACATCTCACAGTTCTCTCATTTTTCACTTGGGCATTCTCGCAAACACCTTTCCTACATACATTTCTCTTGGAAATTCTTGCAAATTTCTTAACCCAATGGCTTCTAAAGCATTCACTGCTCTTGGTTTACGGTTTGTTCCTAACAACTATGAAGCTCCACTCTATCATGAACGTGTTCCAGAACCGTTTCATCTAATGCAGAATTTCTTGAGAGATTCAGAGATTGGACAAGCTCTGGTCGGACCTGATACTCTCTCTGCATCTCAAATTGCTACATTTTGGCAGAATTCAGTTTATGTGGATGGAGGAGAGAATGGGACTCCTAACATCATCTTCACTTATGAAGAACAAGATTATGTGATTACTCCACAAACTGTAAGAGATACAATGGGGTTTGACACACATACTTCTTATACTCTGGTTAATGAAACTCATTTGAGAGAGATGCTACAAGAGATAGGTTACATGGAATCTCTTGACAAGCTTGGCGGTATAAAGAGACCAAATCTCAGGAAGGAATGGAACTTTTTCTTTGATTGCATTACAAGGACGTTCCAGAAGAAAGTCACCAACTGGGATGCCATTCCAATAGACAGTCTCCAAATCGGGTATTCTCTACTCTATGGTAGTAATTTTGATTTTGGTCGATATGTTCTGATGAACTTAGGTGATAAACTGTCAGAATCTACTACTGTTTATTATGCTCGTTTTTGTCAAATGCTGTTCAATGCTTGTGTACCTGGTCTAGAAATTGCTGATACTGATGAAATTGATCCTTTTCGAGTCAACAAGAGAATATTCTCTGATATGACTAATAAGGATGTTGGTAAAGCAAATCTCCCTGCTTTTGTTATGCCACTTGCTCTGCAAAATTTTCTCAATCAACCTCAAGAACCACAACAACAACAACAACCTGAACCACAACAACAACAACCTGAACCACAACTACAACCACAACAACAACCTGAACCACACCCTGAACCTCAACCTGAACCGCTAAACATTGATCGTACTCAAAAACCAAACACTGAATCATTTTCTCACTCAGCACCTACAAACCAACCTTCACACACTCCACAAACAAACTCTGAATCATCACAATCTCCATCAAAATCACAGTCTAAAGCACAAAGAGTTAAGAAGGCAATTACTGAACGACATGCAAGGGTTAAGCAGGCGAAAGAGACACAAAGAAAATCAAAACAGACATCTCCTGGAGCTTTTTATACTAGAAGAGTGAAAAGAATAAAACAAATGGCAAACATACCTAAGTCACTCTCAGTTGTAGAACAATCTCCACAATCTAGTGAAGAGGACTCAGATAATGTACCTCTAGCAAAGCGAAGAAAACTGGTATTCTCTGATTCTGTGGAAGAAGATATTGATGCTCTAGAGGTAGGTTCACAGCAAACACCTACTGTTGAGGTTGAGAAAGATGCAATACCTGCAGAGGTTGAAATACCTGCAGAGGTTGACATGCCTGCAGAGGACAAAATGCCTGCAGAAGAGGATGCTAGAGATGGCCTTTCTCCGATAAATGATATTCTTGATTCATTTATGCCATTCTCTGATCCTATCTCTGATACTGGTGCAGCTGATCAACCTACGGTTGTTCTTTCTGAAACTGTGGCATCCCATACTGAGTTATTATCTGATGCTCACCAAACTGTTGAAGGAGGAGAAGAAATTGATCAAGCAATCAAGGCCACTTCTCAGTCTATGCCTGTTGCTGAGCCTGAGCAACATGGAGAAAATCTTGACAGGCCTACAGAAGGAATTGCTAAAACTGTGGCTGAAGATGAACATGCTAAAGCTACAAGTGTTGAACCTGAAGGTGAAAGTAGTGCAAACTCTGATTCCTCTCTGAGTGCACCAGTACAAACAGACAATAAACATACACCTTTCACTCAACCTTGTACGTCTCATGAAGTTGAGAGAGCACAATTTGCAAAGAATGCTGCTGAATGGTACAAAGAGGATTGTATTTTTCCACGAGGAAGAGCAGCTAATTTTGTTAAACAAAATGCTGATACTATCTCCAATCCAGAGATTCTTTCTTGCTTAAAAGCAACTGTAGTTCAAGTCAAAACTCTGGATAGAAGATTTGATGACACTACAATGGCAATCACTGCTTTGCGGAATGAGGTTGTAGCTAGAGAAATGAAAATGGAAAGAGATTCAAAACTCGTGACTACAAAATTTTCTACAGCTCAAGACAATCTCTTTGTCAGGCTGAGTAAAGTTGAAGAGAATCAGTCTGACTTATCTGCTAAAATTGATTCTATTGCTACCTCCTTAGAGTTAATTACATTTATTCTTATGCCTGATGATGTCAAAAAGGGG
Organism: Saposhnikovia divaricata; assembly: GCA_036435485.1. Lineage (NCBI taxonomy): Eukaryota > Viridiplantae > Streptophyta > Magnoliopsida > Apiales > Apiaceae > Saposhnikovia > Saposhnikovia divaricata. The sequence goes on along the minus strand of CM071594.1, from coordinate 44,071,791 downwards.
GAGAGAGTTGTCAGAAGGGATAGTGCTGGAGATGGAGGGGCAAGTAGTAAAGGAAAGAACAAGGATGAAGAAGTTCAAACTTTGAGAACTAGCAAGTCATCTAAATCACAGTCTGTTGGGAGAAATACTGATACTCAAGGTACTTCAAAGACCAAGAGTTTGCTGTTACCTTCTAATCCACAAACTGATGAAGAATTGGCTGCTAAGCTGTTTATTGAAGAGAATGAGGAAGGAGTTACTATTGAGGACATTGAAGCTGAAGAAAAGAGTTTACAAGAAGAACATCTCAAAGTTTTAAAGTCTGGTAAGGTACAAAGAGGAAAAGCTCCTAGACCTGTTGTGATCAAAGAAAGGGCTGATGTTAGTCAAAGATCTCGGTTTTCAAAGGAAGCAATGGCAGCAGAAGCTAAACTCAAGCTAAAAGGCATTGAAGGAGAAAGTTCACAGAAGAAAGTTACAACTTCTGTTGCATCACAAGTAATGATCACACCTTTACACTCTTCTCAGTTGAAATCGGTTTTTGGGAAAGGAACAATTCAAGATCCAAATGTATTATCTGGAGTTTCTATGAATGTTTCTGATGGAAGAGCTTTGTCTGGCAAAGTTGGAAATAATAAGGGTGGACTAGGTTCACACAGAGACAAAAGGCAATATACTGGTCCTAGAGATCCTTCTTCACTGGCTGTTCCAGGTCGTGGTGTTCCTCAAGAGAGTTTGGACAGACTGGAATCAGTACAGTTAGTTCATCAGAAGAGTTTAAACAAGGATTTTCTCTTGTACTTCATGGCTGATGGGACAGTATTTAAAGTTGGTGAGAATGATATTGGCTTGAAATGTTGGGAAGAACTAGAGTATGTTCTATATCTTCTCAAGGTGAATAGTCAAAGGACTCAATCAGTTGCTAATGTGCTCAGACAGAGAATGCTTCAGAATTTGGCAATCAGAGGAGAGAAGTATAATAGCAGATATGTTCCTAAGTACAGGGATTACAAAGGAAATCTCATTGAAATGAAGAAAGGTACTGCAAAGTTAAAGACTGATTTGGGAATCACAGTACTTGACTTCAATTCACAGTCAGAAAAAGTTAGATTTATCAGACTGGGAAATGAGATGAGAAGGAACAAAATCTATGATCTTAGGGCTGCTATCTATCAGACAGATGAGAGTGATCCTCAGCTCAGAGAAATTAAAGAAGCTATGAAGATTGAGCTTGAAAATGCAGAAAGAAGATTGCTGATAGATTATCTCAGAGCTATGCCAGATCTTGAAGTGATAAGAGATTAAGGTCTGTAAGGATTTTCTTATTCTCTGTAGTTTTTGTTAAGTAAAAGCTTAAACTCTGAATTTGTATAAACATTGTATTTGTCTATTTGTTTTGACATCATCAATTATTGTCATTAACTTGTGCATTTTTGCTAATGAACAAGTTGGGGGAGATTGTTAAATAATAATTGATGTGTTTTAATCAGTGTTTAAGTGTTACAGTGAATTATCAGAGTTTAGCTGAAAGCAGTCAGAGTTTAGTGTAAACTCTGACAGATAGAAGCTCGACAGAGTTTGTCAAACTCTGTCTGGAGGCAGCGTCTACTGGTCAACAGTGATTGAAGATTTATTATGGAAGCGATATCTTTGAAGATTGGATAGCTATCAAAGAGATCGAGTTGACTTAGGAGACGTGTGACAATCTGTAATTGATATCATTGTATAGCTGATTATTAGGGGTATCAATTAGAAATTGTATCGTAGCTGTATGTTATATAAATACAGTTAGGTTAACCCTAGAAGGGTATCGTACAACGAATTATTTTTATTGTAACCTAGCAGCTCTTTGTGATATTTTACATCACGAAGAGGGTTCGTAATACAAGAAGTTTTTAAGTGCATAAACATTTTTACTTGTTAAACTCTCATACAAAGTTGATTATTAATTGTGTATTCGGCCTAACATAAGTTTATCAACCCATGTGATCTGTCAAGCATGTCAAGTCGCCATCAACCTATAATTCCAAGACATTATTGGTTGGAGCGTTTTATCCGTTGAAGTAGACACTGATCAATAGGTTGACTGTTGTTTGTCGAGGTGCCATATCCGTTGACATAGAAACTTCATCGGCTGAGATATCACTTCACTTATACAGAATTATATAGCACAGCTTATATACAATTAGGTACCCTATTCTGCATATCCATTGATAGTCAACAAGACTTAGGATTTCTAGTAACTATGACAGAACCAAACAACTGACAAAACTTAAAAGTGGTATGCTACAGACTTATCAACTGATAAGCTGCCTTATCAAGGGATACTTATAACTTGGATATCCGTTGACAAGTTACAAACTTATTCTTATACACATATGTTTTTCAAGGTGTTTTCAAGCACTTATCATCAAGAGCAACATAATTCCCAACAGATAGTGTTTCCTTAACAAAATTTTGTACGTAAATTGTATATCAAAATATTTTAATATATTTTTAATTAGAATTATTAAGTAACCATGGTTAGTAAATTAGTTAGAAAATGTAAATAAGGAAAATTTTTAGGAGAAGATGATTGGTCTAAAATTTATGAATGAACTCTGATTGGTCCTAAGATAATTTCTCAAATGTGATTTGTTAACTGGATGGTGTGGTAGACTCAGGTATTATAATAAAGGACAAAAATATTATTAATAATAAATATTAATAAATTATTTAAGAGCGTAAGCAAGAAATAATTTCCACGGATACTACGTAAAAGAAGATAAGGAAAATACATGCTTAATGTTATTAATAGATAAAAGGGTAGATTAGGAAATCAGTCAGATATTTATTGAGAAGACGGGGCATTAACTACGTTTCTTAATATATATGTAGAATACAAAAACGATCTACTATATATATTATGGCAAGTGCTCATATGAGAAGTTGAGAACCCTACTATTATGAGATATAAGATCTAATCTCATCCAAGGCATGAGGATTCAGGATACTGAGCATACTCTGATTCCTATATGCAAGTTGGCTGCGAGCGTCACAAACTATCTTCAAAGTCTAGTAAATCAATCACAAACATCACTTAATCATCGAAACGATTCAATTAATCGGTGCTACGACGGCGAGGTTCTTGCCGTATGATCCGTACTCGTCGGCATTTTTTCGTCGTTCTCGTCTCTTTCTGATAGGACTTCGTTGTACTCCGATTATTTCTATGGCGGGTACTCGGCGGCGGCGGTGAGAGCGACGTGGCCTGGTCCGCCTGGTGTTGGGGCTGGATCGGCTTTTTCGTTGGTTTTGAGTGGCAACTACCCAATGCAGTGGCCAATTTCAGTTGATGAAATGAACCATGAGATTAGAATGGTGAGATGTATCGTAATTTATTGTGCTTCTTACTTTGTTGTTTTACGTGATCATCTTAAACTGTGTTCATGGGATGCTAAAATTTTGAGTAGTAATAATCTATTTTCTTTCCTACTACATTATATTGTTGCATGCACTGCTGATTAAGGATGTTCCGGTGATCCCTATTCTTGTTCTTGAGCTTCCAATTTCTGATTTGATAACTGTTATTCCCTGATTTTAGGAAAATTGATTTTCATTTAATTTTATTTATTTAGTTTTAATAGCATTAATGAGGTAATTGAAATCAGTTATTAATATTAAATGCTAATTGATTATAATTTTGATTGAGATTTTGAATAATTAATGGGTTAATTGATTGTACTTTTGATTTTGTTTCTTATTTTGATAAGTCTTAAATCATACTATTGTACCATTTTATATGGTTTTTATACCTCTAAGGGTGTGCCATATTTTGTGGCTTTTTGGACCAAATTTTGGGTTAATTTTGGAGTCGTCTTTTTGACGAGTTGGGTCATTATTGATGATTATATTTGGAACTGACAATTATTTATTTTATAAATATAGAGTTTAGAATTACAATTTTAAAAAATTTATTGATCTTGATTTATATGTCTAACCAAAGGTAACCCCTTTGGTTAGGAGTGAACCCACCTTTTTCAAAATTCATTTAAGTTTAATATATTTAACCAAATAAAATTTGGGGGGAAATATTGATGTCGTCTCACGGACATTGTTGTGTCATAACAGTTGACTAAGGTATCTAGCCAAAGGTATATTCTTTTGGCTAGAGTAATGTTGCTTTTGTTGGTTTTAATTTTGCAGGAATTCCCGCCATGTTTATTGACCTTCAATAATTGGCTTAGACGAATATATGTTGGCAGACTACATGTGTAGTGATGAGGGACGAAGGAAGAAGCGATAGTTTATAGAATCTTAGGAGTCTACTGTGTTTCGATGATTTTGGGTTTCATGGAGGGCACTCTTTTCCCACTTGACTTTTTTTTCCAAAGGGTTTTGCTCTTATGGGTTTTTAACGAGGCCTTTCTTTATTCCCTTTGTGTCCCTGTTGATTGGGTTGATGAGCAAAAATGCAGGTTTTCATAGTAGGCTGGTGACAAATTATGGAAAAGTCGGGGCTTAGTGGACTTGGGTTTTGAGATTTTTGAAGATCGACCATGATACATTTTTGAAGTGCTGGTCTTGTAGTTTTTTTCACTTTTCTTTTTAGTATTCATTTTTTTTTGTAATGTTCTTACCAATCGGGTGGCATCTTCTCATTAAAGTTCTATTGTCTAAGTGTCCGGAGGCAACATGCGTGCCTTTTGGTTAGATGATAAACTTTCTTGAATGAAGGAACACCTTCTTACGAATATTGCACTCGATGCAATTCATTTATGGAATATATTCCCTTTGACAAAAAAGATCTAATCTCATCCCTTCATTTTATCTAATCTAATAGTCTCGCTAGGATCACCCACACTAATAACCTACACCCTCACACACACTAACCCCATCCACTAATGATGTCATCATGATATCATAGATATATTTCTTTTTAAAAAAATTTGAAAAATAAAATTTTTCGAAAAATAATCTGGGGGAAAAAATTCTGACCTCATGTTGACGTCGTACTGGTGATTTTTTACAAAATTTGATGATTTTTGTTGAATTCAGGTGATTTTTTACGAAATCTGGTGATTTTTTGTGATAATCACGAGGAAAAAAAATGAGGAAGGAGAAAAAGCTCTTGATGTTTTTAAGAACCTGGAATAGTCTCTTTTCTCTTCTCATTTTTTAAATTAAGAGTTAGAGTAGAGAGCCACGTAGAAAAGTTCTTACTAAGTGCTTATCACTTGTCCTAGATTTTGAATTTTGTTGACTTCACAACGAATAAGACAAAAGAATTTGAAATCAACAACTTAGATTAGAGCCGGTTTGACAACGGATTTTTAAGCTCGCATAATGCGTTTTTTTACTTTAAGTCAAAAAATGTTTATTTGTGTAATAAATCAGAAATTGATTTAAAGTTAAAAAAACAACTTAAAATCAAAAGTTGGTAGGAGGTACTTTTTTAATTGACTTATTTTGTTTTGAGGATTTTATTTGATTAAAGTTAATATCTGTTAGGAATTTCCGTTTCCTGTCTTTGCGTAAATTAAATACGGAGATTATAACAGTCAATAATAAAGACAGATGAACACCAAGATTTATACGTGGAAAACCCCCTTAAAGTAAAGAGGTAAAAACCACGGGACCAGCTCCGAATGTTTCCACTATAATGATAACAATGGTTACAATATTCTCTCTCAAGTTTACGAAGTAACACTTGAGACACAACTGAATAGAAATACAACGATTCCCTACTCCTTCGGTACTTGACCGGATAACCTGGATGAACTCCCTTTGTAGCAACTACAACAGCTGGACGAACTCCTAATGCTGCAGCGGGACAGATTCCGATGGCTGCAGCCTGACACTCACACAAACTCCCTCGAAACGAAAGAATAGAGTAGCACGAGGGCCCCCTATCCTGACCTGCTTGAAACTACCACAAGGTAAGTTTCCTACTAGACGGACTATCTAGCAGCTATATATATACTGAGAAGTAAGAGAGGAAGAAGAGATTTTGGTGTTTGGTGTGTTAACTAATGAAGGGGAAGGGGGGTATTTATAGGAGGGGGGAGGGTAGTAGGTGGGGGGGGTTGGTGTGGGTTTGAAAATAACAAAATTAGGTGAGGCGGCTGCCTAACAATCTCCCCCTATTTCCAAACTCACAACTAATCACTTGCACTCCATACCTGCGCCTTGTTTGCACAGCTCCAACTTTTCTCGCGGAACCACCTTTGTCATCATATCATCCGGATTCTTATCCGTGTGTATCTTCTCTATCTGTATCACCCCATCTTCAACTTGTTCTCGTAGCCAATGGTAACGTACATTAATATGCTTAGTACGACTGTGACAAGTAGCATTCTTGCTTAAGTCAATAGCACTCTGGCTATCACAATACAACTCAAAGTTGTCTTGCTTCTGACCCAATTCTTGGAGAAACCGCTTTAACCAAACCAGCTCCTTGCCTGCTTCACAAGCAGCAATATACTCTGATTCGGTTGTTGACAACGCAACACACTTTTTCAACTTGGACTACCATGCTACAGCTCCCCCCGCAAAAGTGAAAAGCATCCCTGACGTGGACTTCATCCCATCTGGATGTCCTGCCATGTCAGCATCTGTAAAACCTTCCAAGACTGGTTCACCGTGTCCATACTTCAAGCATAACCCGGAAGTGCCCTTAAGATATCTGAGAATCCACTTAACAGCTTCCCAGTGCTTTCTTCCTGGATTTGACAGATATCTACTCACAACTCCAACAGCATGAGCAATATCTGGTCTTGTACAAACCAATGCATACATAAGACTTCCTACTGCTGACGAGTAGGGAACTTCTTCCATGTCCTTCTTTTCTTTGTGTGTTGACGGACACATTTTCTTGTCCAGTTTAAAATGTCCCGCCAATGGTATGCTAACAGGTTTAGCATCATCCATATTGAACCTTTTCAATACCCGTTCAATATATCCCTGTTGTGAAAGCCACAACCTCCGAGTTGTTCTGTCACGAACAATCTTCATCCCTAAGATTTGTTTTGCTGGACCCAAGTCTTTCATATCAAAGAACTTGGACAAATCTTCTTTCAGCTTGCGGATCATGTTAGCATCTTGGCCGACCACTAACATATCATTAACATAAAGCAGCAGGATAATGAAGTTACCGTTAGGAAACCTTTGCACATAAGCACAGTGATCGGATGCAGTTCTCTTGAACTTATGATTTCTCATGAATGAATCAAACTTTTTGTACCACTGTCTTGGCGCTTGCTTAAGCCCGTATAAACTCTTCTTGAGTTTACAAACCATGTGCTCCTTCCCTTTCACTTCAAATCCTTCTGGCTGGTGCATGTAGATCTCTTCCTTCAAATCTCCATGAAGGAATGCAGTTTTCACATCTAACTGCTCAAGCTCAAGATCCATGCTAGCCGCTAATCCGAGAACTGTTCGGATTGATGTCATCTTTACAACCGGAGAAAAGATTTCATCGAAATCAATGCCTTCCTTCTGTGCAAAGCCTTTAACCACCAAGCGTGCTTTATACTTTACAAGCTTTTCATCATCCCTTTTTACTTTGAAGACCCATTTGTTCCTCAAAGCCTTTCGTCCTCTCGGAAGTGTAGTCAACTCATAAGTTTCATTCTTGTTTAAAGAATCCATCTCCTCTTGCATTGCTTTCAACCAGCAACTTCTTTCTTTATGAGTCTTGACTTCCTCAAAGGTCTCGGGCTCCCCCTCATCAGCAATTAAGATATACTCGAATGAAAGATATCTTCCTGATGGTCTCCGTTCTCTCGTAGAACGCCGTAGCTGAGTTTCTTCAGCTTCAGGCTGAGGCGGTAGCTCCCCCTGCTCAACATCCTCATCATCTGCCATATCATCTCCCTCATCTTCTACTGTATCTGGATTTCTAGCTTTCCTTGGTCGTTGAGTGCTCCCAAAATTCTCATAATTTTGAGACTCGTGAAAAACCACATCTCTGCTCCTGAATATCTTCTTTGATTCAGGATTCCACAACCGATACCCAAACTCTGGATCCCCGTAGCCAACGAGAATACACGGAGTTGTTTTATATTCAAGCTTTGTTCTATGCTCCTTTGGGATGTGTGCAAAAGCCTTGCATCCAAACACCCGCAAGTAGGAATAGGAAACATCCTTTCCTAACCAGATCTTCTCTGGAATCTCAAAATTCAGAGGTGCCGATGGAGATCGATTGATCAAGTAGCAAGCTGTTCTTACAGCTTCTCCCCAAAATGACTTCGGCAATTTAGCCATTTTCAATGTGCATCTGACTCGTTCAGAAATGGTGCGGTTCATTCTTTCCGCAACGCCATTCTGTTGTGGGGTGCCAGGAACTGTTCTTTCATGCCGGATACCATGCTTTGTAAGGTACTTTTGAAACTCTTTTGAAGTGTACTCCCCCCCGTTATCACTACGAAGGCACTTCAGTTGTTTCCCTGTTGATCTTTCAACCATGGCATGAAACTTCTGGAAGTACTCAAACACTTGATCTTTGGATTTGAGTATCTCAACCCACACCTTTCGAGATGCTTCATCAATGAAGGTAACAAAGTACCTATTTCCGCCTAAGGACTCCACCTCAAACGGACCACATACATCAGAATAAACTCTTTCTAACAGCCCTGACTTTTTCTTCAGTGGACTGCTAAAAGATACTCTATGTTGTTTCCCGAATAAACAATATTCGCAGGGCTGCAATGCAGTATCTTTAGCAAATGGAATGAGGGATTTCTTTGCTAAGATCTGTAGCCCTTTCTCGCTCATGTGACCAAGCCTCTTGTGCCACAAACTTGCTGAAGCTTCATCTTCAACTGTATTCAAAGCATTTGAACACATCTTCACTTGTGTCTTGTACAAAGAGCCACAAGTGGATCCTCTTGCAACCACCAATGAACCCGTAGTAAGCTTCCACCTTCCACCACCGAAGGTATTTACGTACCCCTGCTTGTCTAGCGCCATGCTAGAAATCAAGTTGAGCCGTAAGTCCGGAACATGCCTGACATCTTTCAAAGTCATTGAACAACCCGTGTTTGTCTCAATACAGATGTCACCAATGCCTGTGATCTTTGATTGATCCGAGTTACCCATTCTTACAGTACCAAAGTCCCCTGACTTGTACGTCGTAAAGAATTCCTGAGTGGGTGTTGCATGATACGTTGCTCCAGTATCTATCACCCACTCGACCTTCTGATCATCAACATGTAAGCATTCTTCTTCCCCAAAAGAAAGGATCACAACATCATCTGTCATAGCAGCTATTGTACTTTTCTCGGCATGTTTCCCTTGCTGACCGTTGTTCTGTTGCTTGAGCCAGGCCCTACAATCCTTTTTGTAATGACCCTTCTTCTTACAATAGTAGCATTCAACATTGGCATTTGATTTGCCACCGGAATTACCAAAATTCCTACTTTTACTACGCCCTCGGTTTGTCTCCTTGTAGTTGCTTCTGCCCCTGTTCTCAGTAACAAGAGCCTGGGAATCGTGGTTGACTCCTTGTACCTTTCTTCTCATGGATTCACTAAGGATACTCTGCTTAATTGATCGCAACGTTAGTTGCTCAGTTGGTACAGCATTAGTTACTGTCACCACTAGCGTATCCCAGCTAGATGGTAAAGTGTTGAGAAGAAATATTGCTTGGAATTTCTGCTCAAACTCCATCTTCATATTTGATAGTTGATTTAACAACCCTTGGAATTCGCTCATATGCTCTGACATGTTGTTCCCATCCTGGTACCTCATGTTCACCAGCTGACGAACTAGAAAAGTTACATTTTGTGAACTTTTCTCTTGGAACGTAGACTCTAATGTCGTCCAAAGCGTATAAGCATCTTCTTCTTCAGAGACATGATGATACTCCGAATTATCAATCCATCGACGAATGAGACTGATAGTTTTCATGTTCATCTTCTTCCAGTCAGCATCAGACTTTGCTGCAGGTTTAACTCCTTTCAGCTCCACCGGATCAAACAAGTCCTTACTATAAAGCAAATCCCTTATTCTGCTTTTCCACATCGGATAATTTGAAGCTGTTAGGCTTACCATTACACTGGAAGAATCATCCATTTTAATTTACCAAAGACTATGGGAATCTCACTTAGAACCACACAAGTTGGCCAGGAAAGTGGATGTGTTTGGGGAGCCTTCCGTATTAGTACGGCGCGTTATCAAGTAACCACTGCGCACAAAGCACTTTCCTCGACACCAACAATGTGGGGCCCAGCTCTGATACCACTTGTTAGGAATTTCCGTTTCCTGTCTTTGCGTAAATTAAATACGGAGATTATAACAGTCAATAATAAAGACAGATGAACACCAAGATTTATACGTGGAAAACCCCCTTAAAGTAAAGAGGTAAAAACCACGGGACCAGCTCCGAATGTTTCCACTATAATGATAACAATGGTTACAATATTCTCTCTCAAGTTTACGAAGTAACACTTGAGACACAACTGAATAGAAATACAACGATTCCCTACTCCTTCGGTACTTGACCGGATAACCTGGATGAACTCCCTTTGTAGCAACTACAACAGCTGGACGAACTCCTAATGCTGCAGCGGGACAGATTCCGATGGCTGCAGCCTGACACTCACACAAACTCCCTCGAAACGAAAGAATAGAGTAGCACGAGGGCCCCCTATCCTGACCTGCTTGAAACTACCACAAGGTAAGTTTCCTACTAGACGGACTATCTAGCAGCTATATATATACTGAGAAGTAAGAGAGGAAGAAGAGATTTTGGTGTTTGGTGTGTTAACTAATGAAGGGGAAGGGGGGTATTTATAGGAGGGGGGAGGGTAGTAGGTGGGGGGGGGTTGGTGTGGGTTTGAAAATAACAAAATTAGGTGAGGCGGCTGCCTAACAATATCATCATACAAATAGATAATTTATCAAATTTATTTTTATGTTTACATTTTTAATTATTCATAAATCACTCATAATATAAACTTAGTCAAACAGACGTTGATTTAAAATTTTTACTTTTCACTTATCACTTTAAACAATTTTAAGTCTTAAGTAATAATTTTAAACTTATTCAAACCATCACTTATTTTATTATTGCCCACCAACTTGGGTGTTCGATCATGTGCCTCATGCCCATTGTTTAAGGTTTTCCCAAAGAAAATATCTCGGAGCAATGATTTATCATCACACCAGTAGAGGCAGTAACCCCTCTTTCGCCTCTGCCCAAACTACAAACAAAACTTAAACGTATAAAATAGAGTTGGTTTTAAAATTAGGTTGGAACCCCAAAACTTGCACACAAAGCATTTGTATATTGTTTAGGTATGTCCCCGTAACATTTTTAAAGTTAAGAGGTCCACCAATCCATACAAATATTTGGAGTTAGTTGAGACATGAGGGCCGTATACAAGATCTTGCCGAGGATCTAGTGACCCACATAGATTATGGTCCCTAAATTCTTTGACATTAACAAAGTGAATAGAAGACAGGACTCCCAAATTCTAGTTTTTTACTTCTAATCTTTAAGTTTAGGGTGTAACTTGTGATAAATAAAAAGTAAAAAAAAATCACAATAGAAACAGAATAGCACCTTCATTAAACAAGATCATCAGATAGGTGGATGGTTATAATATTATCCAAAATAGCACTTCCACTAATCTCATGTTTTATCAACCTGTTTGGCAAGAGCTCCTTAAAGGAGTCTTGAGCTTTAAGTCAGTTTTGTCATGTTTGGCAACAAGGGCTTTAAACCCGCTTTAAGTTAAAAAATTGTTTTAAGCTATAAGTTCCATTTAGGTACTTTTGACTTATGATTTATGGATTTTTTTTTTTACAATTCTTATAAAGCTTAAATATCATGAATTTAAATTTTTTTTAAGTCAAATTTCACTTTTAAGTCAAAATTATTAAACTCTCATTTAACTTTAAGTAAAATCACCCAAACACTTTCATTCAACTTAAAGTATTGAATCTGTCTGGGTCTGAGAAATTAAATTTCCTAACGTCACTAACGTTCAAACTAAACGATGAAATAAAAGACACCTTACTTCGAATTGCTCTCTAAAACCACATTTTGCCATCGACTCCTTTCGATCCAGCTTACACAAGGACCTCTTTATTTTATTCAATCTACTTCACCAGGTGATATTACACAAAACTGGTCAGTGGTCAATGGCAAAATGATCATACTATTATATTCTGTTTAATGTCGCAGATGATTTCACTTTTTAGGTTTTCAATTTAGTACTCCCTCCGTCCCTCTTGATAGTTTACATTAGGAATGGGCACGGAGACCAAAAAAATGTATAAAAAATGAGTAAAATTAGATGAAAAGTGGATAAAGTGGTGGGACCTATCAATATTTAATAATAGATTTGAGATAGTGGAGGAAAGTAGTGGGTGTAATAGTGTTTTTTATTATTAAATATGAGGTAATGGGGGAAAGTAGTGGGTGTAATAGTGGAAGAAACTTACTATTTATGATATGTAAAGAAATGAGAGGGACACACAAAATAGTAACAGTAAAGAAATGAGAGGGACGGAGAGACTATCATTTTCAAACACTAGCTTGCCAGTATCAGGGAGATTTGATACCTTATTTCACAACTGTTGAATAGCAAGTGATTGGTATCTTACATGCTATCAAAGCTCGGTTTATGAGGAATCTCATGTTTGAGTCCCTCCACCCCCATAACATTTGAACACTGAGATTCAATATATAGCTTACAACGTTAAAACAATAGCTAGGGAGGTAAACGGAAGTCTTGTCGGTTAATCATATCATTTGAAACATTTAGCAAAAAATGAATCATTTCTTTCACAACATATAAAAAAGATTACAAGGATAATTAACCAGTACTTTATGAATACACTTTCTGCTGAAAGAGTATAGAAATTACTGGGGAGTTGGCGGTGGCTTCATCTGGTAAAAGTACTGTGGAGAGTTTGTAGCAGATGAAACAAAATAGTGACTTGGAGCTTTTATTAGATGGGGAGAAGCCGGTGATATCACATTGATACCGGGTGATACGAATCCTGATGATGCTGCAGTAGAATATAACCTGATTGGATTGGTAGGAACCTGATTATCTACTTGCCATGTCCAGTACTTTTGGGGTACTATTGACGAACCAACTTGAATTTGCTTTTCCATTGCTCTTTCCTGCTACATTGTGATGAAGAATTCAGTGACAGATTAATTATAAGTTTTCATGTCCCATGGTTATTTTTCCACAGTTTCAAACCTTTCGTTTTTGTTGAAGTTAATCTAATCTAGTTTGATGAACGATAGTACTTGTACATGCCCCATGTTACGTCCCCATTGACATTGAGTCTTAAATCTGTGAGTATATTAAGTTTTTCTTGACATTGAACTAAAGCTAGAACATTACTGAAACTCGAATATGATCAGAACTCTATCTGAAGGCAATAGTATACTGAAATCAGGGAGATTGCATTGTGTAGTTGTCAACTTAGCAGCGTTCTCAAGGAAGTGAAGGAACCTAGTGCTTATATTTTCTGAAGCTGCAAGTACTACAGCATTATTAATTTATTATGCACAAATTTAAGCAAATAACTTATCTCTTCCCCAAGAATTTAGAATTTTAGATCTAGGATTAGGAACATCACAGATATAACAATTTACCTCATGGCAAGGAAAGAGATTAGGACTTGCAACGTTCCACATATAAGGTTGTGATAATGGTAGCCCCGTGAGAGTTGGATTGCCTCCAGTTGCTGTAACAGTGTTTCCAATCTATTCTTGCAAGGATGAGTAATAAAGATAGTGCAGTGACTAAATGTGTATTATGTGAACCGCAGATATGGATTTCTTATCTTGGTTGTGTAAACGCATAAGAAGCACTAATGCAAATAATTAACAACTACACAAACAGCTCTAATTTAAGTTAGTGGCTAGGACAAACATATAGATTTATGTGTTACCTGTACTCTCCTATCTTCCATCCTATCATAAGAAATAAATTGGAGATGCCTTGAATTTGAATTTTCTTTTGGGCCATTTTCAGAAGAGGGGGTTGATATACCCAAGTTTAGATCAAGATTGTGATCGCTACCTGCTATAGAAAATAGAGAATGTGAAGTCATTCATCTATAGAATCGAAATACTCAGATTGCAGTGAATTTGCTTCATAAGGAGAAAAAAAGAAAATCAAGTTAACCTTCGTTATGAGGCTCGGAGATCATCTCCTCTTCATATGCACTAGGCTCGAAGTTGGTGACAGCATCCCTTCCACTACATTTAATAGCTGCCTTGTCATAAGCCCTATTTACCAAAATATACAAAGTGGAGAGATGTTTTCAATGATACTCAGTTGAGAACGAGGGTAAAAAGTTTTAGAATCTGGAAGATTGAAATACATAATCGTTATGACCTTGCAGCTTCAACTTCACTGTCAAATAGGCCAAGATAGATATACCTGCAATGGAAGCAATCTCTAGGATGAAAAATAGGCCCTTAATTATATCATTTTCTAAAATTGGCAGCTATCTTATTGAAACGACAGGAAGCATTGATGAGATTACTAAAACCTATTATCAAACAACGCTTATACAACGTATCGTACTTATCAATGTCCAGAAGTGCTAAGGTGGTGCGAAGAAGGTGAGATGAATAATAGTTTCTCACTTTTTGCCATGAAACTGGCCCATTCGAGCTTCCCATCTACCACACTTGTGCAGTGTGACCCCTCTGTATTTTGAGCTTCCTCTTGCAAAACCTGTGCTTTGGCGTCTGAGTATATGTATAAATTCTTCTTTCCCGAGACTCTTCATCTGCAAAAAGATGAAACAAGAGTCCAAAATCTTAATCCAAGTAAACGGGAGGTGCCTTAAGTGATAAAAGGAACATTAATCAAACTCCAAATAAAGTAAAAGTCCTATTAGTCTATTACCTTAATGAAAAACTAAAAGATGTTGATATGCATTCTGCAACTAACCTGTTCCATATCATCGTCATAATCACCAAGGGTAAAATTGATGTCTGCATCAACACCTCGGAACTTTATTGCAGCACGATCATATGCTCTAGACCATTTAGCAACAACAACCACTACTAATTAACTCAAAAACAACAAACTAAGCAAATAAGATCAGATAAAAAGGAATCATAGTTAACTAGTTGATGAACAAAAAATGTTACCTAGCTGCAGAATGAGCAGTGTCAAATCCACCTAACATTCAAACACACCATTAGTTTCTGCCATAAACAGAAAACTAACAATGAAACTCAAAATAAAATTAAAAATACATACCCAAATATACTTGTTTTCCACAATCCCTGCACCCAAAAAGGGACATACACATAAATCAATACCTCGTAAAAAATACAGGTACACAAACTAGAAAAACTCCAACATAATCACATGTAGATAGCTAACCAGATGTGAGATTCCCATCTACCAGTTCTCCTATAAAATGTAACTCCTCTGTACTGTGAGCTACGAGACCTCGGTCCTCGTCTACTCTTCTTTGCCACTGTTTGCTTTTGAGGTTGAACTTCACTGACAGAGACTCTAGAAATCCGATTATCAGAAGCAAAACTACATTCTGCTAAATGATTACCATCTGTCATCGGAAACAGCTGTCTAGTCACGAACTCGGACTGATTCAACGAATAGTCGTGTTCACCACCAGCATTGTTTAAAATGGCTGTATTTGAACTTAATGATTCATGCATTTCTTGGTGGTTTTGTTCTGTAGTTAACATCATTGTCGTATCATTTGTAATGCCGAGATTAAGATCAAACATGATTAATGAGGTTTCGAGTTACTTGTAAGGAATCTATAAACAAACTAAAAGTAGCTTATGTGAGAGTTCAATGAACATCTTCATGAGCTATCTTACTTGAGCAGCATTTAGAAAAAAAAGAAACTAAACTGAAAATTAATATACATCTACATAATATATGAATCTACGTAGATATGGGCAGTGGCTATGAAGATTAAGAGTAGTTAAGATTTTCAGAGAGATGAATGTAAAGGAAGAAATGAGACTTGAAATGTAAGGACAGCATCCTATCTAACTTTCTTCTCCTGGTTTCTTAACCATTCTAAATATATGTTTAATCTACTTTCAAAAAAAAAAAAAAAATTATATATATATATATGTTTAATCATATATTATTTGTTTTTTTTCTAAGTTACCGGAGTTTGGGTCCACCTGTGACCTGTATACTTTTTTTTTTTTTTTTTTTTTAAGTTTTCGAGAGTAAAATATAAGTATTAAAATAGGGGTCGACGGTTTATAAAATTGATATGTTTTTAATGTAAATAAATGATATTTCGCTCATTTGTCAAAAAAAAAAAATGATATTTCGCTTATCACATACCATATTTTTTTTTATTTACTAAAATATCACATACCATATAATTAATCATGGTATAATATAATATGATTTCTGAAACATACAATTATTTATATAAATTTATGATTCTCTATAAAATAATTTTCAAAAATAAAATTTTTAAGTTTTATTTTAAAAATTATGGTTTGCAACTTCTGCAACCTAAAATGTGACTATGATTTTATATTTTTCAAATTGAGTTTAAGATTGATTTGGAATGCATCCAAAAGAATAACTTATATAACATAATCAATTTTAAAAGGGTGATGGCCCAAAATATTCATATGGGAGCCATGCTGACCCTTTTTACTGACCAGACACGGTAGACCGTGTACCGTGATATAAGGGGTGTTGCGGAACACGATCTTCTGTATCATGCATAATACGGTACACCGTGTTCCGTATCATGCACGAACACGGTACACCGTGTTCCGTATCATGCCTGAATACGGTACACCGTGTTCCGTATCATGTATAATACGGTACACGGTGTACCGTATTCAGATAATACGGAAGCCGAAACTCCGTATTCCGTCGATATTTCGAGCCATTTTTTTCAAAATCAGTATTTTGGGCAAAAACTTGTGAAAAATAGGCATTTTGGTAATTCTCTCATTTTAAAATCATTTTTCGAAATTGAAGTGAAGTTACATTTTTTATCACAACAATTTTATTTAAATATAAATTAAGAAAATAATATTTTCAAATAAAAATTTAAAATGGTCATTTTTTTAATATAAAAATTTAAAAATTTAAATAATGGTTTGATACTTCCAACTACGTACTCACCATGAGATACAACGGATTTCTGATGTTAATATATGAGGGCTATTTTTGTAATTGCAATATTTGGTCAATTAATTATAAATTTGTCGCTAAAATATATTATACCTTAGTAATTTTTTAAATACTAACTTAAAACTTGTGCAATGCACGCCTACTTTTTAATATCTATAATTGTTGTGGAATAAAATCGAGGGTTTGTAAATTGTGGCTAGGGTTTGTATGTATTAACTATAAGGGATGGTGAGCTTCGAGCTTTAATGGTTGTTCTTGCGTTCGAGACTAAATGGTCCTCACAAGATGCCTACGTATCTCTGTATTGTTAGAGAATCAAGCCAACGTAGTTCTTGGTGTTCGCCCTCGGGGCTATGGCGGCAAGGGCACACCAAGGACGTAGTAGTAGCTTGTATGTCCTTATTCGAGGATTAAGCCAACGTAGTTCTGAGAATGAGTGGTCAGGCCCTTTATATAGGCTGTGAGAGCCTAAGAATCGTAGTAGGGTTAGGTGACTTGGTGAGCAAGTCACCGCCTTGAGGAAGGTTCTAGACTCCTTCCTTGTAGGAGTCAATTCCCATATTGAACTCTGTGCCTTGGAGGCTAAGTTTGGCAGGAGTAACATCCTTATCTGACTTATATTTTCCAGCTGTTAATTAACCCTTAATATTAATAACGAAATTATTATTTAATTAGGGTTTTGGGCCTCATAAATGGGTTTCGTATTTGAACCAAACTAGGTCTAATTAATGCAACATTAATTATGAATTTAGGGCTTATTTTTAACCCATATCATTTGCCCCCCAACTTCTAGGAAAACTGTTCAGGTTTTCCATGAAGTTTTAACTTCCTTTTTCGAGACTCGGGCCTGGGTTTATAATTGTACACTAGTGTTTCACGAGTATCGTCTTGTTGTAAAGTGTGGAGCGATCTACACATTTACGACGATTGGCCTTATTCGAGGCTTTAAGTTGTGCTTGCTTTTAGCAATTTCGGCACTTTCATAGGACTTTTATGCATTATTACCATAAATTATTGCTCAATTTGTCAAGAAAATATTTCTATAATTTTTCTCATATTTTTCTGTACTTTTCCTAATATTTGAGGAATTTCCATCTACCCACAGGTATTTTTCGTAATTTTTCCTAATAATTTAGGAATTTTTATGTACCCACAAGTATTTTTCGTAATTTTTCCTAATAATTTAGGAATTTTTATGTACCAACAGGTATTTTTCGTAATTTTTCCTAATAATTTAGGAATTTTTATGTACAAACAGGTATTTTCCGTAATTTTTCCTAATAATTTAGGAATTTGTATGTACCCACAGGTATTTTTCTTAATTTTTCCTAATAATTTAGGAATTTTTATGTACCTACAGGTATTTTTTCGTTTATTATTCCTAATATTTTAGGAATTTTTATGTACCCACAAGTATTTTCCGTCATTTTTCCTAATAATTTAGGAATTTTTATGTAACAACAGGTATTTTTTGAAGTGTAGGGACCTTTTTGTGAAAATATAAACATCAGGGGTGTTTTCGTCAAATTATAAACTGCAATATTCTTTTTGTCAGTTTGTAAACTTCAAGGGTCTTTTTGTAACGTGTGCAGAACTTGGGGTACCAAACTGCACTTTTACCAAAAATATTTGTGGTCGAAATCGGGGCTTGTTTTGTTGCTGGTCGAACATGATCTAGACGAGGATCCTGGTGACCAGGATTTTGGTCGAATAATATTTTTTTTTTTTGCTTTTCTTCTTTTTTTTTTTTTTTTTTTTGCTTTTCTTCCCTTTTTTTTTCATCAAGGCTGGTCGAAATAAGGCTTCAATTAGCTGCTGGTCGAAGCTTTTTTCGATCAGGATCCTGGTCTTTTTCGACTAGGATTTTGGTCGAATGATTTTCTTTTGTTTTTTCTTTTTTGAATATTATTATTCAATAATAATATTTCTTTTGTCCGAATCTCGGATAATTTTGATCCCCAAATCGGAGGTGTCCCGCTTGGATAACATTTCATTCGAATAAAGTCCGACCCGGATTTTTATCATTATTATTTTTAACAATAATAATTTTTATATATTATTGTCAATATATTTGTAATTTTAGAGGGGTCCTCAGCCCTAATATTTTCGTAATTTAAGATCGTGTTTTTGGCCTTGTTAGCTCCCAAATTTACGAAATTCGTCCAGAATTGAGGTCATTCATGACTTTAGGCGCGTATAAATTTTCATTATATCCTCCCTTTTTTTTGTACCAGGATTCGTGGTATTTTAGATCACGATTTTCGATCAGGAACCCTAACCCTTAGATCAGGATTTTCGATCAGGAATCCTGACCCTTAGATCAGGATTTTCGATCAGGAATCCTGACCCCTTAGACCAGGATTCTGATCGAAATAAGGGCCTTCCCGGCCTCTTGGTCGAAAAGATTTTCGATCAGGAACCCTGACCCTTAGATCAGGATTTTCGATCAGGAATCCTGACCCATTATACCAGGATTCTGATCGAAATAAAGGCCTTCCCGGCCTCTTGGTCGAAAGGATTTTCGATCAGGAATCCTGACCCCTTAGACCAGGATTCTGACCGAAATAAGGGCCTTCATTTGGATGGAACGTGGCCTCTTCCAACTTTAAGATCCTTACAGCCAGCTTCCGTGCCTCCGTGGCATCGTTTGGCAACCAGCCATTCTCAAGGTGTGCTTTGATAGTATCTATCCAGTATCCTCCTATTTCGACAGGAGCAATAAGCTTAGAATTAATTGTAGGGGTTCTCAGAACTTGGAAGTAGACATTTCCAGAATGGGTCTCGACCTTTGAGGAAGCATGCTGAGAGAAGGCATCGGCCTTTGTATTTTCCTTCCTTGGGATATACTTAACGGGGCACTCATCGAAATAGGCTATCGCGGCTTTTACAATCCTCAAGTACTTGGCCATATTCTTTTCTCTAGCCTCAAACTCTCCATTGACTTGTGAGACTACCAGCATTGAGTCACCACAGACTTTCAGGTTCTTCACCCTCAGGGCTCTTGTCAATCCAAGGCCGGCTATCAGAGCTTCATACTTTGCCTCGTTGTAGGTTGTTTGGAAGTCCAACTTCAAGGCATACTCAAGTGCTAACCCATCGGGGCTTTGCAGAACTAAACCAGCACCGCTAGTTTTTGTTTTTGATGCCCCATCAAAATAGAGCTTTTTGTTTTTGATGCCCCATCAAAATAGAGCATCCAATACTCCTTCTTCTCTTCCAGGGGTTTCTCACCTTGCTGACCTTCCTGGTCTATTACCTCATGTCCCCCGACTTCTTGGTAGTCAATGATATATTCAACCATGAAGTCAGCTAGAGCCTAGGCTTTGATGGCCGTCCTAGGCTTGTACTTAACATCGAATTCTCCTAGTTTGATTGCCCACTTGATGAGCTTCCATTGGCTTTCGGGCTATGCAATATGTTTCTTCAGCGGGTGTTCCATCAGGACTTCAACGTTTGTCTTTTTCCAGGGTCCTTCAAGGACTTAAACTCTTATCTGCTGTAACCTAACTCTACCCTTCGGGGTATTTATTTATTCATTTGTTTGTTTGTTTCCATTCGTGTATTCTTTTATTTTCGGTACTTGATCATCTTTGACTCACACATCAGGTGCTTGGCACATAAATAAAATCACACAATCAATGAATGGAAAACAAACTTGCATTAATAACTTGAAATGGGTTCAACCCTTACATAGAGTACTACTGTCCTACTCGGAGCAACATGCTCTAAAATGGTTTTAATGAACCTTACTTCTACTAGATAAGTATGAAGCTAAGTCCTACTAGGATAACTTGAGCCCAATCGGGGCTTTGTAAGACTAGGTCTGCACCACTTGATTTTGTTTTTGATGCTCCATCAAAATATAGCACCCACCACTCCTTCTGGTCTCCTCATTCTTATTTTGAAGTTCACTTCCTGCTTGGGGTACTACCTCCTGCCCCCCGACTTCTTGGTTGCCAATGGTACATTCAACCACAAAGTCAGTTAACGCATTAGCCTCAATGGCTGTCCGAGGCTTCTGTGTGATGTCCTCTGCTGATCTTTCTTGGTGTTCCTTACCACTACGGACACCCATGTCTTCAATCGGAAGGACCTGCCCCCCGACTCCATCAGGCCTTAACGAGGCTATATAACAGCTTCGTGCCATCTTCTGATCACCTTTATGCTCTCCAACACCATTCCTGGTTGGGAACTTGATCTTCATATGATAAGTTGAGGCAACAGCCTCGAATGCATGATGTGCAGTCCTTCCGAGGATAGCGTTGTATGTCGAAACCACCTTAATTACTATGAAGTTCAACATCTGAGTGGCCTCCTTGGGTTCCTGTCCAATAGTTACAGGTAACTGAATAGTCCCTTCAACTTTGGATTCTACTCCACTAAATCCATATATAGGCATGCTATTGGGGGTCAACTGAGAATCATTGTACCCCATCTTCACCAATGCATCATGAAACAGAATGTCAACTGAAGCTCCATTGTCTATCAAGACTCGCTTCTCGCTTCACCTCTGAGTTTCTAATCACAGGAGTTATGACCAACAGGTCGTCATGGGGGAACTTCACCACTTCCAAGTCTGAGTCATCAAAACCAACCATTATTTCAGTTTTTGCACGCTTCGGGGCCTCTTCCACGATGAGTATAACTTCTCTGGTATAAGCCTTCTGAGAATTCCTTGTTGCGCCGGTCGCAGTCGGGCCTCCTGAGATCATGTTGATTACTGGCCCTCGGGGCTGTGGGTTGCGATATTGATCGTCATCCCTTCTATTATAGTCTCTTATCTGATTATCAAGGTCTTCACCCTTAGTGAAGTGGCTCAGTTTCCCTCTACGGATCAAAAACTCGATCTCATCTTTGAGTTGCTTGCAATCGTCAGTGTCATGCCCCACATCTCTCTGGAATCTGCAATACTGATTTTTGTTTCTCTTTGCGAGATCACCCATGAGAGGCTTCGGCCATCGAAAATCCTTATCCTTCTCAATGCCCAACAAGATTCGACTCCTAGGAGTATTCGGCCTTGCATACTCAGTGAACCTTGGCCCTTGGTTCTTCTTAGGGGCAGAGTCGGAGTCCTCGCTAGTTCGGGGATACTTGTCCCTAGCATCATACTCCTGATCATCATAGTCCTGGTCTTGCTTTCGCTTCTTGGAATCATTGTTACCTCCTCCTCCATTACCTACTGTGGCTTCTTTCTTCATGTTATCCTCAGCTTTGATATAATTATCAGCCCTTCGTTGGAGCACAACCATGTTCTCAGGGGGATGCTTCGCTAATGACCTTTTAAAGAAGAGGTCAGTGGTTCCGTGTTCCAGGGCTACCATGGCCACCTTATTTTCCAAGTCACTGATATTCAAGGTCTCCTTAGTGAATCGCTGAAGATAATCTCTCAGATTTTCATTTTTCCCTTGCACTAAATACATAAGAGATGAAGAGCTCTTCTCATGAACTCTCCCACCAATGAATTGGCTGACGAAAGCAACGCTTAATTCCTTGAAAGATCCAATTGAATTTGCAGGCAAACGGCTATACCATCTTTGAGCCATACCCGACAGGGTTTGAGGGAACGCCCTACACTTTAGGGCATCACTTGCAGGCTGTAGTAGCAGTGCGTTCGAAAACGTCCTAACACGATTCGCGGGATCACCCGTTCCATCATAAGCCTTGATCGTCGGCATCTTGAACTTCTTGGAGATACGAGCATTCATCACCTCCTCAGTAAACGGGGGTGTGGGGTTTCCCCTAGGGGTATCAACCCTTGTTGTACTTCCAATTGGGGCATCAGCCCTTTTCTGCCTTATCGAGGACCTCTCCAAATCAACAAAGGGAATCCCTCCTGAAGTTAGAGGGGGTCGATTCTGATTATTCTGTCTCGCTTGCTCTCTTGCCATGTCGTCCTTCAGCTTTAAGATCTCGGCCTCATGAGCTTTAATTTTCTCAGCAATTATCAGAGGGGATCCATCATGGATAGTCTGCGTTCTCCTTCGAGGTTCTCTGCTGGTACGTCGCCTTCTCGGGGCTTCGTCACGATCAGCGTCCTCAGATGACGAGTCATCAGTATAAGGACCAGAGTAATCATAGTGTCTTGCTTCAGGGGGGGCCAAGCCTCTTATGTATGGAGGCTGATACGGCTCATGTATCTGCAGGGCATGACCGCTTGGTCCAAGCTCCCTCCGACCTGGGGGATAATTAGGCAATCCGTACATCGGGTTGGTGCTTCTGGGGAGATCTGTACCCCCGGAGGTAGTGAGCGATTATCGAGGGGGGAGACCACCATCTGAAGGGTTGGTCTCGTGGTTTGGATGGACAACCACGGGCAGAATTCTCTCACTATGGGGAGTCGTCCCTATGGGTTGAGAGACTTGAGTTTGAGCAATCGCCCCGGTTGATGGGGGTGCATACCCTTGTTCAGTACTGACGGGCGGAACGGAGGTGTTGACTGGTGGAACAGAGGTGACGGGGATAGCCTCGGTTGAAACCAGTGTTGTTCTTCGTGTTTGAACCATGGTTGATGTTGTCTTCCCACAGACGACGTGAAATGTTGTGGAATAAAATCGAGGGTTTGTAAATTGCGGCTAGGGTTTGTATGTATTAACTACAAGGGATGGTGAGCTTCGAGCTTTAATGGTTGTTCTTGCGTTCGAGACTAAATGGTCCTCACAAAATGCCTACGTATCTCTGTATTGTTAGAGAATCAAGCCAACGTAGTTCTTGGTGTTTGCCCTCAGGGCTATGGCGGCAAGGGCACACCAAGGACGTAGTAGTAGCATGTATGTCCTTATTCGAGGATTAAGCCAACGTAGTTCTGAGAATGAGGGGTCAGACCCTTTATATAGCTTGTGAGAGCCTAAGAATCGTAGTAGGGTTAGGTGACTTGGTGAGCAAGTCACCGCCTTGAGGAAGGTTCTAGACTCCTTCCTTGTAGGAGCCAATTCCCATACTGAACTCTGTGCCTTGGAGGCTAAGTTTGGCAGGAGTAACATCCTTATCTGACTTGCATTTCCCAGCTGTTAATTAACCCATAATATTAATAACGAAATTAATATTTAATTAGGATTTTGGGCCTCATAAATGGACTTCGTATTTGAACCAAACTAGGTCTAATTAATGCAACATTAATTGTGAATTTAGGGCTTATTTTTAACCCATATCAATAATTATATTAATTTTTTAATACTTATATGTTATTAATTTACATATCAAATTGTTGTTAAAAAATTAATATATATATATATATATATATATATATATAAGATTTTACACATTCAATTTAATATTTATGTTCTATTTTGAATTTTTAAAATTTGATTTGGACGATTTTACAACCCACATGAAATTAACAAAATAATCTTTAATCTAGTGATGGTTTTGCAATTATTTTCTAATTAAAACTAAGCAGAAACAAAATAGAAAAGAAATTGACGATTTTTTACATTAAAAATTCTATTCGATTTATGAAATTTACTTATATTTCGTTTTGATTATCAAAATACATTTCTTATTATTTGAAGATAGTTCTAGTGACAACCAAATACAGTTTTAAAAATAAGTGTAAGAGTGATTTTGTCCAAAACTTTGGTAGTCGGTAGTGTGGTCTTCATTGCAACAAATAAATAACAACCTTTAGTTCATAAAATAAATAGATGAAAAAGTTTGATCTAGCATAAAAAATATTTTATATTTTAGCATGTAAACTATAAACCGTGTTTGTATTGAAATATGTAAAAATGTATGTCAATGATATAAATCACATATAATTTGGTTTTATACATTAAATAGAATATTTATCAATGTTGCTCTTCTACACCGAATAAAACAAATATAAAAATTCGTTATTATATTTTCTCTTGAGATTTTGAGTCTTTCCATTTCGATAATAATTGTTAAATCATCACTGAATTAGAGATAATTTTATGAGCTTCACAAGGGCCAGGGACGGACCGGGGGTCCAGGGGGTCCCTGGCCCCTCCTAGGTTGGGAAATTTTTTTTAAAAAAAATTCTTGAAAAATCTATGTATGCCCCATCATTTAATTATCCCGGCCCCTCCTAAATGGTTTATTTGTCTTCTTTTAAATCCATTTTTGTATGATTTAGTGGAAAATATCCATTTTCTTCATAATTTACTGAAAAATTTTCATTTTTTGCATGATATAGTTGGAAAAAATCTGCGCTTCACGCGACTTAAATTTTTTAAAAAATTTTGGACCCCCCTCGCATTATGCTCTAGGTCCGTCACTGACAAGGGCTATAAAATCATCCAAATTTCTGGATCTCGAGATAGAACTCAAATAGTAAATATGACTTTTTTAAAATTAATAAATTTCAACTGTATATTTTTTTAATTATATCCTTTTCATATATTTTTTTAATTCAATTCTAATACAACCTTTCTTAATTATATCTTTTTTAAATTATAATTTTCTTTTAATATAATATAATCTTAATCATCTATTTTAGAAAAATATTAAATTCAATAATTAAATTTATTTTAATGATCAAAATTATAGATAAAATTCATTCTACGTTTATTATACTTAGGTTGCGTTCACTTTGATGGAATATGGAATGGAATGAGGGGGGATGAAATGAAATTTAAACTCTTATCTATGTGAGTTTAAGGAAAATGTTTAAAATTTTCATTATTTCTTTCATTCCATTCAAAACTATTTGAATTGGAATTTTAATTTTGAAAGGAATGCTTATTCCATTTCTACATCAATTTTTCTACAATCTTTATCATGAAAAATTTAGATTTTCTCATATTTATTCATGATTTCATTCATATATTCTTCTTTTTTCATAAAATTTGTATATAATTTTTCATTCCATTTCATCCTCATTCCAATCCCACCAAATGAACATAACCTTCCGGATATTTTACTGTACCATCATCACCTATCGAAATTAGGAACAGCTGGTTGGAGAGCAAATGTGAGTACAGTACATGACGCTATTGGACAGGGGATGAATTTGATCGTACATGACATGGGTGGAAACGAATATCTAATGTCGGCAAACATAAACAAATTACTCCAATTAGTTACTGTATGTTTTTATAATTGGTGGTGTACGAGTACGAGGTTTAGGCCCACGTTGACGTGGACTCTCTCCATACCATTCATACAAATCTACTTTTTTTTGGAATAACGCTGCAGAACAAAAAATGCTCCTAAAAATATATAGTATCCAAAATGATATGACAAAATTAACTTGGCAAAATGATGTGCTAGAATTGACTTTGCAAAAAATGTCCAAAAAAGACTCCCAAATTTTTGTTTTGTTTCTAGTGCAACCAATTATTTTATGTTCTATACAGTCCCCAACAGATTAAATTTAATAAAAATTTCCTAGTTATTTGTTTAAAATAATATTATGTGAAACAAACTTCTGGAATTTACAATTATACAGTGCACTACTAGGGGTACAGTGGTGTCTCTTTTGTCGTAATCATGTGAAGTTCAGCTATGAGACAAGCTTTGTCTCTTCTTTTGTTTACCTATAATTTCCCTACCTTTTCTTCAATCACTCAAAAAAAGAGTGTTGTGCGAACACTCAAAATTTGGGCCAAGACGGGTTTAGATTAAAATAATTACTACATTTTTAAAATTAAAGTTATTACTCCTAATTTTTTGTAACTGAATAATTCCTTAAAAGAAGTTCTTAAATGATGTTGTAGACCGAGTTATTATCGATCCATCCACCAAAATTTTAAATATGAGATTAGGGGGTCAGAGATGTATCTCGAGTAAATTCCTTGATATACATGAAATTTATATGCAAATTAGAATTTTATGGAATGAGCATTTTTAATTAGCCCTGCGGGCCCAATCAGTTCTAACATATATTTTTTAAGTATGTCAGTAAAAATTTCTGAGATCAATCTAGGATCTTTTTTCTCTTTAAATGTTTCATATTTAATTAATAAAATAGTGTACCAAATAGCAGAAGCAATTTCACGTTTTACGGTCGATCATTTAAACGAAAGATATGAGAATTGACAAGAGGACACCAAACAAGTGGCCCATCATATAACTTATAAGGTGACCACAAATAAAATAATAAAATAAACCCCCCAATAGGCTGCTTAAAATAAAAAAGAACAATGAGACAAAACCCTTGGAGATTTGGTGCCTACTTGAAAGCATCGCATAATTGCAATATCTAACCATTAATTAATCACGTTTAATCATAAAAGTTTCCCAGTTGGTGTCCATGATCCTTTTTGCATTGTTAACTGGCTTTAAAGTGTACAACCCAAGTGTCGGGCGAGTAAGACAAATTTCCCAAACTTTAGCCCAATTATGTGAAGCTCCAATATCACTATTAGGCCACACCTGATATGGGCCAATTTCACTAAATTTGAACCCATAATTCCGAGTTCAAATGGGATTGCGTTTTATCCAGAGAATATAAGAAGGCCTGGCTGCAATGTTCCTTTTGTTACCAGCCCTGCTGTTTCTTAAGTTACAAACAAGAGAATTATTTGGTTTTACAAATTCACTGTGTTCCTGCCCAAGCCATCACTTCACGTTTGTACGCGTTTGCTAAAATTTACTTAATATATTACCCATTTAAAGATTGATATACCATGCAGTTAGGAAATAATAGGGGTATCAAACTAAATCCTAAAACGGTTCTCAAATGATAGATGTCAAAATCTAATTGGTGTTTTACAAATATTTAATAAAACAGATTCCCAAAAAGCTGTTTTGAAAGTCGACTCTCATAACTAGGGTTTTAACCGCCACTTCTTCGCCTTCCAGATCTTCATACCCCTTCACCGATTAAGTCCCTTCGTTCTCCCATCCCCTCTTCTATTTATCAATTTTTTAATAAAATCGAGATCTAATCGTTTTTGGGTGAGATCTTGTGAGTACCTTGTTATCAAGGTTGTTAGTCGTGCCCATCTTTTTTGGATGTTACTTTGTTATGTTTTGATATTTATGTGTGTCTTGTTACGAGTTTTAGTAGTTTTTCTGAGAAAGATTTATATGATATTTTGGGAGATCCGTAAGACTCGCATCGAATCAGGTACGGTGCTGGATACCGCAAGAGCTCACCTTTCACAATAAAAAATTGTTCATATTTTGGGGGCATTTGTTGCTCCAATATCAGTTGATGTAACTGATAGTTCTGAACATTGGACTACAGATGGTGCTTATGTGAAGGTCAATTGTGATGCTACTAGTTTCATAATTGATGTAGGTTTGATTGCTCAATTTGTCATTGTAATACTTTTTCGATTACATAATTTAGATATTCTGTGTGTTAAGCGATCTGAATACAAAACGACTATTTGTTTAGCTCGTTATTTGTTTCACAATCAGGTTGTAGTTGACAGTCGAGGAAATCTTCTTGTTCGTCAAAAAAAAATGGATCCCCTACATTCACATCAGTATGACAATAATTTTTTTCAAAATGACACTTCACCTTTGTCACATCATTTGGTAACAAATTTTGGTACCCGAATTTGGTATGTGTATCATTACTCGTACAATTAACACTCAATCATTACATAATATTACCTTCGTCCCTCTATGTTTTACCCTTTTTAACACTAATTGACACGCATTTTAAGGTATATATAAAACATATTTCCATAATTTATTTTAATAATTTTCATTTTTGAATAAAAATTTAGAAATTAATTTTTTATTAAAAAAATTAAAATAATTTATAAAACTATACTTTATATGCGTTTTAAAATACGTATCAAACCCTCTATATAAAGAATCTAATGGGAGAGAGGGAACACGTATCATCCATACTACTATAGTATAATAAGCGAAAGGGTGTATAATTTGTAGTTTAGTTAATCTCTTTTTTGGTTATCCCCCATTTTTTGTTATCCATCAGTCACAACCGTTAGATCATCAACTCAAATAGATCGTGACCGTTAGATATAACAATACTAAAAATTGTTATATACAGAGGTCCAAGGTTCTATTCCCGCCAACAACATATTAATTTATATTTTATACTAAAAATTAATATATACAAAGATGTAATATTTGAATTCTTCCAGTAACATATTAAAATTAATATTTATAATATTATATTACTCTATAAACAAATTATGAAAAATTAAAAGTAACTCGTGCTTTGCATGAGTTATAAGCTTACTATAATAAGCGAAAGGGGTATAATTTGTAGTTTGGATAACCTTTATTTTTGGTCATCCTCTCATTTTTTGTTATCCCTCATCCATAATCGTTATATCTTCAATTCAAATAGATCATGAACGTTAGATACAACAATACTAAAAGTTGTTATATACAGAAGTCTAAAGTTCGATTTCTGTCAATAACATATTAATTTATATTTAATACTAAAAATTATTATATACAAATATGTAAAATTCGAATTCTTTCAATAACATGTTAAAACTAATATTTATAATATTACATTATATTATAAACAAATTTAAAAAATTAAAAGTAACCCGTGTTTTACACGGAGTAAATGAGCAATTAGCTGGAAAAAAGTAATGAGCTTATTGTTTTTTTGTAAAATAACCTATCTGCTTTTTTTCCCCCAACATAACCCCAATTAACTTTCATAAATAACTAACTCTATTTAGCTGACGTGGATATTCTACCATAAATAAGCCTAATCTGATGAGTACTTAAACATTATTTTTTCTTAATAATATTTTTGGAGTGGTAAATTTTGTTGCCTAATTTTCTTTTACAAATGTATAATTAACAAACACACACACATATATGACGTTACTTTTATAAATTTTGGTAAATTTACATTATAATTTAATTTGTAACATACGAAAAAGAAAAGTTATGGTCATCTATAATTTCCAATTATCATTAATTAAAAAAATTATTTTTAACTTGTCAATTTAAATACCTCTTTTGCATAAATTAATCCAACTTTGGTCTTAAATTTTTAGTCATATTTATACTATCTATACTATACTATACAATAATAAGTGAAAGATGTTATAATTTGTAGTTTGGTTAACCCCTAATTTTGGTTATTCCCTCATTTTTGGTTATCGCTCATTCACAACCGTTAGATTTTAAATTCAAATAGATCATGACCGTTAAATATAATAACACTACGCGTTATTCTATACAGAGGTCTAAGGTTGTTCTATACAGAGGTCTAAGGTTCGTTTCCGCCAACAATATATTAATTTATATTTAATATTAAAAATTGTTTATATATACAAGGATGTAAAGTTTAAATTTTTTCAATAACATATTAAAATTAATATTTATAATATTATATTACATTTTGAACAATTATAAAAAATTAAAAGTAACCAGAGCTTTACTTCAAAAAAAAAAAAAAAGTAACCAAAGCTTTACATCGACTATAAGCTAGTTTTTATAATAAAGAACAACAAGTATAAGTTTGTAGTTTGTACCCTACGAGCCTACGACATATGAAAATTTTCTATTTTATTTTATATATAATAATTTAATATATGAAATACGTCTATCACAAAAAATTAATTTAAAAAATTGTAAATTGAATTAAAATGTTCTTGTAGGCCTGGGAAAACTCGCTGACGTGGAATTGAAACTGGGAATTACAATATGCGCTGAAAATACGAATGCTAAAAACCAGAATTGATGTTAGTAAATTTCTTTATAATTATATAGCAAATACAAAAATCATTAATTTAACTAATAATTAATAATTTAAATGCACTTTTTTATTAAAGTGCTACATTAAATTACATATGTAGTTTTTTTTTGTATAAGTCAACGGACTAGAGTTAACATTTGTTAAACTTGAGTCAAATTTTCCATATTTTATCAAAGTTTGCTTGGATTTTTTGTTGAAAAAACAAAAGAACAAGTTGGTTACCTTTTTTCGCTAATAACTCTTACTAGCTTATAACCCGTGCGAAGCACGGGTTTCTTTTGATAGATTATAAAATTTATTTAACATTATAATTATGTTTTTATATAATCCTTACTTTAATAATTTTTTAATTTTAATTTAATATAAATTTATATAATGAAATGCATGGTTTAAATTTTATTTTGTAAAATTCTAAATTAAAAATGTCGTTGACGGGTTCGAACTTTGAATTTTAAGTAAATTAATTTAATCATATAATATATCTTATTATTAGATCTAACGATTGTTATTTATTAATAAAAATAATGATTTGTATATATGGTGAGATATTTTTGGGTGTATATTAGTGATCGCAAGATTAATTTTAAATTAAAAAGTACTCCATGTTTTAATTACAAAAATTACTACTAAAAATAATTACGGAAAGATATGGTGTGATATTTTGGATATATATTAATTATTGTAATATTAGTTTTAAATTAAATGGTAAAGTGTTTTAATTAGAAGTAAAATCTTTAGAAAAAATGAATAATTGAGTTGTTGGAGCAGAAAAAAGAGTCCAAGTAGAAGTGGATGAAGGAATTTTAATCAGAATATAATTACGTTAACATTAGTAATTAGCTTTTTGAGTTGTTTTTGTAATTTAATTATTTAATTTAATAATTAGGATAACCAAACCGAATACAAAAACTTAGGATAACCAAACCGAAAACCAAAACTTTCAATGTTTCGGTTTTAATATAATAGTATAGATATATTAATTATTGTAATATTAGTTTTAAATTAAATGGTAAAGTGTTTTAATTAGAAGTAAAATCTTTAGAAAAAATGAATAATTGAGTTGTTGGAGCAGAAAAAAGAGTCCAAGTAGAAGTGGATGAAGGAATTTTAATCAGAATATAATTACGTTAACATTAGTAATTAGCTTTTTGAGTTGTTTTTGTAATTTAATTATTTATTTTAATAATTATGATAACCAAACCGAAAACCAAAACTTAGGATAACCAAACCGAAAACCAAAACTTTCAATATTTCGGCTTTAATATAATAGTACTAGCTTATAACCCGTGTGAAGCACGGGCTTCTTTTGATAGGGTATAAAATTTATTTAACATTATAATTATGTTTTTATATAATCCATATTTTTAATAATTTTTTAATTTTAATTTAATATAAATTTATATAATGATATGCATGGTTTAAAATTAATTTTGTAAAATTCTAAATTAAAAATGTCGTTGACGGGTTCGAATTTTGAATTTTTAGTAAATTAATTTAATCATATAATATATCTTATTATTAGATCTAACGATTCTTATTTATTACTAAAAATAATGATTTGAA
Organism: Saposhnikovia divaricata; assembly: GCA_036435485.1. Classification (NCBI taxonomy): domain Eukaryota; kingdom Viridiplantae; phylum Streptophyta; class Magnoliopsida; order Apiales; family Apiaceae; genus Saposhnikovia; species Saposhnikovia divaricata. The sequence goes on along the minus strand of CM071594.1, from coordinate 44,039,526 downwards.
TATATGGTGAGATATTTTGGGGTGTATATTAGTGATGGCAAGATTAATTTTAAATTAAAAAGTAACATGTTTTAATTACAAAAATTACTACCAAAAATAATTACGGAAAGATATGGTGTGATATTTTGGATATATATTAATTATAGTAATATTAGTTTTAAATTAAATGGTAAAGTGTTTTAATTAGAAGTAAAATCTTTAGAAAAAATGGGTAATTGAGTTGTTGGAGCATAAAAAAGAGTCCAAGTAGAAGTTCAATGTGGATGAAGGAATTTTAATCGGAATATAATTACGTTAACATGAGTAATTAGCTTTTTGAGTTGTTTTTGTAATTTAATTATTTATACTTACACTTTAATGATATATACGGTGTTGCAAAAGAAGAGAAAAGCCGAAGAAACTTGTGTATTGAATTGATGAAGATCGTGTAAATTAGGTTTGGAAGAATAGAGTTGTTAGGTCCAAATGTGTTGTAGAGGGGGGGTTAATACAACTTTTCGAATATGAAAAGCAATAAATACGATGCAATAAATGAACACACAGATTCAAGGAATATATGTCTTATATATAACTTGAAATGGTTACTACAACATTCATTACAAAGTATAACAGAAGTTCAGAGAGAAGTGAATGATACTAAGCTCTGTGAATGCACTCTCTCTCTTTTACAAATGTTTCTCTCAAGAATTGCTCTCTTAAAACATTACACAAGTACTTCTATTTATACTACATGTAATCTATGTCCTGTAGTCTTCAAAGACTAAGATATACGTGGCCCAATGATGTCCACATAAATCTTGCCTTATCTTGAAAGCTTGGAAATCTGCCAATCAGAAGATGCCATGTGTCATGTTGAAGCTGCACTCTAAGTAGAACTTCTACTTTAGAATTTCTACTTAGCCATCTCGAATTTCTAAGTAGAACTTCTACTTAGAAACTTCTACTTGGTCATCTAGAATATTTAGTACTTAGAAAATATTCTGGTCTTCAACTTGAAACTTCAATGCACATCTTGAACTTGTGATATCTTCATGTCTTCTTTATTCTTCACCAAGCTCTTGAAAATGGATCTTTATTACTGACATAAACTTGCTATCAATGTCCTGACACTTGATGCAACGGTCTGGTTCATAAGTGACTAGTCTTGATAGGGTTTTTGCTTCTTGAATAAATTACCATATCCAATTAGAAATGTGGCTTTCCAATATTTGCTTTCCTTCTTGTTCACTTGAAATCAATTGGTCTTATTGATACTGATAGTTATGATCTTGATTCTTGGCTTTTCAAATCACTGAGGCATGAACAACTTTGACTTGAACTTCTCTCAATGATTTCTTCTTGGCTTGATCATAGTTAACATGTTGAATTGTATCAATTACCTTGTCTTCATTTAGTGTTGATTTCTTGTGACTTCTTGTTCTTGATTGTCTTCTGGTTAAGTATCTTTTCCTTTAGTTTGAGTTACATTAGTTATAGTGTTACAAGTTTACACACTCTGCCTTTCAATCTCCCCCAATTTGATTGTCTAACAATGACATTCAAATTAATGAAGGATAACTCAACTAAACAATGAGACGAGAAAAGATAATTAACATTACAGTCTTGAATAATTTACAATTGAAATTTACATGAAAACAATACAAAGAACTTAAACTAGAAACAAAATTCGAACTTCGAATTAAAGATCATTTGAGTGATTCCTATCACCTGGATTATTTCATACCTTTTAGTCAAACTTGTATCACCTTATTAGATTCACTCTAAGGTGAATTTTCCTCAAGTGAGTTAAAGCAACCGAAAGACATGAAGTTTTTCCAACTTCAAGTTCACACCACTCTGACCTTTAACCCTAATTCCGTTTCCTCTTTCTAGCTTCAGCAGCTTGGTCTTTCTCTTCTTTCTGCCTTTTGCGCTTCTCCTTCTGCTGCTGTTCTTTCTTGTACACTGGATCTTTAAGCTGCTTCCACCTAGCATTCAACAGACTTACAGCTTCCATTTCTAGAGGATTCTTGGGTTCTGGATAAGGATGTTTGAAAAGCCTTCTGAGTTTGTCCACCTCTTGAGTAGTCCTGATCTTTGGAATATCCTCAAAGTTCTTCATTATGAGCTGAGGTTTCCAGTGAGATTTATCAGATTTAAACTGACAATAGATCATCTTGGGGTAGCCCTTGACACGGTCAGTATTGTGGACACTGGCCGCATCTCGCTTCTTTTCGACCACTACCTCAGACAGGTAACTCATGAGTCTCTGCTTTTCTTCAACAAACTTATCTTCCGCTTCGCCCCATTTAAATACATATAATACTCTCTCCAGAAATGCAGCATCTTGAGTCCGTAGCAGCCATTTTCTACTCATATGCAAGATTGTTTGATTCTGGTCTGCATCTATGAATACTAAGGCATCAGCTGTATCTTCAACATAAGCGTGTATCCAGTATACACTATCACTTCCTGGAACACCAATAGCCTCCCTTATTTCTCCTTGTTCTAGTGCTCCAGAAGGAAGAGTCAGAGCTTCATCTACATTCTTCATGGCTTGAAGAATATTCCATTTCTTCTCTATCAGCTCCGGCTCAATCTTCACGTCATCAAGAGGGTTTGGAGCAATGACATCACACTTCCACACCTCATTGCTCTTCTTGAATATGACTCTTTCAATGATCTTCACGGATTTATCTTTAAGCTCAGAAGCGAATCCCTTACTCATCATTTGTCTATAGACAGCTTTGAGAGATTCCACTGAAAGCTCCATTAGATCATTTTCCTCCATGCTAACCCTCTTCATCTTTCCGTCAACTACCATCCGGACAAAATTTGGATATGCTGAGAATTCTGGACCCTTGTCCTCTGCTAGCTGCATTAACTGATCTCTATATAGTATGCTTAGCTCCTCAGAATGAGAGTATTGAATTTTTGTCGCTAGCAAGAACAACTCTGACGCAGATCTTCTCGTTATGAATTGGTCATCCACATATAGGAAAGATGTTGGGACTCCTTCTACCAAAGACAAAATAACCTGCCACTCCTTAAGCGTCGCATTGTATCCAACCCTGACTTTAGAAATTAATCTCTTCAAAGCATTTATGTAGTCCCCAGTCATTGGATTCTGCAAATTCAAGTTGTAGAACAGATCATCTGCATCCTTGTTATGAACTCCTTTCGCACAGGGTCCCATCATTATCTTCCTTGCTTCATCCCACTTCTGCCCTATCCTTCGTTTGTCCAGATCAACTTGAGGATCAGCTAGCCTTGCAAGCTCATGAACATACTGCTTCCCTTGTAGCTCCACTTTCTTTTCTAGGAAGGCAGCACGTTCTTGCATCATCTTCATTTTATGGAACTGAGCTTGTTCCAAGGCTAACTGTTGAGCTTTAAGGGTTTCCTCATCAACAGGAATTTCTTCAGGCATTCCGGAAGACATCCCAGCACCTCCACCTTGTTCCTTCAAAGATCTTTTTATAGCATGTGCCAACGGTACGTCTTTCATATCAGAATCTGAGTCAAGTACTTCATGTACTGTTTCCTGATGACTCAGGTCAACGAATGGTTCATCAACCATCACTGCCTTACCCTTTCTCCTCCTCAGAGCCTCTTCACCAACAGACGGCTCAACTTCTGGTTCCTTGACAAGATCAGCGGGTTCTTCAATTTCTTCGATGTGAACTGCCTGCTGTCTCGTCTCCTTTCCACTCTCCCCCTTAGGTGAGTTATCCTGAGCTCCACCTTGGTCTCCAGATCCACCAGCTGGATAAGAACCTCCAAAACCAGAACCAGAGGCTCCCGCTCCACTAGCACCACCTGCACCAGCATCGGGGGGAGGTTGTTGCGACTCGAAACACTCCGGGGGCACAAAACTCCTGACAGCGAACATCATTCTACTGATTTCCACAGCCATTGTATGCATTGTAGACTTCAATGCCCCCATCCTCTCATTGAGAGTGCTTCCCAAGACACCACCAACATGGCCCAAGTCATTGACCTTATTTGTCAAATCATCAAAAGCTGTAGCTTGACTTGCCATTCTTGCTGCGTAGTCGTCTAGAGCCCTTTGGTTGTTTCCAATGTTCATCCCGAACTGCCCCATCGTCTGTCCGAACTGCCTCATCTGAGTTTCCATAGAAGTCATACGCGTATCAAGATTTTCAATGTTAAGGGACGGTGTTTGGTTTAGGTGACCTCGCTCTAATACTCGTTCTGTTGGTATTTGGCGCTCTGTTTCGGGCCTTAAAAGTGAAGGTCCCTCTCTCCCTAACCTCTCACACACACTCCCTGTCTCACGCTCGTGTATGTCTTCAATTTTTGATCCGAAATATGAAGCAGTACCTGCAGAAATTGGATAAGCAAAATAATTGGCAGTTATGGGATCTATGTCTGTTCTGTCCTGAGTTGGAATCTCAGGCTGAGCGGCTGCAAAGTGTTCTTGTACGACATTAGAACCGATCCTCTTTGCAGCATCAGTACGTACCGGTGAAGGTACGGCTGAAGTTGTTAAAACTCCATGTCCTTTTGAAGCAACAGAATCTTCAAAAGGTACATAATTGTCATCAAAATCCCTATGTGTAGACTGTTTAAAGGGAGAACCACTCTCGTGAGGTGGAGTGGTTGCGTGTGACACACTAGGGTTTGACTGTGGTTGTGAAGTAGCAGCATGAAAAAGTTTGGCTTTCTTTCGAATAAGTTGCTGCTCTTCGGGTTCACTCTCCTCATCATCTTCTACATATACACGTGCTGGCTTTCTGACTTCCGTTAACAGGGGTGAAAGAGAATAAGAATGTGTATCAGGCTCAGAAATATAGCTCTCACCCTGGGATAGATCCTGCGGGTTAGTAGTCTCTTGGGTCGCGGAATCAGATACATAGGAGGAGGAATGAATAGTATGCAGGGAGAGATTACCTGATCGATTACCTTGTGCGTCATCGCTTTGCTCATCAGGAATCTCATCAAATGCCTCAGCATGAACAGATGGATTCTGAGCATGTGATGAAACTTGTGATGATGCCTCCAAATTGGTAACTCCTGCATCATATGTAAGCCACATTTGAATATTTTCAGGAATTGACATAGGTTTACCTTGATGTTTATCCTGATTAGCAATGGTTGAAAGTGACTTAGTGCCCATCCCTAGCGATTCAAATGTTGGGCTTCTGGCAAATCCCTGTCTAACAGCAAGAGCATCCTTCGGTATTAAGTCATTAATCAGCATTTGTAAGAACCGAGGAAACCAGCAGACAACATCAGTTGTAGTGAGGTCTCTGCTTGCATGAGATCCCATTGAGGCCACTATCTCAGAGAGAACTATGCGTCCATAATTTATATCCAGTTCTCTTGCTAGGGCAACTGCAAAGGTTTGCATTGGAATTGGAATTTGATGAAAATCTTTTTCGCGTGCCCGAAAACATCGTGTGATGGCCTCGAAAAAGTAATTCCATTCCACATGGAAGAATTGTTTTTGGATATTTCCTGTGATTGGGCCTTTCGGAGGATAACATCCAATTTCTTCAAAGAATCTGAGGCGTTCTGCAGCTGTAGGTTCTGGATCATAAGCATCTTTGATTGGGAATCCCAGAACCCTGTTGACAATCTCTTCAGTCACCTCATATTCCTGACCCGCTAAGGTAAACCTGAAACCGAAGGGGGTTGATTTGCTCCCAAAAGTAACCACACTAGTCCATAATTGCTGTAAAGCATCATGTACTAGTGTAGGTTTAGCAGTAAAAGCATGGCTAGCTTTGGAGTACAAATTAAGAAATCGTATCCAAAACTTAAACCGCGGGAGTTGATCACCAATTTCCATAGAAATATTATAAAAATTGTTTTTAGCAAGTGAAAATTGGTGAGCCATTTTAATTTAAATGTTTTTCTTAAAAAGATGTGAATTTTTTTTTTAATTTTGAAAAACAAGTAAATTACGAATTAAAGATTGTATCCCTTTTAATTTACCAAGAACAACAAAAGTCCCTTTTAGAAATTAAACTACGGGATTCAATCAATAGCCAATTCGAAATCTGAATATTCAAGGAGGATGAATATTCGTGTGTTTATCAGTGAAATCGTGTGTGTATATGGATGAATAATGTGGAAATCTTGTTTTGAACAGTTACACAAACACTAGATGTTTGTGTGTATGTATATGCGCGTGTATATGCGGTTACAAAACAGTATCATAACGATTAATGATAACACAGTGAATATCAGTCAACAAATTGGCAGTAATTCGTGATTAGTATGAGTTTAATCACAAAAACACGGATCAATGGTATGAAGTTTGTGAAATCGCACTGTTTTTGTGAAGCGGCTGCTGTGAAAATGAAATTAGGTAAAGTGAATTATGCATCGAGTTAGAGATGTATATATAGATGATTGTGAAATGACAAAAATGTCCCTGTTAAAAAGAGTGAAAATTACCAAGTCCATACATGGAACACCTAAGTCGAACTCTATCTCGAACATTTCTATCTCGAACATCTCTATCTCGAACATCTCTATCTCGAACATCAAGTCGAACTTCGAGATGAAGTTCGAGATAAAGGTTAACTCGAACAATTAAGCACAAATAAGCACTTTAACCAATTTTACAGCAGAAAATATAGGGAAATCCTATCTCGAACATTATTGATTTGTAGTAAATTTGGAAAATTCCCTTCTAGAAGAAACAGGGAAATTCGAGATACTTTTCGAGTTAGAAGTTTAACTCTATCTCGAACATCAAGTCGAAATTCGAGTTGAGTTTCGAGATAGACTAAGAACTCTATCTCGAACATCAAGTCGAAATTCGAGTTGAGTTTCAAGATAGACTAACTCGAAGTTAATCTCAAATTCTTTCCAAAATACCCCCTTGAAGCAAAAAGTACAGGGTAATTCAAGATATGTTTCGAGTTAGGAGGGTAACTCGAAAAATTCCCTTTAGCTTAACTGAGAACTCTATCTCGAACATCAAGTCGAAATTCGAGTTGAGTTTCGAGATAGACTAACTCGAAGTTAATTCTCAGTTCTTTTCAAAATATTCCCTTAATGGAAACCTCATCTCAACCTTTGAGATAAAATTCGAGATAGACTTTATCTCGAATATTTTGAAGATAGAACTAGGCACACTGGTAACTCTAACTCGAACTCGAAGTCGAATTTCGAGATGAATTTCGAGATAGCCAACTCGAAATTCTTCCCAGACTTAGAATTTTCAAAACTTCACTCTGACAGCTTAAGTCGAAATTCAAGTCGAATTTCTAGATGAGTTTCGAGATAGAACCTAACTCGAAATTTTGAAGTTTTTTAATTCTAAGGCCTCTAATTACATGAAACTCATGGGTAAATTCATCTAAAAATCATGCAATATTTAGAATATTATGAATTTAACTCCCCCTATGATCATGCAATCTAACAAGCATAAATTCACAGATTTGTGCTATAAAAGACACTTAAAACACAAGGAATTTATGCAAAAACATACTATATGCAACCTATAACAATCATTAATTAGGCATTTTAAAGTCTAAGCACAAAATGATTGAGTAGCTTGCACATACAAACATAAACATGGATTTTACAGATAGAAGGCTTTACTAACTTGTGTTAAGCATTCCCAATTCACCAACCAATCTATTGAATGTTACTTCATCAAGAGGTTTGGTGAATATATCTGCAATTTGTTGCATTGTGGGCACAAAATGTAGCTCCACAGTCCCCTCCTCGACATGTTCTCTTATGAAGTGATACCTGATGTCGATGTGCTTGGTTCTTGAGTGATCTGCAGGATTGTTGGTTATGGCAATGACACTTGTGTTGTCACACATGATTGGAATTTTCTTGTGCTCCATGCCATAATCCTTTAATTGGTTCCTCATCCACAGTATTTGAGCCACACAGCTTCCAGCAGCAATGTACTCTGCTTCAGCAGTAGAAGTAGATACTGTATGTTGCTTTTTACTTTGCCAGGACACCAATCTTCTGCCCAGAAATTGGCAAGCACCAGATGTGCTTTTCCTATCAATCCTGCAACCTGCATAATCTGAATCCGAATAGCAAATAAGATTAAAACCTGTATCTCTTGGGTACTAAATCCCTAGATTTGGTGTGCCCTTGAGATACCTAAAAATTCTTTTGACGGCTACGAGATGTGATTCTCTAGGATCCGCTTGGAACCTTGCACATAAACAAGTTGCGAACATTATATCGGGTCTACTTGCAGTTAAATAGAGGAGTGAGCCAATCATACCTCGATAGCTTGTGATGTCAACTGATTTACCTGATTTGTCTTCATCAAGCTTCGTGGTTGTTGCCATGGGAGTCTTAGCTGCTGATGCATCTTCTAGATTATACTTCTTGAGTAAATCTCTGACGTACTTGGATTGACAGATAAAGATACCATCTTTTCTCTGACTGATCTGTAATCCAAGGAAGAAGGACAGCTCTCCCATCATGCTCATCTCATATTTTTCCTGCATTAGCTTGGCAAATTTCTCGCACAAGCGCTCATTTGACGACCCAAAAATAATATCGTCCACATAGACTTGAACAAGTATTAGGTCATTTCTTACAATTTTATAGAACAATGTTTTATCAATTACTCCCCTAACAAAACCATTTTCAATTAAGAATAAGGATAGGGTTTCATACCATCGCCTTGGGGATTGCCTGAGGCCATAGACAGATTTGAAGAGAAGATACACAAAATCTACATGTTCTGGATCAACGAAGCCAGGTGGCTGTTCCAGATACACTTCTTCTTCTAACTCTCCGTTCAGGAAGGCACTTTTCACATCCATCTGGAAAACCTTGAAGTTCTTATGTGCTATAAATGCCAAGAACATCCTGACTGCCTCAAGTCTTGCAACTGGTGCATAGGTTTCATCATAATCAATTCCTTCTCGCTGAGAATAACCTTTTGCAACCAAACGAGCCTTGTTTCGTGTTACAAGTCCGTTTTCATCCAGTTTATTTCTGAATACCCACCTAGCTCCAATTACTGATATGTTCTTAGGTCGGGGTACCAGTTTCCAAACTTTCTGCCTTTCAAACTGATTGAGTTCCTCTTGCATTGCAATCACCCAATCAGCATCGCCAAGAGCTTCTTCTATTTCTTTAGGTTCAAGCTTGGATAAGAACCCAGAATATAAGGAAATATTAGCCATGTCAGCTCTTGCAGTTCTTCTAGTAGTCACACCAGCATCTGGATCACCAATAATTAACTCAAACGGATGGTCTCTATTCCATACCCGTTCACCTGGAAATTGTCTTGATGATTCAGCTTGATTTTCTGAGTTGGGGTGCTGACTACTTTGATTATTTTCACTAACTCCCCCTGAGTTAGTGCCAGCTCCTACAGAACTAGAGTCAACTCGACTCGAGCCTTGAGCAGTAGTCCTTGAGCTGCTATTTACTCCCCCTGAGTTGTTGCCGGTTGGTACTGAAGAAGTCTCTCCTGATCTTGTAGAATTAGCTTGTTCACTAGACTCAGGTTCTTCATGTACGCTTGTAACATTTAATGGAACAACCAACTCAGGTTCATCTTCAAGATCTTCTAAGTCCAGATTCTGAAATTTTAGGGACTCAGGTTCACTAGAATCTCTTGAAATTGATGAGAGTTTGGTATCGTCGAATCTGACATTGTAGCTTTCAGTCACTTTTCAATCATTCACTAAGAACACTCTATAAGCTGCCACCACATCTGTAGAGTAACCAACAAAGATTCCTTCACGAGCTTTTGCTGCAAACTTGCCTAGATTTTCATCATCTATAAGCACATAGCATTTTGCTCCGAAGACATGAAAGTATTTGATTGTTGGTCTTCTGTTGTTCATTAATTCACATGGTGTCTTTTCTTTATCTTTTATAATCAAGGTTCTATTTTGAGTGTAACAAGCGGTACTCACTGCTTCGGCCCAGAAATACAAAGGAAGTTTTGAATCATACAACAAAGTTCTTGCTGCTTCAACCAAAGTTCTATTCTTCCTTTCAACTACTCCATTTTGCTGTCGAGTTCTCGGGGCTGAATACTGACGACGTATTCCCTTAGATACACAGAAGTCATTTAGCACTGCGTTTTTGAATTTAGTGCCATTGTCTGATCTAATCGTCTTCACAGTAAGTGTTGAAACATTCTCAATTTGAGTGATGTGATCAATGATTAAGAAAGGTACTTCGTCTTTCGTCATTGCGAACAATACCCATGTATACTTGGAGAAGTCATCCACGATTACCAAAGCATATCTTTTCCTAGACAAAGATAGGACATTCACTGGGCCAAACAAATCCATATGAAGAAGTTGTAGAGGCTCAGTAATACTAGAAATTTCTTTGCTTTTATGCAATGCTCGCTTCGACTTTCCCATTTCACAAGCTTCACAGAGTCCTTTTGGAGCGAACTCCATTTGAGGTAGATCTCTCACCAATTCTCGCCTCGCGAGAGCATTCATCGTTTTGAAGTTTAAGTGAGATAGCTTTTTGTGCCATAACCAGCTTTCATCATCCGAGGCTTTGCTGTAGAAACAGGTGACCTCATTCTGATTTGCTGAATCCATATCTACAACAAAAAGATCTGCCTTTCGAACTCCTCTCAAAGCTAGTGAGCCTTCCTTGATGTGAGTGATTGATACACCTTTCTTGTTGAAGACAATTTTGTAACCTTTGTCACAGAATTGACTTATACTCAACAGATTGTGCTTCAGTCCCTCAACATAGGAAATATCTTCTATGATGACATTGCCAGTTTTCAGTTTGCCATATCCCTTTGTCACACCTATGCTATCATCTCCAAAGGTAACATAAGGGCCAACCTTCATAACCAACTCTGTAAGCAGGGACTTGTTTCCAGTCATACGCCTCGATGCTCCACTGTCTAGCACCCATATAACTTTATTTCTATTCTGCTTAACGCCCTGCAATGACAGATTGGTTAGACATTCTTCGGAACCCAACTTTGATTGGGCCCGGCTTTTCGATAAGATCGAGAATCAACATTTTTAACAACAGGAGATGCACTTTTCTTAACATTACTAGAGCTTTCGACTATCTCCTTTCCTTTCTCAGACTTGACAGATTTGTCAGTCTTAGGAGAAGGTTTGTCACTCCTAACTTTAGGAGGACTGACAGTCTTAGCTCTCACATGCTTTTTCTTGATGTTTGAACTAGCAACAGTATTTGAGCATGACTGGCTAGATGCATTCATTAAATGCACAAAAGTTTGCATGATGTTAAAAGTGCATGGCATACAATTAGGTTGACCACACTGTGCATGATTCTGATGCAGATTATTCATTGTATGTGTGGTAGGCATGGCATGTGCAGCAGGAATATTCATGTTAGCTTTGCATGCATAAGAAAGATGTTCAGTAGATTTACAATGATAACATGCTTTCTTTATTCGTTCAGCCTTAACCTCTTTTATGCCTTTCTCTCTCTTTCCTTGTTGTTTAACAGCCTTAGCTCCTAATCCTAGTGTAGATTCATCTCTAGGGAAATTGATTTTAACTTGTTTGATAGGAGTTATAGGTTGTGCTTTCTGGCGATCTTCCATCTCAATCTCATATCTAGCTATCAATTCAGTCTCTTCTTCTTCTATTCTAGGAACAAGATGTTTGTACATAGGTTTGACAGCGGATTTAAGAATGCTAGGTGTTTCCTTTTTAAGGTCACTGGAACTGGGGTCAATAGGTCTCTTTCCTTCTTTCTTAGGAAGGTCAGAATAATCAAGTCCTACACCTACTCCAGTTATCCTCTTAAATGTGTCATTATCTACATACACTTTACTAGCAGCTAGTTTGTAAGCTTCGCATTTAGTTTCTAACTCAGCTAGATTGTTCCTAAGACATGCTTCTACTTCTTCCTTAATGACGAGCTTGTGTTCCAGAGATTTAATAAAGTCTCTTAGGGAAGTATCTACAGTGCAAGCAGCCTCTAGCTCTTCCACTTTTGCCTCAAGCATTCTGCATTTGGCAACAAGTGTTTTCTGTTCCTTTTGAGAAGAGTCTAGGCTTTTGCACAACATATAGATCTCTTCACTAAGAGCCCCGTTCTGTTCCTTATAATCATCAATAGACATTTCTACTTTAAGAGTCAGAACTGGTACCTCTGGTTCCTCCGATGTCTCAGCCATGAGGGCAAAGTTTGCTACATGAGTAACATCTTCCTCATCTCAATCATCCCAAGCTCTTCCTTTTGTCACCAATAAAGCTCGTTTTCCAAGTCTTTCCTTCACCAGCGCTTCATACTTGCTTTTGAGGGCTTCATATGTCTCTTTTGGATAAGTCTGTTTAGGCTTTTTGCAGTCCGAGGCAAAATGTCCAGCTTCACCACAATTATAGCATTTGAACTTCATTTTGAAATCCAAAGGAGATTTGTAGCTGGTATTCTTGCCTTTACCTTGGTAGCCTGACGAACTACCACCACCCTTAGCAGCCCGATAGAAAGATGAAGAATTTCTCTGTGGTCGGTTGCTCTTTCTGAATCTCATGTTGCTGAACTTCCTTGCCATGTATGCCACGACACTATCGTCCATGTTGTCCAGCTCTTCTTGGGTGTAGTAGTCATCATCACTGTTTGATGTGCACTCGTCATCATTATCAACTTGATGTGGTGCAAGTGATGATTTAGGCTTTGCTGCAACCATTGTCTTCTTAGACTCTTCCTCATCAGCAACTAATCCTGATGCAGTTTCTTTTCCCTTTGAATCATTGTCACATGCTTGATCTTGAAGTGTTTCCAGCTCATAGGTCTTTAATATTCCATAATACTCTTCCAGAGATGTTGTATGGAAATCTCTGGTTTCTCTTATTGCGTAGACCCTATGTTCAATGCTTTTTGGCTGGTTCCTCAGATATCTCGTATTAGTCTCAACCATGGGGAGAGTTACACCTCTCAGATTCAAATCCAATACTAACTGACTGAATCGTAGATAGACATCTGTTATGCCTTCTCCTTTCCTTATTCTAAAGGTGTCATACTCCATCTTGAGTATGAGTGTCTTGTTGCTTCTGACCTCTGCAGATCCTTCCATGACAACTTCTATCTTGTCCCAAATCTTCTTTGCTGTAGTCAAACCTTTGACTATGTTGAACATTTCATGAACAAGAGATTCCATCAAGGTTTGTCGTACGGCAGTATCATAAGCTATTTGCTCCTTGTCAGCTTCCGAAAACTCCGAGGGCTTTTTAGGCTCAGACCGAGGTGCTATAACCACCCCTCCTTCCGTATGTGCAGGAATAACCACCATAGGAACAAATTTACCCTTGTCAAGGACTTCCAGATATTCAGGGTTAACAGTCTCTAGATATAGTCTCATTCTGAAAACCCATTCTTCATAGTGATCTCGGTTGAACATTGGGATCTTGAATGCATTTTTAGGAGCCATCTCAATTCTGGTCACTAAAAGTTTCTAAGTACCCAAGACTAGGCTATGTGGAATATTTATGTAGAACTTTTGCCTAAGTCGAAATTTCACTAAGTAGAAATTTTGCTCAAGTCGAAATTCACCAAGTCGAAATTCTATGTAGAAATTCTCAAGTAGAAATTCTATGTAGAACTTTTGTCCTTAGAATAAATTTTCTGCAGATTACTTTAATATTGAATAAACAATATTATCTCTTTAACACCTTTTGACTTTGAATGCTTTACCCACCTAACCCACGTGCTAGGTAATGAATATGTCTTGTTTTACTTTCGGCCGTGAATAATGCAAATCACAAAGTCCAAAAACACCTTTTTATTCTTTTACTATTTATCTGTTTGAAAAGGAGATCAAAAAGTTGTTGGGTTGTCTTCTTTGATAAGAACAGATGATGAACACTCAAGAACACCAAATATGAAAGTACCCAGATTAATTCACAAAAATTAATTAAAATACATCCAAGCTAAATAATCACACCTGGAGTATTTAAATAATATTTCAGATGAGTTTTCAACACAAACGATTTAAAGCACACTTTTCAAGAAAATGAAAAGTAGATCTAGAAAATGAAAACTCACGATTCTTCTACTCAACACAAGGATCTATGTTTTGTATGTTAAACATATAGCTCTGATACCAATTGTTAGGTCCAAATGTGTTGTAGAGGGGGGGTGAATACAACTTTTCGAATATGAGAAGCAATAAATACGATGCAATAAATGAACACACAGATTCAAGGAATATATGTCTTATATATAATTTGAAATGGTTGCTACAACATTCATTACAAAGTATAACAGAAGTTCAGAGAGAAGTGAATGATACTAAGCTCTGTGAATGCACTCTCTCTCTTTTACAAATGTTTCTCTCAAGAATTGCTCTCTTAAAACATTACACAAGTACTTCTATTTATACTACATGTAATCTATGTCCTGTAGTCTTCAAAGACTAAGATATACGTGGCCCAATGATGTCCACATAAATCTTGCCTTATCTTGAAAGCTTGGAAATCTGCCAATCAGAAGATGCCATGTGTCATGTTGAAGCTCCACTCTAAGTAGAACTTCTACTTGAGAATTTCTACTTAGCCATCTCGAATTTCTAAGTAGAACTTCTACTTAGAAACTTCTACTTGGTCATCTAGAATATTTAGTACTTAGAAAATATTCTGGTCTTCAACTTGAAACTTCAATGCACATCTTGAACTTGTGATATCTTCATGTCTTCTTTATTCTTCACCAAGCTCTTGAACATGGATCTTTATTACTGACATAAACTTGCTATCAATGTCCTGACACTTGATGCAACGGTCTGGTTCATAAGTGACTAGTCTTGATAGGGTTTTTGCTTCTTGAATAAATTACCATATCCAATTAGAAATGTGGCTTTCCAATATTTTCTTTCCTTCTTGTTCACTTGAAATCAATTGGTCTTATTGATACTGATAGTTATGATCTTGATTCTTGGCTTTTCAAATCACTGAGGCATGAACAACTTTGACTTGAACTTCTCTCAATGATTTCTTCTTGGCTTGATCATAGTTAACATGTTGAATTGTATCAATTACCTTGTCTTCATTTAGTGTTGATTTCTTGTGACTTCTTGTTCTTGATTGTCTTCTGGTTAAGTATCGTTTCCTTTAGTTTGAGTTACATTAGTTATAGTGTTACAAGTTTACACACTCTGCCTTTCAAGAGTTCTGTGCGCAGTATTCGTGAAGGCAACGGAGGTTTTAAGTTTAGCTGTATTAGTAATGGTGTAAATATAAAATACTATTGTGTCTTTAGGACTATAGCCAATAGCGGATTAAAATTGATTTATTTTATATTTAAAATTAATTAAAAATTAAATTAACCAAACCGAAAACCAAAATAAATAGGATAACCAAACCGAAAACCAAAACTTTCAACGTTTCGGCTTTAATATAATAGTATAGATAGATGTAAATTGTAGGTTCAAGTTGGTTATCTATTTTGGCTAATAAGTCTTATATAAATTGTACTTCCTCTCTCCCAAAAAACTATTCCTATTTTTCTTGGACACGTTTGTCAACGCAAGCATTTAATCGTTAATATCTTTAATTTCGTATTATTTTTAAATATAAAAATTTCATCGTATTAAAGTACTCATAAATACGAATCCAACAAGATCACACATACTCATAAATAAGTATGGTTTATCGAGTTCGAATCCAAGAAATTCAACAAGTCTTAACAATCTTGAAAATAATAAATACTGGCCAGATTTAAACTCTCTGCGGAAGACCTGTTAAGTAGTTAATCAATCTAAAAATACAGTAGCTCACAGTCTCTGGAGGACAATATGTTAAGATAGTACAGATTGAAAACATCGTCTATTAGAGTATCTCCAATGCAAGCCCATTTGTTGCATTGGGACATGTAAAATGATTTGGGCAGTGGCCATTTCCTATTTTTTTGCATTGCATGAGTAGATATAAAGTGGGCAGTGCCCAATTTGGTGGCCAAGGCCGGTTTCTTGCTTTTTAATATTTGTTATAGCCAAAATTCGGTTCGGGTATTTTCAAGATGGATTCGGGTCGATAACGGGTTCAATTTGGGATTTTAGCAAACAAATTAGGGTTTTCTAGAAGTTAGGGCGCGCCCTGGGGGGTTTAGCCCGCACCCTGGGATATGTTGGAATTCCAAGAAGATAATAATGTGGATTTCGTGATTTGATTATTGAAGAATTCCCTCCTATCGTATCTCAGGAGGGGGATGTCCGTCGCAGAAGGCCTCCAGGGGTTTGCCTGGGTATAAGGACCCTTCTTAAACACTAAGGGCGCGCCCCAAGGTAGAAAGATGGGGACTTTCTGGTGTGTGATTTGGGAGCTCTGTTCCTGTATTCAATGGGCGCGCTCTCATTGGGAAACTTCGGAGTAATCCTGCACTTTGCACCCAAAAGCTCTGGATCACCTGTCTAGCCATCTGGTGGGTGCTTCTCATTCGGGGGACAGGGATGCGTTCCGCACTTGGGGTAAACTATGGCTATACCTGCATCCTTGAAATCAAGAAATAGCTGGTAGCGGATAGGACTAGTCCTCGACGGGGGAAGTTTCCTTATCTGTGAAGTCCTGAGATCTTGGGTGAGTCTTGGGCCTTTGTGGTTAGGCCTCATAGTAGAACATTCCGGATGCTAGACCTACAATCCAAGCCCATTTGGGTTTCTTGCTCTCCAAGAACTACGTATGGCTTGATCCCCTATAAATAGCGGGGTACGTAGGCCGATTGAGGGGTTGGAAGTCGAAAGCTCTGAAATAGTCGCCACTAACCCTATCAATCTCAGCCACCAATTACGCTCAACAACCACACACCACCGTTTTCTCCGGCAAAGAACCGCCGCATCAGATCTTGTTTCCGGCGACGCACCTCGAATTTTGTTGTTCCCAAATTCCTCCGTCAACAAATTGGCGCTAGAAGGAGGGGAACCAATCAAGATCTACATCTTAGGAGGAAAAGATGTCTCACAATCATGGCAGAGGTTCTCGAGAAGAAGATGGTTATGATTCTGATGACAGCTTGGGAGATAACCAAGATGAAGCTTATGTTCTGGAAAATGTTGCTGCTCCTCTGCGACATCATGGAACTCCGGCCGCCATCGGTGGACAGCCGCCCGTTCTTATCAGTAATTCGGCATTAATGGAACAGCTGTATGTTATGCAAGATGCCATAAATAGTTTCGGGGCGAGATTGGGTTCTGTGGAGGAAGAGCAAGAATCAAGGAGAAAATCTCGGAGTATCCCACGAAATCATCGCCGATCAGGGAAATCCCCTCAGATCGAGGAAGATTCTCGAAGGAGGGAGGAAAATCACGAAAGGAGATTTCAGCTGGTCACTCATCAAAGGTTAGATTATTCTGATCCTATTGTTGAACATCCTAGTGAAAATAATTCTGAGCGCAGGTTGATGAATCCTCAAGAGAGGGCGCGCCCTCATCCTCACCGTTCGGGGCGCACTCCTAGTGAGATTCAAGGGGATGAGGAGCAAATGGCTAGAGAAAGGAGAGATTTTTCCAGCTTGAAAGAACGCATTGGAATAAGGCTTGGTGATGACGATTTGAGGATGGTGCTCCTCGAGCTTCAGAAGAAAGACAAATATATGGAATCGAGGCCCCATGATTCACATCGCGTGCCCCTTGGACATGAGCGAGCCCTTCCACAGAGTCATGATCCACAGCGTGCGCCCCCTGACAAAAGGTCGCGGCCCCTTGGATATGAGAGAACTCTTGCTCGAAATGATAATCCACGGCGCGTGCCCCCTGTTCATAACAGGTCGCGGCCCCGTGGATTTGAACAAACTCCTCAGCGTGATAACACTGGAAGAAGAAACCGTGATAACGGTGATAGAAGAATGGATTGGTATCAGGGAAATAGGCGCCCCCGTAACCAGGGCGCACCCTCAGGTGGAAGATCCCCCCGTATCCATCAAATCCCCTCAAGCACCTCCAGTGAGTCCAGGTCGAGGACGCACTCTCACTCGGGAAGACAGTATCATAGAGGTTCTCAAGGAAATTCACAACCTCATGGAAATCCTGAGGGGCAGCAAACTCAAACTCAAGAGGATGTTGTGATTCAACCACAAGTAGAGGTTCAAGGAGGCATTCAGACAGCGTTTCCACCGCCGCCTCCACCCCCGGGGGGTACTCACACTGTGGGACAACCAAATATCCAGAATATTCCTGGAGTGGGAACATTTAATGTGGATGATTTAAAGAAACTCCTTGCTCACCTGGATGGAGGAAGAATATCTGCAACTGCGCCAACATCCTCTCCCTTCTCGACCGAAGTTAGAGAGGCACAGCTCCCTGCTGGGTATAGATCAATGACAAATGATTTGCGATTTCATAGAAATGCAGACCCTGTGGAATTCCTTGGACGTTTTGATATCGAGATGGATGTCTATCAAGTTACGGAATTGGCTAGATGTCGATTGTTGGCGGCAACTTTCAGAGAGAGTGCTCAGCAATGGTTTCAGAAGCTCGGTCCAGGAGTAATTACATCATGGCAGGTGATGAGGAACTTGTTCTTGACTAAGTTCCAGGCCGCAGTAAAGTATGCCCCTCCAGTCACGACTTTGGCCAATATCAAACAAAGGGAAGGAGAGAGTTTGCAATCTTATTTCAAGAGGTTCAATTCGGAATCCACTATGGTGAGAGGGGCGACTGATGAAACACTCAAGAGTTTCTTGATAGCTGGATTGTCCGTGGGGACTGATTTTTGGAAACATCTTCAGGGGCGAGACCCACCTACTTTAGATGATGTGTTTGTACAGGCTGAGTCTTTCAAGATTGTAGAACAATCCTTGGCGGATAACCGAAAAACTGACAGTCAGAACAGCTCTAAGGGAAAGTCCGGTAAGAGGAAGGATAGGTCTCCTAGTCCTACTCGCCGTATAACAATTGGTGCGAACTGGGTGAATTTAGCCGAAGCTGGAAGGAATTGGGGTCCACCTGATACATACACTTACGATCAAAGGCCGGGTAACTATACTCCTTTAGCAGCTTCTATTGAACACATCTTTGAGGTGAATAAGAACAAAGGGTTCTTCAGAAAGCCGGAACCATTGACCTCTTGGCAGAGTAAAGATAAGAAGAAGTATTGTGAATTCCATGAATCTTCAGGGCATAACACTCATGAATGTCGTCAGCTCAGGGAGGAGATTGAGGATTTGATTAAGGAAGGATACCTGACGGAATGGATTGTTAGGGAGGTGAAGAAGCATAAGGAGAATCCTGATAGGAGAGATGGAGGGCGCGCCCTCCACGGAGATGGTAAGCCGGAAGAGAAGAAATTCGTCAAAGAAGGGAGTATTCACACCATCTTTGGGGGACACCATTTAGGGGGAGATAGCAATCACGCTATGGAGAGATATTCCAGAGAAGCGAGGTATCGACCTCTCACCGAAGAAGAAGCTAGATGGGTACATCATCCTCATAATGATGCCCTGGTAGTGGCAATTCAGATTGGTTCGAAGAATGTCCATCGGGTTTTCGTGGAGAATGGAAGCTCGGTGAATATACTATATTACAGTACTTATAAGAAGCTGGGACTCCTAGATAAGGATATGATTCAAGACAACGGATGGATCTATGGTTTTTCAGGAGAATCGGTAAAAGTTATGGGAGCTATCAAATTACCAGTAACTCTTGGGGAAGGAACTCTTTCTGTGACTCAAATGATGGATTTCATGATTTTGAATGTGGATTCATCACATAATGCTCTGGTAGGACGACCTCTGTTGAAGGAAATGAAAGTTGTGACCTCCATCTATCATCTCGCGATGAAATTTCCTACGCCAAATGGTGTGGGAACTGTACGGGGCTCTCAGCATGACTCAAGAGATTGCTACCATAAGGCGATTAAAGGGTTTAGAAGATAGCAGTATGGAGGGCGCGCCCTCCGTGAAAGTGATCCAGGAGTCATGACTGTTGTCCCAGAAGAGGTAAAAGCCAATTATCTTGTCCAAGAACCTGAAGAGGAAGAACGGCTGTACAGTGCGCGCCCTGAGAATGATACCTCGGTTCTTGATGATCTTCAAGAAGGAATGCTGGAAGAAATCGAGGAAGACGCAGAGGAAGTAATCTCAGTCGATATCAAGGGTGAGCAGGTTGAAGGGAGGTGACTGTTACTTGAAGGTTTGGTGCATACCTTCGTTGAGGAAGACTTCCCTCTTAAAGAGGACGCGCCCTCCAAGGATGCAGCACCGGTTGAAGATCCTTGAAGTTTTGATTTCGACCTTGACCCAAGGACACCACAACCGGTAGAAAAGACTGGTCCTGTAGAGGATACAATTTCTATTTTGGTAGATGAAAGGGATCCAACTAAGGTTCTGAAGATTGGATCGCAGTTGAACTCCAAGTTAAGAGGCATGCTCACCAACTTCCTTTTAAACAATCTGGATGTTTTTGATTGGAGTCATGCTGACATGGTTGGAATTGATCCGAAGGTTATGTGTCATCGTCTGAATATAGATCCTACCAAGAAGGGAATCCGCCAGAAACGCCGGCCAGTGAGTGGAGAGAGAGCCATAGCATTGAAAAAAGAGGTGGATAGACTTCTAGATGTTGGGCTGATCAAGGAGTCATATTATCCAGATTGGTTGGCTAATCCTGTTCTCGTGAAAAAACCAAATGGAAAATGGAGGACTTGTGTGGATTTCACTGATCTGAACAAGGCATGCCCGAAGGATAGCTTTCCACTCCCGAGGATTGATCAGTTGGTGGATGCCACGGCAGGACACGCTCTTTTAAGTTTCATGGATGCTTACTCGGGTTACAACCAGATCCCTATGTATGAACCGGATCAAGAACACACTTCCTTTATTACAGATCGAGGATTGTATTGTTATATTGGGATGCCTTTCGGGTTGATCAATGCTGGCGCAACCTATCAGAGGTTGGTAAATATGATGTTTAAAGATCTGATAGGGAAAACCATGGAGGTATACGTGGATGACATGATTGTTAAATCCTTAAAAACAGAGGACCATGTAAAGCATTTGGAACTGATGTTCGAGATTTTGAGGAAGTTTAGGATGAAGCTGAATCCTCAAAAATGTGTCTTCGGGGTAGAGTCCGGGAAGTTTCTAGGATTTATTGTCAATCATCGTGGAATCGAGGCAAATCCAGCAAAAATTAAAGCTCTTCTTGACATGAAATCTCCATCTAGTGTGAAGCAAGTTCAGAGTCTCACGGGAAGGATAGCTGCCCTTAATCGTTTCGTAACAAAATCATCGGATAAATGTAGAGAATTCTTCAAAGCAGTAAAGGGGGCAACCAAGGATTTTGTATGGACATCTGAACGTAAGGAAGCTTTTCAGAGAATAAAGGAGCACTTGGGAAATCCTCCACTTTTAGCTAAGCCTGTGGAAGGAGAGACGTTAATTTTATACTTGGCCGTTTCGGAACATTCCATCAGTGCGGTGTTGGTAAGAGAAGAAGTTGATCATCAGTCTCCGGTTTACTATGTGAGTAAGCGTTTGCTCGATGCGGAAACCAGATACACTAGCATGGAGAAGTTGGTTTATGCCTTAGTTCTAGCATCCAGGAAGCTTCGGCCTTATTTTCAAGCTCACAAGATTGAGGTTCGTACGGCATATCCATTGAGAGGAATTCTCCATAAGCCGGAAACCTCTGGTCGAATGTTAATATGGGCAATTGAGTTGGGACAATTTGATTTGGAATATACTCCAAGGACTGCTATCAAGGGTCAAGCTCTAGCTGATTTCATTCTTGAATTCGAGTCGGAAAATGGAGAAAAATCGATTGTATTGGTTGAGCCTGGAATTCCACTTAAGAGGGCGAGCCCATTTGAAGAAGTTCCTCAACCTTGGTGGAAGTTACAAGTAGATGGAGCTGTCAATAATGGGGGGGGCTGGAGCAGGTGTAATCTTGTTTACCCCCGAAGGGAATCAACTCATGAGTGCTATTCACTTCAAATTTCAAGCAACTAACAATGATGCAGAGTATGAAGCCTTGATTAATGGGCTGAAAATGGCTTTGGAGATGAAGGTAGTGAATCTCATTGTGTTAAGTGATTCAGAATTAGTGGTTGGACAAGTAAAGGGTGGATTTCAGTGCAGAGGTCCAAGGACAGAGCTTTACATGAGGTGCGCTCAGCGGTTGATCAAAAATTTCCGAGAAGTACGGGTAGAATGTATTCCACGAGATGAGAATTGTAGTGCAGATGTGTTAGCCAAGTTAGGGTCCCAAAAAGATGCTATGCTGTTGGGAACAGTACCTTTGCAAATTCAGGAAGTACCTAGTATTCCAGAGATAGAAGTCATGGAAGTGGAATCAACTCCAAATGTTACTTGGATGACTCCCATTCAAAAATATATCCGAGGAGGTATACTTCCAAGTGAGAAGCTTGGGGCAAGGCGGCTTCGGTATCAACCGGCTAGATTTGTGGAATATGATGGAATATTATATAAGAGGGGTTTCAATCAACCACTTCTCAAGTGCATAGATGGAGATGAATGCAATTACATCCTTAGGGAGATTCATGAAGGGATTTGCGGCAACCACTCGGGGGGTGGTTCGTTAGCAATGAAGGTGTTAAGGCAAGGATATTATTGGCCTACATTGAAGAAGGATGCTTACGAGTTTGTTAAGGCATGTGACAAGTGTCAAAGGTTTGCCAACTATTCTACCAGCCCTGTTACTACTTTGACTTCTTTAATGAGTCCATGGCCATTTGCCATGTGGGGAATAGATCTCATTGAAGAACTCCCCAAAGCTAAGGGAGGTGTGAAGTATGCTGTTGTTGCTGTGGATTACTTTACCAAGTGGGCGGAAGCAATGCCCTTGGCCACCATTACTGCAAGGAAAATTCGAGATTTTGTTTTCAACTCTATTGTGTGCAGGTTTGGAATTCCATATAAACTCGTGTCGGATAATGGAAAGCAGTTCGACAGCAAAGAGTTACGGAAGTTGTGTGATGACTTGGGGATAAAGAAAGAATTTGCAGCTGTGTATCATCCTCAAAGTAATGCGCAGACAGAGGCTATCAATAAAATAATCAAGCATACCTTGAAGACGAAGTTGGAAGAAAGCAAGGGGAATTGGCCTGAAGAACTTCCCATGGTGTTGTGGTCAAACAACACAACTCTAAGAACTACTACTGGAGAGTCTCCTTTTGTGTTGTCTTATGGATGTGAGGCGATGGTTCCGGTAGAAATTGGAGCGGGATCATTCAGGAGAGATTTCTATGATGAAGAAACCAATATGGTAAATCAAAGGCTGGGTCTGGATTTTTTGGAAGAAACAAGAACCAATTCACAGCTGAGGTTGGCAACTTACCAGCAAAGGGCTGCAAGGTATTATAATCGAAAGGTGAAGACCCGTCTTTTTAATGTGGGTGATTTGGTTCTTCGGAAGGTCATGCCAAACACAAGGGTAGCTGCACATGGAGTCTTTGGTCCTAATTGGGAAGGTCCTTACAAGATCAAATCTATCATCTGGAAAGGCACTTATCACTTAGAAGACTTGGATGGTAACACGATTCTGAGGGCATGGAATGCGGAGCATTTGAAGAAGTATTATCAATAGGGTGCAGCTTCGGCCCCCTATTTTATGAAGGCTTATATTTAAGTTATAGAATAATATCAATAATTGTTCTCCTAGTCTAGGAGGGTAGTATGTATACGCCTTCCTTAATTCTAGTCGAGACTTGCTGTTTTTATTCCACGTTTTCTCAAATTTTATTCTCCTTAGCTCGGGGGGTATCACATGTATACCTTCCCTTGTTCTGTCGAGATTTGAATAAAGAAGTTTTTTGAAGATTAATGAAGTATATCAGGATGCTTTTTATGTCTTTTGAAGAAGTTTTGATTACAAGAGGTTGCGCCCCATGATTTTAGGGCTCGCCCTAAAAAAGAAGTGCATAATTACAAGCAAATTTTGACAATTCCACGGAATTTTACTAAGGGCAATGCCTTAGGGCGCGCCCTACACTTATTTGAAGAATTTTTGAAAATGTTTATCTATCACGATTAAAAATCTGGTGGGAATATTTTCTTAAACGAAAATTATGAAGAAAAGGTCGCACCCCGTGTAGGGCGCATCCTTATTAGAAGAATTTAACAAAAAAAAACATGAAGATAAGTAATAAGCATAGCAAAGTTCAAAAGGCATTAAAGGTTAGGAATTACAACTTGCAGGGTTTTACAAAGGACCCGCACCTTAAAAAGTTAAAGTATGAACGAACAAATTTGAAGATTGAAACCCTAGGGCGCATCCTTAGGGGAAGAAGAAGGGATGACCTTGGAAGGGGAAGGAGGTGCATCCTGAGCATTGATTGGGCGAACTGTAGTAAGGGGAGATACATCTGCAGGAGGTGAGCTTTGAGTAGGTATGACTGCAGGAGGAGAGGTTTGAACATTTTCAGCAGGGGGCGCTCCCTCGGAGGCATCCTCTAATCCCAGTTCCACTCTTTTATCTTTGATGGCTACAGCATGGTCGACTTTAAACTTAGCCACATCCTCACCAGCATCAGGACCGAACTTTTCCCAGGTATAGTCAGGGTCGTCGGCTAGAAAGCCAATAAGATAGAAGTTAAAGCCCCATTCAAAGTTCTCATCCTCAATAGCCTCTCTCTGTTCCCTCAACTTAGATTTTTCAATTTCTAAAGCACTTTGTTGAGCTTGGAATTCCTCCCTTTCTTTCTTCAACCTTTCGACTTGATCACAAAGATATTTGCCATAGTCAATGGATTTTTGAAGATCCACTTGAAGGGTAGCAATGGTGGCATCTTTGGCATCACATTCCTTCTTCCATTTGTTATCAGTATCGATAACCATTTTTGAGTACTTTCTGTTTTCGGTCTCAAGCTTGTTAATGTGGAGTTTTTCCTTGTGAACTCTCTGGGCGCGCCCTAGAGATTGAATTAATAGTTGGGCAGATGCTCGAATCATGGACTCAGATTCTTCGTCAGCATTCATGTTCTGCCATAAGTTGACTTCATCTTCTCCAACAAGAGAAGCTGCAGCTGGGCCAATCAAAGTCTCAACATATGAGGGCGCGCCCTCGGTTCTTGGTTTCTTTCCCCTGTCGATGGAGGGTTCTTGAGTATCAGCATTCCTTTTTAAGGACTCTGTGGATGGAGTGACTATGTCACTAGAATCCTTTCTTTGCACAGGGCGCGCCCTGGAGTCAGATGTACCTGCTTGGTCAATTTTCTTTTCTTTGTCATTCTTTTTTTTGGCCGCTCCAAATCCACGAGGAATCCTAGGAGCCATACCTATATGAGAAGAAAAAATTATGCTGCGCCCTGGGTAAAGAAGGCATTATACAAACTATAAGATATAACATAACAATTTTATTGCAAATAATAAAGAAAGACGGTTAGGGCGCGCCCTATGCTACAACTTGTGTACCTTCATCGGAGTCAGAATTTTCATTTTCACTATTGCTAGAAGGGGGTGTGGGAACGGGAATTCCCTTCTTAAACTTTTTAAATTTGCAAATGTGACCAACTCTATCAGATAAAATTCCTACTCTCTTTAAGTTATCTTCTGTGATTAAAGATTGGAGGTTGAATTTTTCTGGTGCAACTTTAAGGACGGCTTTTGCCCGGATTGAAGCCGCGCCCTCAAGCGTTTTCTGTGTTCTTTTATCTGTTGGAATTCAAAGGAGTTAATATATATAAAAAAAAAAAAACTGAGATAAGAAGGGAACAAGGCTCATCCTCACTTACTAGGATTTGTGTTGAATTGTATACGAACTCGGGGGACATCCCAGACATAGAAGAAAGGCTCTTTCCAAAACTTGAGATGGTTGATTCTCCCTTCGGAAAAACCTTTGTTGTGGTGAACTTTATTGATTACAAGATAGTAATAACCGATGCTGGATTGTCGAATGCTGAAGAAATAGCTAACCTCATGCATAGAGGGAGTTCCTAACTCAAGGTCATGGTAAAGAATGAATAAAGCAAGTACAAGTTTGTAACTATTTGGGGAGAGTTGAATGGGTGCTATGTCATACCACCTTAATATCTGTTGAAGGTAAGTGTGTAAGGGCGCGCCCACACCAAGAGCTACAAGCTTTGGGGTTAAGACCATCCTTGAAATTTTAAAGTTTCTGCCATAATTAAAAATATGGGGACGGTGATGAGGATGTGGAATAGCCCAGATACCCTCTTGACCATAATATTGCATAACCCATCCTACTTCATCGCTTGTAGCAATGGAAGACATGTTCACACAAGCTAGTTTGCCCTGTTTCTTTCTGAGTTGGTTTTTCTCTTTTTCGGACATGCTTTTATATCTTCCCCACTTGATATCGATCTCCTCGTCGAGAACTTCCCAGTGTTCGAACGGGACGGGTGAAGATGGTGGAGATGCTGGTTCAGAATCAATCATGGGTGAAATGGAGGAAGCCGAAGGCGCGCCCTCAGAAGAATAAGAGTCGAAAGAATGCGTATCACTAGGAGAGTTGGAATCTGGGGTATAATCAATGTCAGAGGGATCTGTATATAAAGGATGTGGAGTTTTTTCAAGTATTAATACTGGGTTTTTTGTTTTATTCTTTAAACGGATATCAAGGGGGACATTATCTAAAGAGTCTTCGCTGGAGAAACTCATTCTATCTTCGTTGAAATCTTCAATAAGGCGCGCCCTGTCTTCTGAAGAGATGAATGAGAAAAGAGGCCGGTAATGATTTGGAGGAAGTGGAGCTGGCAAGGGAGAGTGTATCCCTTTGCTTTTATTGAATTCCTTAAAAGGATGAAATGGTGAAGGCGCGCCCTCCAGCTGCAAAGAATTAAAAATAAAAGCACTAAGGGCGCGCCCAAGGGAAGAAGAATGAAGGAAAGTTTGTACTACAACTTAAATTAAGTATGTGACCTAAAGTTATTAGATGAACATTTAGCATTTTTTGGAAGACCTTAGGGCGCGCCGTAAGTGTAGGACACGCCCAAGGATTCAGTCTAGTGTTCAGAATCATGTTAATATGGGATTACATTGGAAAAATAAGATCAAACAAGTATACATACAAATATACATACATCGGACAATGAAGAACACGGGGTATATGAACAGTTGTGTTGTCGAAATAGACAATTTATACGGTCAAAATGCAAAATAAGGACATAAAAACGTACCTTGTAAGTTCTGGAGTATGATTTGTCGAAGAAAATAGCAAAAACGTGACGGAGATGGCCGGATTGTCGTCTGGAGATTGAAGTCGCCGGAGTTGGGTTTAATTTGGAGAAAGATATGTGAAAAAAGAGTAAAGTAAAGAAGATGGGGGTATTTATAGGCGAAATAAGGGAGTAGTGGATGACAGTTGGGAGAATGGGAGTCGTTTGAAATTCTAAGGCCGCGCCCTCTCCTAGGGCGCGCCCAGGATGAAATGTTAGGAGAATTTTGTTTTTTTTTTCCCAGGAAGATTCCTTACATCATCTCTGATTTCATATGGAATTGGGGGGTAGTTGTTATAGCCAAAATTCGGTTCGGGTATTTTCAAGATGGATTCAGGTCGATAACGGGTTCAATTTGGGATTTTAGAAAACAAATTAGGGTTTTCTAGAAGTTAGGGCGCGCCCTGGGGGGTTTAGGCCGCACCCTGGGATATGTTGGAATTCCAAGAAGATAATAATGTGGATTTCGTGATTTGATTATTGAAGAATTCCCTCCTGTCGTATCTCAGGAGGGGGATGTCCGTCGCAGAAGGCCTCCAGGGGTTTGCCTGGGTATAAGGACCCTTCTTAAACACTAAGGGCGCGCCCTAAGGTGGAAAGATGAGGACTTTCTGGTGTGTGCTTTGGGAGCTCTGTTCCTGTATTCAATGGGCGCGCTCTCATTGGGGAACTTCG
The DNA here is from genome assembly GCA_036435485.1 of Saposhnikovia divaricata. NCBI lineage: Eukaryota > Viridiplantae > Streptophyta > Magnoliopsida > Apiales > Apiaceae > Saposhnikovia > Saposhnikovia divaricata. The sequence continues at coordinate 44,011,816 of CM071594.1, read as the reverse complement.
GAGTAATCCTGCACTTTGCACCCAAAAGCTCTGGATCACCTATCCTGCTATCTGGTGGGTGCTTCTCATTCGGGGGACAGGGATGCGTTCTGCACTTGGGGTAAACTATGGCTATACCTGCATCCTTGAAATTAAGAAATAGCTGGTAGCGGATAGGACTAGTCCTCGACGGGGGAAGTTTCCTTATCTTTGAAGTCTTGAGATCTTGGGTGAGTCTTGGGCCTTTGTGGTTAGGCCTCATAGTAGAACATTCCGGATGCTAGACCTACAATCCAAGCCCAGTTGGGTTTCTTGCTCTCCAAGAACTACGTATGGCTTGATCCCCTATAAATACCGGGGTACGTAGGCCGATTGAGGGGTTGGAAGTCGAAAGCTCTGAAATAGTCGCCACTAACCCTATCAATCTCAGCCACCAATTACGCTCAACAACCACACACCACCGTTTTCTCCGGCAAAGAACCGCCGCATCAGATCTTGTTTCCGGCGACGCACCTCGAATTTTGTTGTTCCCAAATTCCTCCGTCAACAATATTTTAATCTTTGTTGCTCACCTGCTCTTTATAATTATACTATTTTAATATATTATGTATGTACGTTATGCCTTCAATATACATTTTATATTCAGTTGTCCAAAGGAAATGGGCTTTAACCATTGGACGGAGCAGGCCAATTTTATCCCGTGCCCAATTTAAGATGACATGACGTGTAATTGGATCCAAAAAAAAAAAGGAAATGGCCATGACCAGTATGGATGCTCTTAGAGCATCTCCAATAGAGGTTGCCAAGTCCTATGTGGCATGGCACTCTTGGTTGCCCACCTATTGGAGTGTCAATGTTGCCAAGAAGTTGCCCACCAAAATTGCCAAAAGTTGGCAACTTCCCTATTTAGTTAAAACACATACAACTCCTTAAAAATGTATTTAACTTTATCCTTTTTTATATCTCCCATATTTTAAATGTATTTATAAGACAATACAAAATTAATGTATGGGACCACATTGATAACTTTTAAAGTTGCCACCTATTGGAGTAGATTTGTAACAAAAGTTGCCAACAATGAGATGGAGGAGAGAAGAAATAAAAAAGTAATATATATGATTATGGGGTAAAAGTTGGCAACTATATTGGCAACCTTCATTGGAGATGCCCTTATAGACTATACTGCATAGTGCATACAGCAAAGTCTGCAACTACTACTTTTTACATGCCGACAAACAGAATGTATTTACAAAAGTTACGTGTTGATGATGATTTCAAATCATAACATGGATATATATATATCACTCTCTCTGCATGCAACTTGTTATGCCATATTTCTGGACACAATTTCACAAGAATTGTGTAGACTTGATCGATGAAAACGGTATTCGATACAAGAGATAAATCGAGACAGTGTCGAATCCAAATAAAAACCTTAATTCCCTAAAATAGTCACATTCATACAAATCGCTCTATTATTCCACCATCTCTCCGATTTCGTGTTATTACGAAATTTCTCCAACAATATTTAATGCTTGAAGGAGGGATATTTTATTATTAGTGGAGAACAAATAATTACAATCAATTGGGGTTTTGGATTTTATTTATTTATACACCCACAAAAAATCACAAGGGAGTCAACAATAATTGTGAGAGAAGCAAGGCAGCAGGAATTGATCAAAGCACCAGAGAGCAACATCAATTAAAGATGGAGGCAGGCAACTTTAAAAGCACATCAAAAATTGGGGTAAGACTTAAGAGATGTTTGAGCAAGGCAAGGAAAACTGGGCAACAGTAGCTACAAAATCAAAACATCGATGGTCCCGTGTTGCGGGCCCGATAGAAGATTAAAAGAAAACACAGGAAGCAGCAACTCACAAGAAGTAGACGAAGCATAGTAACAGGAAAAAGGAAGAAAAAAAGAATAGCTTGACTGGCAATTGGCAAGTATAGGTGGAGCCCACGGAAGAAAAACAAACTAACAATTGCAGACCATTTGAACTGTACCGGTTCAATTGCTAAACAAAAAATCAAGATAAGTTTTAAATTCTTATTTTAATTTTTTACAATTAATTATATTATGCCATGCATGCATAGTTATGTTTTTAAATACATTTTAGAAAACATAATTTTTATTTAAAAATTCGTGCGATTCATATTTTTATATTTATAAAATTATTGCGATTTAGAAAATATCGTACAAGATATTTATGATTTGATGAATTGATTGTGTATATTTTACAATCTCGTACGAGCTGCATGCTTTGAAGAAAACAATTATATATTCGATACGTGTAATTTTGAAAAAGATATTCGACAAAAAAGACATTATATTTGAGAAAAAAAATGTCGCAACATTTTTTAAATGGCATATTTATTATTGCATTTGGATTTGTAAAATATTTTACATATATTGTTGAGATAGTACATATATGTCAAAAATATTTTCAAACTTTCAAACTGAAACTGTCAAGTAGGGTAGCCTAGACAAGCTATAAATTCTGCAATGCTACGCGTCAGTAAAGTGCAGCACCCTCTGGATTATTGAAGGCCCGTGAAGAGATCTCTCACGATCGCATGGATGAAGGCATCCCTATGCATAATATCTTTAAGATTTCATAGTACAGCTAGCCTAACAAGGGACGCGTGATCGCATGGGTGGAGACATCCCTATGCATAATATCTTTAAGATTTCATAGTACAGCTAGCCTAACAAGGGGCGCATGCGAGGTTCGCCAGGAAACCTCATAGCACAGCCAGCCAAAGAAGGGACGCATGCGATGTTCACCGGGATTATATCTCCATATCTTATTAAAGACCCCGCCAAACATATCTTTATGTGGTTGCATTAGACACTTGAATAACATGTATGCCAATTCGGGTTATATACTAGTACCAAGGTCCTAACTAGACAATAAGGATCGCAATGGATTTTAAATAAATTATTATCATTTGAAAACCTTGGCAAATATATATCTATATTAGTCGTCGCTTGCTATCACACTTACATCCGCATACACCTAACGAGAACAGTGGTGCTCTAAATGTTTTTTTAATCATCTATTTTCAGTTATTTCAGAGATCAGAGAAATTTGGAAGCTTGAAGAATTTTTAGTTCTACATTGCAGCAAGCTGCACTGAAGAACTGGGGGCTAGTTGTTATGCCATATTTTTGGCATGTCTAATAACCTCCCAAATTTCTAATATTATTAATTATTAATTCAGATGAATAATTATTGCTTAACCGCTAAGTTTTATCCTCTCTCTGAATCGAGGAAATAATTAATCTCAATAAATGAATTACGGAAAATATTTCCAAAACAGGAAAATATCACAACGCCAACATTAAATCAGGTAAAATCAGTAATTGCCACATTAATGAAGTTTATCCCTAAATTCTTTCAAGGATAGACACAATTTCAAAAGAACTGTGTAGACTTGATCCAATATAAATTGGTACATAGTCATCTTAGGAAAAAAGATCCGATATACGAGATAAATCGAGACACATGCCGAGTCCAACTTCTCTATTTTTCATAAACCCTAATTTACTAAAACAATAACATTCATGCAAATCACTCTATTATTCCAATATCCCTCCAATTTCATGTTATTACAAAATTCGTTAACAACACAACTATAAATCTTGCAGGATATAAGAATGTGGGTCAAGTTGGTATCTAAAGATATGTAAATGTGATATTGTCGCCTAACTAGAGTTGATTGCACAAAGATGGGCGTTATTCATCTACCAATTGTCAACTTCATAGTTGGCTGCTTTGTAAAACAATCATGTGGAACAAATATTCAACAAATGTGAAACCATTACTCTGTTTTCCTTTTCATTCAACATCCGAATCTTTCCTGTATGAGGTCATTTTGCTTACCAAAGAAAATGTTAACTTTCACGAATTCGGTGCAAGCGGTTATTTATGCATTATATCATATTGCACAAAATTTTGGCACACATATAATAAAATTGTTGGCGTGTATGTATATAGGGATTACAGTATTATTTGTACATATTATATTATTAAAAAATTATAATATGATCTATTGTGATAGTAGTTTACCTCCGACAATCTCCTTAAATTTTATTATAATAAATATGATAAGTGAATTTTTTAGGTATTCATTTAAGATTTTCCATATATTTTGTCATTTGATTCTAATTATTGTTTGGATTATCTTAAAAGCTTTTAATCACTATTCTAAAAATTTTCGATTCAACTGATTACTCCCCGATTAATATTCTATAAGGTACTCAGTCGATTTGATTTTTAAAATCCCCGATTAATTTTTACCACTACTTCTTGATCAGATTATTTATACTAAATTAATAAAATTAAAATAATATATTATTCAAATATGAATTATTATTTGTTTTATGATATGATAAATACATATTAATTAATAAATAATAAAATTATAATAATATACTTAATAATATTATAATATTAAAAGACATCCGATTTTTATTCCGATTAATACTTTCAATTAATCCCGATTCAACAATTAATCCTTGAAAGATTTTCCTACCTATACCCGATTTCGATAACCCTGCTTTTAACTCTAAATTACTTATGACTATTGGATAGAGAACCTTTGATCAAATCCAATAATCTAATTTACATATATATATATATAGGCTATTGTTCCATGGAGAACCATTTTATATGGAGAACCATGGAGAACCCTCTCCATTAATATCAACCATTAGATCTAAATCAAATCCAACGGCTTATAATAATTTAAAATTAAAAAAATAGGCATACACTGAGCTCATCTCCTGCAATCTCTCCGATAATCCCTCCGATTAAATTTCAGCGGCAATTCCTCCGGCGATATGTCTCCGTACTGTATTTCTCTCGCAATCTTCAATTGTAATCGATTTTAGATCGTTTTCGCTCAATCTAATCAATCGTAGTTTCCGTTTTATCTTCGTACGATCTCCTCCTCTCACTTTCTGTGATTTTCAACGGAAACTATGGCGTCTTCATCAAATCAAGCTCGAAACTATGATTCTACTTTTGATATTGAGTGTTCATCAAGTTTAAATCTTTAACCTTCAGTTTTGTACACATAATTTGTTAATATATGCTTCGATTTTGTAGTAGAATCAAATCATAATGTCAAAAACTATGCGTATACTGTACATTGACTGCTCATCATGCTTGAATCTTTATCCTTCAGTTTCGTACAAAAAAAATTGTTAGTTTATGTTTTGATTCTGTAGTAGAATCAAAATTATGTTTGTTACATATTTAGTTGTTCTTTTGAAGTTTATTCTACTGTTTCTGATTTTGTTATCGAATCTAACAAACCTGTAAGATCCTTCAATGATCAGTTAGTACTATTCATATTAGTTTCAATTTACTGTTTATGATAAAAGTTCATATTTGTGTTCATATGCTTCCTTTTTAGCTTTATTGAATGATTACCAATAATTTTTTTATACATATCGTTCGATTTTTAGAGTATTCTATAGTAGAATCACAAATAAATTTATGATTTTATAGGCTTTAGTATTCCATTGTATTCTATAAGCTTTACGATTTTCAGTGCTTCTGATGAACACTTTGATTCTACAATTAACAATTACTTTCATTCTACATCCAACAATTACTTTATTATGTTGGTATTTGTCTTGGTTCTACATTAGCATCAAAATAGTTGCATAGTTAGTTTTTGTGATTTGAAACTATGGGGGTGTTTGGGAGAACTTTTTTCCAGAATAAGTCAACTTATTGTAAGATAAAGTTAGAGATTCCTAACTTTCTAACTTATTTTCCAACTTATTTTTGCAACTTATTGAATCTCAAACATATATTAAATACTTTTATAAATAAAAATTATCAAAACATAAAATTTTTACCCGAAAATAAGTCCACAAGTCCATAATAAAAGTTGAGCCAAACAAGCACTATGTAGTTTCAAAATTATATTTGGTTATGTTATTGCACCACATACAGTTGACCTAATTTGAGTAGTCGTAGTAGTTGATATCTGCTACAATTAATATTGAACCTAAAGTCATCTCAAGGTATTAGTATCCAATTTTTTTGTTAGGTCTACATTTCCCTGTGTATTATTCTAGCATCGTAATGTCTAGTTTTGTAATTATTTGTACAGGGTGTATAGGTAAAGGTAATTAGGTATATTTTAAACAAGTTGAAACCTGATGTACACTAATTGCATCTCTGCCTTTTTTCACTGTCTTTTACTTGGTTCTTTTACATTATCATAATATTGAATTTTTATCCTGACTAACATTTTTAATGGTTTATTTTTGTCTTTTATTCAGTCAATGTTCCGTATACTGAAAATAGTGATGCTGTTGAACTTACATCTGATTCCATTGTTAATGATATGGTCGAAGATTTGTTAGAAGGCTTTGACGATTCTTTTAGTAAAAGCAGCAATTTATGGATTCCCAAAGTGTTTGATGACAAAGTTATACCATACCCTGGCCTTCAATTTACCGATATTGAATCTTGTTTTCAGTTCTACACTGAGTATGGAAGGCAGGGTGGATTTGAGGTTCGGAAGTCAACACAAAAAGTCAGACAAGGCATTATTGTTACGAAATATATAGTCTGTTCAAAAGCAGGGCACCACGAAACTTCTATGTAAAAAAATCTGGCTGCTAAATCAGATTCATCTCATTCATCCAGTACTATTGATGTGCAACTTAAATGTAGGAGGACTGTCACTAAGAAATGTGAATGCAATGCAAAGATAATTCTCAAGTACATGGGCTTGAATTGCTATGCAGTTTCCTCTTTTATCGAAGGTCATAACCACCCGTTAACATCTGCATCTGACAAAGAATTTCTTCGGTCCAATCGATGTATGACTTCTTTTGAGCGTCGATTTGTTTTAGATTCTGCAAAATCAAACTTAGGCCCATATAGAGCTCACAACCTCTGCAAGTCCATTTCTGGCTCTTACTCTTCTGTTGGTGCAACTGCTGTGGATTTCCAAAATTGGATGAGGGATATTAAGCTTTACATTGGTAAGCATGATGCTGACATGCTGCTTCAAAAATTTGAAAATAAACGGGACACATCAGATGGAGGCTTCTTTTATGAATATCAGACAGATTCAAATGGCCACCTAACTCGTTTATTTTGGTGTGATGTTCGAGGGCGCAGAAATTATGATGTTTTTGGAGATGTTGTGTCTTTCGATGCAACATATCGTACAAATAAGTAATTTTTTTACTGTACCTTTACATTCAATCATCTTTCAGTCATTCACATATATCACTGACTATATTATTTATTTATTTGTATTACAGATATGGTATGGTATTTGTGCCATTCATTGGTGTCGATAATCATTGGAAAAGTGTTACATTCGCTTCTGCTTTGCTTAACCAAGAGAATGCAACAAATTTTACATGGGCGTGTGAGACTTTTCTAAAAGCTTTTACACGCCCTCCAAAATGCATAATAACTGATCAGTGTCTTGGGATGAAAGTAGCAATTGATACAACATTTCCCCGTGTTATGCATCGATACTGTATGTGGCACATCATGCAGAAGTTTCCATCCAAGGTAAATGAATTCTATAAATTTTTAACTTTTAAACCAAATTAGTATTGGTTCTCATATTTGGCATTTTTCTAATGAGTTTATGCTTCTTTTTTTAAAAAATAAAAATAAAATTGTAGACTGGTCATGTTTTATGTGCGGATACTGGTTTCATGGAAGTACTTAATAAATTTGATTTAAACAGTTGTTCTACTGTATAACCAAATTTTTCCAAATTTTGGTTCTATTACAGAAGCACAAAACTTGTTCTATTAAAGAATCATAGTTTATACCTTACTATCTGTAAACAAAACTGGTTCTATTAAAGAACCACAAATACAACAAATGTAATAAAACCAAATTAGTATTGGTTTTCATACTTGGCGTTTTTCTTATGATTTTATGCTTCTTCTTTTTTTAAAAAAATTGTAGATTGGTCCTGTTTTTTGTGCGGAGTCTGGTTTCATGGAAGCACTTAATAAGTTTGTTTGGTCGTCACACTTGACGGTTGCTGAATTCGAAGAAGGTTGGGATGCGGTGCTTAAGGAATTTGGATTGACTGAACATGTTTGGTTGAAAGAGATCTATTCTATTAGAGCCTCATGGATTCCTGCCTTCTTTAGGGACAAGCCAATGGGAGCATTACTCAGAACAACTTCAAGGTCAGAAAGCAGCAACTTTTTCTTTAACCATTTTGTTCAAAAAGGTGACACACTTTCAGAGTTCTACTTGTGTTATGAGAGTGCCATTGACAAACAGTTTCATGATCAAAAGAAACTGAATAATACTGATTTGAATTGTATTCCACAACCTATAACTGAGAAGGATATTGAAAAGCATGCAGCTCGGCTTTACACTCGTTCTATGTTCTACAAGGTTCAAAAACAAATAAAGGCGAGTTGTTTTCATATCAGTCTGGCAGGCCAACCAACGGTTGTCGATGGTGTGAATAAGCACATAGTTCATGATAAAAGTTTGAACGGGAAGTTTTTTGAGGTTGTCTTTTCTCCGTCAACAAATGATGTAAGCTGTTCTTGCAAGCTTTTTACTAGAGTGGGTTATCTCTGTCGACATTGTTTTTACTGTTTAGGTCTTTGGGGGGTGGATAAAATTCCAAATCAGTTCTTATTAAAGCGCTGGATGAGAAATGCAGATAGATTTTGCAAATTGAAGTTTTCTGCTGAAACTGAAATTAGTAGTGATGGGCAGATAATTAGAGATACATCAAATAAAATATGGAGGGTGTACCAAGCTTGCTTTGATAATGTTTCCAGTAATGTAAATGGTTTACATTATTTGTTGGATGAAATGAAGTGTTTGAGGACTAGAATTGAAGAAAAATATGAGAAGTGTCCAGTAACAAAGGATGACATGCTTCAAGAAATATTTGGTGTTAGGCCTTCAGGTTCAACTAGTGTTCGTCCGCCACTGCCAAGTAATAATAAAGGAAGCCGAAAAAGGATTCCTGGTCCTGCAGAGTTAAGTTGTGATGGTAAAAAGAGAAAACTGAAGAAGTGCAAAGGATGTGATTCGTATGGCTATCATGATAAACGTAATTGCCCGGGAAAAGTGAAACAGGTTCAGGGCGTTCAGATTCAATCAAATCAGTCCATGCAACCTCCAACTTTGGATGGTCAGAATGTTCATACGAATGGAATCCCTGATCCCAGTATTGAAGTACACTCTCCGTCTTTGGATTGTCAGAATGTTCAGACAAATGGAATCCCCATTTCCACTATTGAAGTACAAACAGGTAACTCTTGCTAATTGTCTTATTTCCATACTAGCTGCATCAAAATGAATTTTTAAGTTAACTGTTTACTTGTTTGTGTATAGAGCTTTATAGTTTTACAGTTGAGTGTAAAAATTAAAGTCTTGTTTTTGTTTTCATGCAGCGTGTTCAGAAACATAGAGGATTGAATCCAACACTTTCACTGAGGGAGTTCATGGAGTTAAAGATTGAAACTCTGTTCTGTTTAAACATTGATAAAAGATTAAAAATGCTCATTTCTGACTACTTCTTTGTTTACAGTTTGAATATCTGAATAATGTCAATTTTCTTTGTTTTGTATTAATTTTTTTGTTCCTACATTGTAAAAAGACACCGTTTTGCTTGAACGGTTTTAAACATCCTTATTAGTTGATGTTCTTTGTATTATATTTTTTTTTATTCTAGTGCTCTATAAAATTACTTAATCTGTCACTAATTGATAATCAAATCTTTCGATTTGTAGTTTTTTCCTTTCTATTGATTCCATAATAGAAGCAAAAGATAAATACTTTTGTTTCTGTTGCAGACTCATGTGGATATTCACCATGAAATGAACACATTACACAAATCCAAACCAGTTATATACAAGACTAATTTGTACAGAATCAAAGTTATTTACAACAAATTACCATAATTTCTTAAACAGATTTATTTACAAGCAATCACAAAATAAAAGTTACACTTTAACCAACAAGTCTATATTAAATAAAACATAGTAAATGATCAAGTGTTCAGGATCCTTTTCAACACTAGTCGACCTCCATGTTGCTGTCATGCCCTTCAGCTATATCATTTTCCCTATCAGGTGAAATAACCGGTCTAATGGCTTGACGAGGCGGACCTGCATAATTAGGATCACCTGCATGGCTAGCGGCAGTACTAGAGGTTTCCTCAGAAAGATTAACAAGAGGATCAGCAGAGCAGTCCATGAGATTATAATCTCTCTCAAATCCTGGTTTGTGAGGACATTTATTTTCAAGTTTGTGATCAGGGCTGCAACATAGTGAACATGATCCATTTTGCAGGTATTCTATGGTAATTCTTGCATGGGTGAAGGTTTCATCAATACCAGGAACTACAACAAGAATGTGTTTTGGCCTAGAGTGCATAAGACCCATTTCAAGACATATCTTGGCAGAATATCCAGTCTCATTTCTGGTAGCAGTAGTCCAGGTACTAAGCCCATCCTTGTGGATGATTGTACCTAATGCCTCAGCAATATATGTAAGCCCTTCCACGGACCAATATGGCCTTGGAATATTTTTAATGTTCACCCACTGGGTACATGTATCAAGGGTGTGTTTGATGGAAGGATATTTGTGAATTATAGGACCAAAAACAAAGATCATCCCTTCTATATTTATAGGCCCTAGAGAGATGACTTTGTCCCTTATTTCTTCATTGTCAAATTTAAAGTAAAAGAATCCCGATTCATCAAAATTTATAAAATTAAAACCCCAAGATTCAAACCTTGATGACATGAATTGTTGTACCATTTGAAGGTTAGACTTCTTGTTTAAAGCATGATCAACAAAATAGCCTAAGCAACTAAGTTTCCAAGCCTTTTCAGCATTTACAAAGAATTGTAATGGAGGATGGACAATTGTGGAGCAATTATAGGAAGAGCAGTGATAAGTGTTGTGAATATCATTGCCTGATTCATTCGAAATAGCATCAAAAAGCGAACATTTATAGTAGTCTAATGGAGTTATACCTTTTGATTCCAAATCAGAAAAAAAATTTATCCCTTGCAGAATAGCGAGATTGTGCATGCATAACCCTTTCGGCAGATGTTGGTGTTATCCATGATTGAAGTTGTTCAATCGGGACTGGTTGAATGGGATTTTGTACTCCAAAATTTGCCACAGGGTGCGCCTCAATCCTACGACTTTCAAGGAACCATATATCCTTGCTTGTTGATGATGAACTGCCAGATTTTTTCATTGATTTGGATAATGAAGTCATATTGTATAAATTTAGGGTAGTTTCTTTTGCTTTTTTATGAAAAAGAAAATATGTGGCGGTTTGTAGTTGTAACTGAAATTGAAACTTAAGTTAAATAGCTGTTCAATTCAAAAAATGAGTCGTGACTCATTTATATGGTTTCTTGTAATTTTTTTATATTGAACTTTTTGATTCTATTGCAGCACCAGTTTTAAATTTTGTCATTTCGTTTATTCTTTTTCCCAACCTAATTCGTGGTTCTACAATGTAATCCAGACTAAATTACTCTTGATTTCAATGTAGAATAAAATTATTAATAATAAATTTTCCTAATATTAAAAATTTATATATCATTTTATTGAATTATTAATTTAAAATTTTATTGGTATTTACTTTGGTTTTAAATAGTTTTTATTTGGGGTTTAAGGAGTTCCATTTGGTTTTTGGAATTATTAAATTTCCGGATTTAGTAAGCAAAATCAATTTTTAAAATTTTATCTGTATTCTCTTAGGGGTTCAAATGTTAACTTTTTGGGGTTCAACATTTGCATTTTGGGTTTTAGAAACATTCAGAATGACGATTAAACCGTATACGATTAAAACCCGATTTTTTAAAAACCAGGCCGCCGGATTTAGTAAGCAAAATCAATTTTTAAAATTTTATCTATATTCCCTTAGGGGTTCAAATGTTAACTTTTTGGGGTTCAACATTTGCATTTTGGGTTTTAGAAACATTCAGAATAAAAAAATAACCGTATACGAACTTAGAATCCAAACTCAATTATTATTGATTCCATTGTAGAATCAATTATTCTTGATTCCATTGTAGAATCTTTTTGTAGAATGCATATTCCGATAACAGGACAAGCATATAGGTTTAGAGTTTAGGGTTGTTTAAACAACCCTAAACCAGGCCGTCGAACTTAGTAACTAAAATGAAAATTTTAAATTTATTTGTACCTGTACCTCCCCTAGGGGTTCAAAAGTTAACTTTTTGGGGTTCAACATTTGCATTTTTTGGTTTTATAAATATTTATAATGACGAATAAATCGTATACGTAATTAGTAAACAAACGCAATTAACAAAATTATTATATAAATATTTGATTCTATAGTATGACTTTGAAAATTATTATATAAATCAATTATTTTTTATTCCAATGTATAAATAAAAGGTGGACTGTATAACTAGATTAGTTTTTAGTTTTATAATTTAATTTATATATTTACATTTATACAAATTAAATGTAAGTATAATTTTTGGTTCTACAATGGAATCAAATCTCAAGTATTCTTGATTCCATTGTAGAATTCTGCAGGCTATAAGTTGCACCTTCCACATACAACTGTCCTGTAATGGCATTGTGAAATTCCATTTTCAGAAAGCACATTCCGATAACAGGACAATTATATATAGGTTGCATTGGACTGATAGTACACCATCAAAATTTGTTTCCCACAATAATCATAAAGATATTCATTGTTCACTGTAACAACATCTGACCTCAAACCAATAGAAAATAGTCACCAACATCAAACTACAATACTACAAGAAGAAAATCAATCTAGATTTCTTTAACTTTTCATTTTACTACTGTTAACAAGGATGCACACATAATCAAGTAATTCATTCAATTATCACTTCCAATTGTCATTGTTGATGCATAGACTTGATCTCTTTGAACATCTTGTGCTTGAAATAATTGATCGGCGAGTATATTATCTTTGCAGCATATATCTGCCGTGCTCTCTCCAGCTGCCTTTTTTGCATGTTGTCCTGCACCCATATTCGAAAAACAACAATTTAATTCGAACAACATAAGAGGACTAAAAACACTACAAACAGCCAACCATTTATCAATTTGAACTAAGCAATTTAAACTTGGACTATACAACAACTACATCTCAGTTGACTCAAAGGAACAATGCATAGAACTTAGTGCCATTCGCAGACAACTCAACAATAACTTGTGAATCAACTCGCAGACAATAACAAAACAAGGCTGTTCATTCAACTACAATCTTTTTACAAAAACCCAGCATCGCACAACTCGCAAAACTCAGTGACACAGCAACGAACTCAGAACTCATACAACGGAACGACTCCACAATTTACAAACTCAAAAATTCTACTCCACTGCAAACTCAGTGAGAAACCATCAAAAAAAAAAAACACATTATGCCTAAGTACCAGACACAAACAATAAATACAAGACACTCAGCCACTAAACCACTAAACCAGCGAACACAATTAACTCTGTAAACTCAAACATCAAACGAAAAGAACTCGGACATCGAACGAACAAAATCAATAAAACAAAGATTTAGAACAAGAGTAATCCATAAATCGAACAAAACGCTAAAAAGAAAAGTAGAATTAAACTCAAAACCAAGATGAAAATCGGCGAAAAATAAGATGAGAAGCAGAAAATTAATTACATTTTCAGCAGAAAATTTGCAATCCCAGAATTTTATGCCATTTCCCATGTACGTCTCCATGTGGTTCATTGCAAACATTGCAGCTTCTGAATTCTTGTTCTTTGTCTGCCATTTCATTTGTAAAAGTGTCATGGTAGCATTCCTTATTTGCTGGCTCTTCCTTAAGCTATGCTCTTCCATGTACTTCGAAAAATTCTCTTGCTAAAATTTTATAAAACTGTATTAGTTGATAGGAAGAAATGGAATAGGTATAAGGTACTTTGTAAGGTCAGAAACTTACCAAATTTTGTGGGATTCCATTGTAGGATGAAAATATATCTCCCCCATATCTGTTGTCTATTATCTCAGCTGCAACATTCTTCAAATTGAAACAAACCACATAGAAATGATTTGAATAATGGATGGGGAAGAAAATCTGCATAATAGTCTATAGGTCAGAATCTTGCATATAAATGAAAGAAAGAGAATTACACAATAACTGTTGTAGAATTTACCAGATCAACATCAGTGATTTTAACTTTATGCTTGTGAAGGACTGAATCCAAATTTATACGAAATTTCATAAAATTAAGTGTATTGTCATTTTTTTCGCCTCCAACCACATTCCCCATCTGCCAAATCAATTTACAAAATAATTATTAGTACTTTCTAAATCATGCATTGGCATAAAACCACAATTTCGTATCAAACTCAGAACCCACTAAAAAGAAATAGTTAAAATATCCTAATAAACTCTTAAATGTTTTACCGTGGTCAATGTGTTGCAAAAAAATCTGCGAGGAGAGTTTGATGATTTGTATTTCTCATCCTCGTTTAGAATGCACGTATACACATCTACGACATTAAAAACTATCTTCTTCTTGAGTTGCAAGCTTTGAATGTGGTGCTTGAAACAACTAGTACCATTCCAGAAGAAAATATCATCCCTGGTGAATGAATAATCATACATACAATCAACATAAATAATGCAGGTATTTTAAATATGCAAAAGTAGAATTTCTATTTTACAAGAACAGATAAGAATTCTTTCATTTTGTGTAAATTATACTTACATAGCTCCTTGCCGTGTTCCATTGATCCAATTCCAAACTTCTTCCTCTTCTTTTGTAAATCTTGGTCGGTTGAAGTCGATTGTTCGATCTAGGAATGGCGATTTCTGGAATTCTCCCACCTTTTGCTCCCTCCTTAATTTGTTTGCACCGAACTCTATTTGCCTGGTAGATTTTCTTTTAAAAAGATCATCATCAACAATTTCCCCTCCTATATATAATTCACCTAAGAAGTCGTCTATATCGACTAATTTATTATAAGCTCGGTCATGTTCAGGAAGCATTAAAATGTTGAATGTTTTCCAATCGTTCTTGGTGAAATAAGGCCATTCACTGTTTTGGGGGGGAAAAAAAAGAAATTTCTTTGCTAAGAAATTCCTTGCTAAGAAAAACATAAAATTTGCAAGCAACATAAATAGCATTACCTTTCTACTTCTGTGCTTGACAATTGATCCATCTTTGCAAGCTTCTGTCCATATTGTTTCAGCTCTTCATTATTTGGAAAAAGTTCCCTCGCCTTTGCCAAATTGTCACAGCATATTTTCTTCACCTTCTCTAGTTCATTAAAGTCTTTCTGGACTCTTGACAACATTTCCTAGTAAAATAAAAAAAAACAGTTTTCAGCAAAATCAAATGATAAATACTGAACTAACTATTCTTTCAAATATTCTGAGTTTCAAAAACATAATTCAAAGGTATATTGTACCTTCTCTGCAAGTTTATCAGATGTATCATGTGTATTTTGTATGTCTCTGGTTACAGACATGATACAATCGTTCACTTCATCTCCTTGCGAAAAATTCAAAGTTTTCTGTACCCCTCTAATAGTTTCTTTTGGAGTTCTCAAATCATCACGATATCCAAATTCCTAGAAGATATTACATAACCAGATTAAATATGATAAATTAAATATAGTAATTGTATATAATTTAAAGCAGGTGGTAAAACTTAAGATTCTATAATAGAACCATAGTTAATTATGTAAAAAAAAAAAATATCTACAAAAGCATTATAGAAAACAAGCCTACAGAACCAGATAAAATATTGTGATTGTATTTAATATTAACCTAACTACACCTCATCATTCTATAACAGAAGCATATTTAAATATGTTAATTTCTGATTCCCCAAAAGCATTATAAAAAAAACAATTCTATAGAACCAGGATATTAATGTGTTATAAATTAATTATAAAGTACTAATATTCAGGGTATTAGATTTATTAGCATAGCACATACAATGTACTAGAGGGACAAATATGTAAAGACATTTTTATAAATATTTACGTGACAACTTACATTCTCAGCAAATACCCCGGCATGCACATTTTCTTTCTCAGCATAATCCCAGTTACCATCAATATCTCTGAACAGCTATTTTTTACATGATAAGTTTTATGATTAGTCATTCACCATGTTAATCCTAAATACTATCCATCCAATCATTAAAATTCATTTTCATACCTCAGCATCTTCTTCTTGTAGACAGTAATTGTTTTCGACATTGTCTTTCTTTGTTCTCTGTTCAAACTCCAATTCCGTCACCTGCATTATTGTTTTGCTTTGTGAAGGATATAAACGTTGCTACTGAGCTAGTTCTATTTTCTGTTCTATAGTCAAATAGAACACCAAAAAGACAACTGTAGGAAAAACGATAATAGTAATTTGAAAAGGAACAGAATTAAATTTACCTTGCTAACTGTTCCTTCATCATGCTGGTTAAAATTGGTATCACATGCCTCTTCCTCTTCAGTAAAATCAGCATCAATGTGAGTATCTCCAAGTTCCTTTTTTTTAAAATTTTGCATGAAATTTGTCAGCAAGTTGTATTGTAATTTTATTCTACACAACAATATATTTTTTACTTTAGAACCATCTACACCCTTTTATTCTACTGTAGGACCAACTTTATGTTTTTGTCATTCCCCTTAATTGAATTTGATTCTAGTACACAATCAAAACTCACAAAAACAATATTACAAAAAAAATCATATAAAATCTTCAATTCTAGTTTAAAAGCAATTTATATTTTAGTCAATCCGCTTTAATTGAAAGTGTCATGTAATTTTTGATTCTGTAATTGAATAGAACCAAAACTCATAACAAATATAGTATATGATGAACTACGGCATCCTATAACATATAATACAGTTATACCTGTTCAGCAGGTATACCAACATCCTTGTCAGCTACTTCTTGATGAACAACTTCTTCATCATGCTTCTCAACAAAATCTTTAGTATTCTGCTCCAAATTCTCTTCCTTTCTTGGTTTTTGGATATCAATCTGCATTATTTTTTTTTTTGTAAATGATTATCATACAAATATCACAGCTATTGTAAATAAGTTTTCTGAATCACAAAATTTCACTTACAATTTTTCCTTTGCCAAATGTATTATCAAGCATCTCAGCTATATTCCTTTCTCTCACCCTCGAGTGAACCCATCCAATGAAAGCGGGATATGTTTTTTCCACAGTGACTAAATTGTTCTCTGTCCGGGAAAGGTAGAAATACTACAATGTACAACATTATAATGCATTAGGTGACATAACAATTGAAGAATACTTTTAAATAAATAAAAGTAAACTTAAATGATTATTACTTACAAGTAGGAAAACTAGTGAACCGGTGTAGAACTGAGTACGTGGATTTACCCACCAACTCTCATGAGCAGTTTGCAAACCTTCTATAACTGGTTTGCACCAGTTATAGTCTTTTGCGTCATCATAATTTCCAGTGAATTTCAATACTTTTGGACAGACAAATGAGGTTTTGTTTGATTTGATAAAGAGGTTCGTCATCAATACCATGAAATTTTGCTTGAAATTATCATCCGCCATGGTAGAAGCTTCTATTCTTTCACGAACCTCCTTCTCGGTAATTCTGCTAGCTAGCTTTCCCGGAAATTGGTTTTTCCATTCAGCTATTCTTTCATTATCACCATCAAAAGAAACATCCGCCTTTCCTCTTGGAAGACCTAATACATCAACAACGTCTTCTTCTGTGACTTTCAGTTTTCGATCAGGAACCAGAAACATGTAACTCTGCATATGGTCATACCACCATAGACATTTTGCTGCCAGAAAATGGGGAAACATCTTCCCCCTCATCGAAAAAGAAATCAAATGTCCAAACCCTGCTTTGGTCACCCATTCTTTCTGAGCAGTAGACAGCCCTTCCACCACGGCTGTGAATGTAGATGGGTACGCTCTTAAATTCACTTTCTCTGGTTCCCCGTGGTTGTTTGATTTTTCGGCCAGGTTCTTTGGCTTCTTTCCTTTCTTCTGACTTGTCTGACAGAAACAACAAGGAGAAAATAGGGTGTCAAAATAAATAAGGTGACTGCCTGAAACCAAGCCAATCCAGTTTCTGTTGATCAACTGGATCTCGGCTGCCAAGAAAAATAACACTCTTTTTTTCATGTAAGACAACAAACTAAATAATTACATTAGTGTTAAATACCTGCACTCGGGCTTTTCTTTTCTTCCCCTCCTCTGTCCCTCTTTCTTTCTTAGGTAGAGTTATTTCGAAATCACTATCATCACCACTTATGATAGTAGACGATTTCCCTTTCTTTTTTGCTGCAGTAGTTGTTTTACCCTGATGCAATCCAAGTTAGTCATTGTATTAGTTATACTTTATTCTACTATAGATCCAATTTTTTTTTTGATTCTACTGCAGAACCATGAACATAAAAATATATTATCATAATTACTGCATAGTTTTAATACCTGATCTTGTTTTTTCCTTTTCTTCACTTTAGAAATTTCAACAATCTGTTGCTCATCAACTTCAGCATCTACCTTTTCTTCCATCTCGATTGGCTCTTTTCCCACATCAGAAACAGCAATTACCTCAGGGCCATTATCCTTATCAGTTCTAAGCCTCGAAGGTGTTTTGTTTGCCCTCACCTTTAAAACAACAATTCAATTCGAACAACATAAGAGGACTAAAAATACTACAAACAGCCAATCATTTATCAATTTGAACTAAGCAATTTAAACTTGGACTATACAACAACTACATCTCAGTTGACTCAAAGGAACAATGCAGATAACTTAGTGCCATTCAAGCTATCATACTTATTAAAATTAACAGGACCAGAGTCAACTCAACAGTAACTTGTGAATCAAATCGCAGACAATAACAAAACAAGGCTGTTCATTCAACTACAATCTTATTACAAAAACCCAGCATCAAAACAACACAACTCGCAAAACTCAGTGACACAGCAACGGACTCAAAACTCATACAACCGAACGACTCCACAATTTACAAACTCAAAAACTCTACTCTACTGCAAACTCAGTGAGAAACCAGCAAAAAGAAAAAACACATTATGCCTAAATACCAGACACAAACAATAAATACAAGACACTCAGCCACTAAACCACTAAATAATTACTGCATAGTTTTAATACCTGATCTTGTTTTAATACCTTTTCTTCCATCTCGATTGTCTCTTTTCCCACATCAGAAACAGCAATTACCTCAGGGCCATCATCTTTATCAGTTCTAAGCCTCGAAGGTGTTTTGTTTGCCCTCACCTTTATCCTCACTCTCCTTGGACCTTTCATTTTATTATGTTCAAAATCTGACTCATTAATGAAACTCACAGAATCCCCTTTGTGAGTTTCATTCTGCTGCACATTTTCTAGTGGTGGTTGGACTGTTTTAAACATTTCTTGTGAGCTATCTGGCTGCGAGCTCTCTGGAGTGTATACCACCAATGCACGTAGAGCATCGCTTCCTTGAAACAAATCATTTACAGGTGGAGTACTTGCACCTATATCTTCATTAGATGGATTAAAAAAAAACTAATTAGCTAAAGATTGTAGGAAAAGAATACTCATATATGCAATAATACCATCACAAAAACTTATTTGGTTTCCAACTTACTTAAAAGAACATATAAGCTAGTAGAATAATTTATTAACAAGGGAGTTCCCATCACTATATATACATGCAGTGATGCACATAGACGACATACCAACTGTCCATAAGCGAACACCTCTCCTTTGCAACCCCCAACCCCCCAAGCAGGCTTCAATTCCTCACAGGAGATTAAACAAAAGCCAAGTGTTTCTCATTCCTATCCCTAAGGTACTCACAATCTCTTGTATTTATTAATATGTGTATTAATGTACATATCCCGAAATGTATCCCGAAAATGTTCGACATTCGACATTTCCGTTATCTTATCTCATTTCTAACTACTTAAAAGAACATATATTACACCAACTCCACATTATCTGACTTGGCTTATAAACTTTGTTCATACCTTTTTCCAAATCAGCTTCCTTTGAAACATCTGGTTCAGCACCAACATCTTCCTCTTTGTCTTCATTTTCAATTTCTTCATTTGGACCAGATGCTATGCTTTCAAAAAATTCTTGAACATCACTGTCACTGAACCATCTTTCATCCATCTGGTAGGAATAACAATAAAGAACAGTGTTAAGGTTCCATAGTAGAATTAAATCTAATAATCAAAACACTCGAACGATATAAAAGTCTTGAAGCATAAAAACATCCTTACAAATCCTGGATAGTCTTCTTTAACATTGAAATGCTCTGGACATGACAATATGAACTTGTATATATAGTACAACACATATTGCCCACATTTTGTACCATCCTTCTGTTGTGGGACTTTTGGAACCATGAATGACACGTCATCATATCCTTCTCTGTGCTCATTCTTGTAAATATCAATGACAAACTTGTAAAATATGAAATTATTAGCAAAAACAAGTCAGATTTAATTATAATTTCTACTTGTTATAAATTAATTATATAAAGTAATAAGTACCGTCTAATATCTGTTTCAAGCATTTCGGGGTTTGCTTTCTGAAGTGAATCCAGTAGCAATATGCATGGACTTGTTGTGCTATTCAGATCCTTACCCAAGTTGCATAGAATCACTAGATTCCAGTGGTTCCTGTCATTAAACAAAATTGAAACTAATCAGAATTATTCAATGGATGGATGCAAATAATATGAAAAAAAAACAATTGATTCTTAAATATTTACTTACGCTTGACACATTGGAACGAACACATATCGTTTCTCAAAAACGCTTTCGATTGAGATCCAGTACATTACATTAGTTATAGATTCTTTTTTCTTCGTAGCATATGAACTTTACCATAAAGGGTCAAAACATATGCAACCTTCTCTTTTTTTGCTTGGTATCATTTTCCAGATAGTACTTCAAAAAAAAAAACAAACATATTAACATCATTATGTTTTCTTAAGCAAAGGAAATTATAACTACTCAAGACAACAAAGTGGAAAAACAAAAATCATGTTTTCTTTTACCTTTGATGTTGGACAAACGTGTTTGTGTTCAACTCTTCTTCTATGTTAATAATCTTTACAGATTTTCTTTTCATTCTCTTTCTCCTTTCTGAAAAACTTTTAGGTCCAAGTTTTAATCGATTCCCGGAACGCGTACCTGGAAAATTTTTAAAACAAACATTCTGAATCTATAAAACAATTTCAAGGCAAACACAACAGAGCTGTTAAGGAATCTTCGAAACAACTGATGCATGGAGTTCATAGAAGAAACATTGAATGTCAGTGTCAAACTGTGATGAAATTTTGATTGAAATCTAAAAACACCAGAAACTTGTATTGCAGACTTCCAAACAATGTATAACTTGTGTGTAAAACAAAAGATGAAACAATCAATGTTATCCTACTGCCTTTGTATCCTATAAATTTTCACTTTTTCCCTGTAATCAAACCAAATATCACTTGTAGATACTTCACAATGAACAAACAAAATGACCAGGACAAGCACCTATCATCACTTTCTTTGTCGACCAAAATAGCTAACTACATAAACAAGCACACTAAATACATAAACAAGCACTTAAGACGCTATAAAACGGACCAGTGCTATGACGAACACTCACAAGCTAGTACAATGAAATTAGACTATTTTTGCTACTATTTTTTTTACAGAAGATCCATCTGGTTTATCAACTGAGTACTTTGGCAACCACCAGAGTCTTAAACTTTTGTCAAGGCCTCCACTATAAAGCATAATTCTGAAAATTTTTAAATGAAGCGTATGTAGAATCAATTGTATTATGTTTTTTTGGTTCTACAATGCAACCATATTAGAACACATTAAATAGAACCAAATATACAAATATTACACCAAAAAAACTTTAATTCCAACAGCCATGGAATGCCATTGTGTTCCAGCAGATGAGAAGCAGTTTAGTATAAGTAAAGATAGCTTCTATAGTACAATCAAAAAACTACAAAGACATAAATATGCTTCAATAGTACAATCAAAATCTAGGCACAACACATACATGTGATTACAAGCCTGAAACTCATGTGATTCTACTATACAAGTTATATACAGCTACAAATACAAACATGCTTGTATGGTAGAATCAAAAACTACAAGTAGACAAATTACCTTCTGTAGTATAATAAAAAATTTACGCAAACAAAAATGAAGCCAAAGAATATCAACATAAACATGATTCTATAGTAGAATTAAAATACACAAAACAAAAAAAAGTATCAGATCCACATAAACAACATAAAACAACTAAAACTCATTTACAGAACCACATGTACAACATAAATTTTGATTCTATTACAGAACCACGTGTAGAACCACTTTAGAATCAGATCTAGTTAAGCATGCATATACATTTTTTAAAGCAAAAACAGCTATAATACAAATATGATTCTATACTAGAATCAAAATACAGAAAACAAAATGAATCCAAGGAATATCAAAATAAACATGGTTCTATAGCAGAAGCAAAATACACAAAACAAAAAAAAAAGTATCAGATCCACATAAACAACATAAAACAACTAAAACTCATTTACAGAACCACATGTACAACATAAATTTTGATTCTATTACAGAACCACGTGTAGAACCACTTTAGAATCAGATCTAGTTAAGCATGCATATACATTTTTTAAAGCATAAAACAGCTATAATACAAATATGATTCTATACTAGAATCAAAATACAGAAAACAAAATGAAGCCAAGGAATATCAAAATAAACATGGTTCTATAGCAGAAGCAAAATACACAAAACACACAACTATATCAGATCTGATTATATTCTACCATATAATTACCAATTACCTATTAATTTCGAGTTCTACTATAGAATCAAAGTTTGAATTAGATAAAAAATTACCTATTCTTCTCCCAAACATCTTTTTCGAGCTTAACCTGAAGAAATTAAAAAATTTCGAGTTAGATTATGAACACATGCGCTGCTACTTAGCTACGAACACAACATTCTTCACCAACAAATAGACTTGAGCTTGGACCCAGAGGCAAGGCGTATTATCGTTTCCGACGTACGATTGTATGTATCGTGTGTATATTTTGGAAAGAGTAGTGAGCTGAGGCCTGAGAGTTGTTAGAGTGTGCGTGGGTTTTGTTTTTGTTTTTAATTGATTTTTGTTTTTTTAATTGTTTTAATCACAGCCGTTGGTTGATTTAATGGTCAGATGATGGGTCTCCACATGGACTCTATGTAAGTTGGTTCTCTAAGGAGTGTGACTCTCTATATATATATATATACATAACATCTCTGCTCCAACTCAACACACACTGTGCTCTCATCCTTTCCTTCTCACTTGTTGCATAAGTTTCTGATTAGGTCAAGATCATCCAATGGAACCAAATTGTTCAACTCCATCAAACAACAAAAAGAAACAGTTTCCTCCAAAGAGAGGTCAAATCAAGGAAGAAATATTCAAGAGCGTTGCAGCAAACTTATCCTCTTTGGCCACAAAAGCAGGGGAAGTGGTGAGCAAAATCAAACAAGGCAACACAAACTCTGCAACTGCAAGCCCATCCACAAGCTCATACAATTCAGACGACTGATCGATTAATTGTTTTTACCAATTAATCAAGATTAAGTTCTCTTAATGGCCTTGGTATTAGTTATTTCTGAATCAAGATGCTACAAGACTCTGCAGTTTTAGTTCAGGTCAAAGCATCAGTGTGTTCTATCTTTAAATTTGATATGCAAGAATCTAGGGAGAAAGTTTTTTTAGTTTCTCTTATTCTTGTATATGTTAGGTGTGCACTTATAATTTATTGTTGTCATGTTGTGTGATTTTCCCCCACCAATGTTGTTACTGCTATGTTTTGATTACAGATGACAATCTTGATATAGGTGTTCTATTTTTCATTTTCTTACTGTTATGTAAATTAATGTTTGTTTCAAAATTTACTTACACTGTACTTGAACTATGCTAATCCTCTCCATTGTCCTAATTTATGTGAGCGCTAAATCTTAACTGTTCATTAGTTGCATTAGTAGCTTCGTCTTTACTTATTCACGGTTACGGGTGATGGGGTGATTTATCATTCGTTTTAACTTTCAATGGGTTGAATTATCTTTCTGCAGATGATTATGATATATATATACACACACATAGAGGAGTGACGCTTAGACAGTGTATGCACAATATCTGCAGCCTATTCTGCAAACTCAAAAGGAAAACGAATTTGTTAGCCAAATTGTACTTTCGAAGCCCTTGGTTGTTGCAAATAACCCAATCGATCTTTTGGATTCTAACACCTGGTTTTATTAGATAATAACATGGGAGAAAAATAAATAAATGAATTCCATTCTTTGCGAATTTAATTTTAGTGAATGATAACATGCAAGGTGTAGAACATACATAATCTTTAGAACTTTATCGATGGAGTTTCCACAATGAGTACTAATTATACTTTAATTAAATTTTGAAACAAGCATTAATTTACATCACATAATGCAGACGTAGCTATGATGTTCATGTTGACATCAATACATCATTATTTTCAGAACCGATATCTAACTTTCAGAGCGCCAATGATCAAACCTAGTTAATACTCCGTATATCTGTCAAATGAATAAACCAACTAATGGAGTATACTAATGGGGTGACCGGTCCCTGGCAAACGCATGTCAGGGACGTCTTATTTAATAAACGGTTTCTGAGTCGTTGGATCGACCATCCAACGACTGTGATTAAAAAAAAAAACATCGTACCGCATAAATTTTCTGTGGTATGGATTAATTACCAAAATGTCCCTCTGTTTTCACACCAAAAATCTATTGTTCATCGTACCGCAGAAATACGTGAACAATAGGGGCATTTTGGTAATTTGCCTGTACCGCAGAAACTTTCTGCGGTACGGTGCAATTTTTTTTTAAAAATTAGAGCCGTTGGATCTGAAACAGTATATTGGTTAAACAGTCTGTGCCAACCGTTTGCCACAGACCGTTCCCCTACTAATGGAACATATCTTCATTATTTCATCTATAACGCCCAAGTTTATCGGTTCGTTAGTTACTACATCAAATATTAACCAATCAGATTTGTATGGATATAATTACTATCACAGCTAATCAATCAGATAGTTATTGATTTGTATTAGATTTGTGATAATTCGGGATACCTAGCATTATTGTTGCTATGAGTGTGGTTAGGTATCCCAAATTGGTATCCAAAAAATGCTCCCAAATAATGTAGCATGGATGAGTTAGCTGTATGGAAGATTTTAATTGGTGAGATTACGTGTAATTTGAGAAAAAATTTGGGATCCAATTCGGGATACCTAACCATATATCGTTCAATGAAAAATTATTTTAATTGACAATCATTTGCACAAAAAATGTGAAATTATTATGTTTTTTTGGCATAAAAATAAAATCCATTAAATAACTTGATAATTAACGGATGGGATGCTCTGGGTGCAATTTCTGCTGAAATTGTTTTATGAGTTAATTGCACTTTGAATCCCTCAGCTTTACTCCAATTTCAATCATGTATATGTAGTTTCATAAATTGCATTTTGTATCTCCAAACTTTAAATTATAGTTCGAATCACAACCCCTTATATGCAATTAACTCTTGTTTTATTTGCTATTCACAAACGAATATTATATGCATACGATATACGATATATACAATACATACAAGAATGCGAGTCCCACGTTTTCTGTATTCCTTGTACAGAATGTGACTGCCTTTTGATATTCAAGTCAAGTCATTGTTGACTTGAATGTCGTGTTTTGCCTGAAACTGATTGAGTATGGGCGTATAGTATGAGTCTTGATCCTCTATCCCCTTTTTCGTGTTTCCTTCTGTATTCCTTGTACAAAAAGAATGGTGCTCATGACGGGGCCCCTTTATTAAAAAATATTATTATTATTATTTTTTAATACAGGGGCCCCGCCAGGGGCACACTTTTTGTACAAGAGATACAGAAGGAGACACGGAGAAGAGGACAGAGAATCCTCACCCGTATAGTATTAGCGGGTGATCTTTATCTGTGTTATAATTTTAGCGAAGATGTATTTTTCTCCTCTTGATTTAGGAATAAAAAGTACAAGAAATCTCAAAAAAATTCCCAAATATGCATTTATATATATTTATCAATTAAAATTTCTCATTTTTCCAATTAAAAAATATCACATCATTTTGGAATTTTTTTTTGAAATTTTTAAGAAATAAAGAATAACTTTTGGGATAAGTAAAATTACATTTGTATTGTTCATTTTAACTTTTACTTAAACAATTTAGCAATGTTTATGTCATTTATGGAATTTAAAGTTTTTACGATGTACTCTACTAGATATGCGAAGCTCACATCTAGAAAGCAATAGATTTATATGGATATGTTGTGATGATATATTCACACTTGTAAATTAAATTTCCACCAAAAGGAGAGTCGTTGAGTGACTGTGAAATAGACTTGCATTGATTTTGTGGTTTCACACTGTAGAAAATTTCAGTGGTAGGGATCCATGTGGCACGTCACTTGCTAATTGCTTAACCTTTTGTGTCTGCTACTATAGATTGGTAGTCACTCGTATTAAATACCTTTTCCAGAGTAGGAAAAATTACTCCCACTGTCCCAGCCGGGTTCTTTACAGATGGCTGGGACACGGAGACCTAAGAATATAATTTAAATAGTAGGTGTAATAGTGTAATAGTGAGTGTAATAGTGATTTTATTGTTAAAATAAATAAAGTAGTGGGTGTAATAATGTAAAGTGTTGAAAAAGTAGAGTGAAGTAGTAGATGTAATAATGTATTTTATTGTTAAAGGTTACTATTTTTGGTATGTAAAGAAATGGGTGGGACGTTCCAAAATAGTAACTGTAAAGAACCTGTTGAGACGGAGGGGGTAACATTTTTATAACTACGGTATTTTTTTTAAAAACAAATTACACATAAATACCTTACTAAACCAAACCAAACCAAACCAAACATACCCAGTATATCCCGCGCAGAGCAGGGTCTGGGGAGGGTGGGTTGTACGCAGACCATACCCCCACTTTAGGGTAGGGAGGCTGTTTCCGTGGAGACCCTCGGCTCTGTGAGCGGCATGTGAAGTGGTTGTTATAAACACAGTAATCGAAAATCTGGACGAAGGTATACCTGAGCCCATGGCATTCTCCACATGGGGCTTACCTATCTGCGCGAAATCATTTACTCCACCCGCTCGCTATGGTAGCTCCGGTCGCACCCCCTGACAAGAAGATATCACAAACAAAAGCCCCAGAGACCAAGCTGACTCAAACATATCCACGTCGAACGCAGACCGGCTGATGCCGTGAAGTCCCTCGGCTCTGCACATGACAAATATACAAAGGAATGTCAATGATATGAAACAAAGTTAAAAGCTGTAAAACTGTATTAACAAAAATTAAGAATTGACCAAGTAAAAACTCTCTCTCTCTCAACTTCCCATGAGAGTCGGCCGCCGCTAGATCCCCCTCCCCTCCCCTCCCCTCCCCTCCCCTCCCTCCCTTCCTTCTGCCTCCCCGTCCCCCTTAGCCTCTCTTCCCCCGCCTCTCTTCCGCCTCCCCGCCTCCCTCTTTTCTAATCAACCGCCCTCCGCCGCCCCTCCGCCCCTCCGCCTGCCTGTTTTTCTGATTCAATAAAGTCGGGTGTTGCTAAACCTCGAAGATTCCAATCGAGCTTTATTCTCGGATCTATTTTCGGATTTGAAGGATCCAGTTTGGTTGTAATTTGTAGATTTATTTTGTATCTTCAATTTTAAAATTGTAAGATCATTTTGTTTTTTGTTGTCTCACCGTTTGTGTGAGTTTTGTTATTGTCTCACCGTTTGTGTGAGTTTGCTTGTGTGTTTTTGGGTGCTTGCTCATATGATATTGAAGGATGGTACGATTATGAATTTGGATAAACACTGTGATGAAGTGTTAGTGTGTTACACACATAGGTCTGCGAATATTGTAGCTCATAGCTTAGCTAGGGTGACATATTCTATGTCAGGTCTTACGGAATGGAATATTTCTGTTCCAGATTTTATCATCTGTATGCTTGATTCTGAGAAATTTTAATGCAAGTACGATTTTATCAAAAAAAAGTTAAAAGCTGTACCTGCGGCCAAGGCTGGCTCCACCCGGTCCTTACCTACCACGCTCCCTGATACCTCCAAGCTAAGATCCCTCCACTCCTGCATTCCTAGGATAAAGCTAGTCGAGACAACCCAACTCTGAGGTTCTCCACTACCAAGTCGTCCCCTAGAAGAGAGTCCACCACTCTGATCTGCCTCCTCCACGAACACCTGTCAGCTGTCATGGTCTCACTTAGGTTTAAAGCCTTCAAATCCAACCTAAGTTTCTCTTCCCATGACCTCCTCGGTCTGCCTTTCCTCCTCACCCCAATGACCGAAATACTCTCCACCCTCCTAACTGGTGCTTCCGGTCGCCTCCTACGGACATGACCGAACCATCTTAACCTCCCTTCCCTAACTTTCGCAGAAAAAGGCGCTACTTCGAGCTCAGTTCTAAACACCCTATTAGGGATTCTATCTAACATCGTGCGGCCACACGACCACCGCAACATCCTCATTTCAGCCGCTTCCATCTTGCTTTCGAGGGCCTTCTTAGCTGCCCAGCACTCAGACCCATATAACATCGCAGGCCGGATTGCCGCTCTATAGAATCTCCCTTTCAACTTTAGGGGAACCTTCTTGTCGCACATCACCCCTGACGCTGCCCTCCACTTATGCCACCCCGCCTTGATACGATGGTTGACATCGTCTGCTACCTCACCTTCCTTCTGGACGATCGAGCCCAGATACCTGAACTTATCCGTACACGGGACGATCTGGTCTTCGATCTTAACCTCCACCCCTTCCTCGCTGGTCTCTCCACTGAAGTTGCACCAGAGATACTCGGTTTTAGTTCTACTCACCCGCAAGCCTTGTGACTCCAAAGTAGATCTCCATAGTTCCAACTTATCGTTGACCTCCTCCCTCGACTCCTCCACTAGCACGATATCGTCTGCGAAGAGCATGCACCACGGGACGGCGTCTTGTATCCTTCGTGTCATGACATCAAGTATAAGTGCGAACAGAAGAGGACTTAGGGCCGATCCCTGATGAAGCCCAATCTCAACAGGGAAGAAACGGGAGTCACCCACTGGGGTTCGAACGCAAGAAGTAGCTTGGGAGTACATGTCTTGAATCACTCTAACATAGGACGATGATACACTACGCTCTACGAGGCTCTTCCAAATAGCTTCCCGGGGGATGCTATCATAAGCTTTCTCGAGATCAATGAACACCATATGAAGGTCTTTGCGGCGCTCCCTGAACTTCTCCATCAGGCGTCTGACGAGATGAATGGCCTCGGTCGACGACCTCCCCGGCATAAACCCAAATTGATTCTCCGAGATTTCAACTTCTCTTCTAATTCGGCTTTCCACTACTCTCTCCCAGAGCTTCATAGTATGACTGAGAAGTTTAATACCCCGATAATTACTACAACTCTGAGCATCTCCTTTGTTCTCGAAAAAAAGGACTACAACACTACGTCTCCATTCCGCTGGCATCTTGTCACCCAAGAGGAGGTCATTGAACAGATCTACTAGCCATTTAACGCCAACTTCGCCCAGACAGATCCACACTTCGATTGGGATCTGATCCGGACCAACCGTCTTCCCTTTCGCCATCTTACGAATGGCCCCCTTGACCTCGTCGTCGCTGATACGCTCAAAAGGGGCAGGAGCAGACGAAGGGGGGATCTCTATTTCCCCACCTTCCCAGCTTCTCCTATTCGCATTGAACAGGTTATGGAAATACGAACTCCACCTCTCCTTAATAGTGTCCTCATCTATAAGTACTCGATCTGACTCATCCTTTACAAACTAAACAGGGCCCATGTCGCGTCGACCTCTCTCCCTCGCTTTAGCTATTTTAAAGATAGCATTCGTTCCTTCCTTGGTATGCAGGCGCTTGTACAGCCCCTCGTATGCTTCCTCTTTGGCTTTCGCCACGGCCTTCTTTGCCTCCCTTCTCGCCACCTTGTATGCTTCCAACTTCCAACTCCTCTCTGCTCCAGCAGACATCGACAAAAGCTCTTTAAAGAGCGCTAGTTTAGCCTTAACTTTCGTTTGGACCTCCACGTTCCACCACCACGACTCCCTATGTCCCTTGGACCTACCCAAGGAAGTCCCCACCACTCTCTCTGCCACACACCTAATGTCCTCTGCCATGTTGGTCCATCTACAGTTAGCATCTGCACCACGTGCAAAACTACCTATATTGACTAGCGACTCCCTGAATTCTACCGCCTTCTCTCCCTTTAGATCTTTCCACAAGATTCTCGGTCTAAACTCTCTCGACCTGCGAACAACTCGACCCCCCAAGGTCAGATCCATGGCCAACAGCTTGTGTTGTGATGCACACGCCTCCTTCCGGAACACCTTGCAATCCGTACACGACCTGACATCCTGACTGCGCATAAGCAGGTAGTCAATCTGAGTGTTGTTACCCCCACTACTAAAGGTGATGAGGTGCTCATCCCTCTTCTGAAAAACAGAATTAACGATTACCAGCTCCTGGGCAGTAGCAAATTCCAACAAGGCGGTCCCACCGACGTTCCTGGTCCCGAAGCCAAAACCGCCATGAGCGCTGGTGTAGCCATCTGCCCTCTCACCAATGTGACCATTGAAATCGCCACCCAGCACTAAAAATTGGTCTCCAGGAATGCCACCCACTAACTCATCCAAACAGACCCAGAACGCCTCCTTCTCAGAGTCGCTCAGACCGACTTGAGGTGCATACGCACACACCACGTTCACCACCTTCTCCCCAACCACAACCCTTACGGACATGATCCTATCGTTGCACCTCTTCACTTCCACAACGTTGATGAACATATATTTTAACAAGTACGGGGATAAGAAATGAATCCTTAAATTTTAATTTTAATTTATAGAATAGCTTGAAATTTTTCTTGATAATGTTAAAATTTTGTGAAGATTTAAGAAAAGAGAGTTGTTTAAATTACTTAAGGAGCATGAATTTCTTTCTTTTTATCTCGATTATTACTTGAGGGTAATCTCATGCCGATTTTTCTTAACTTTAAATTATGGATTCTGATAATCTTAGGATCGGAAATGATAACTAATCTTTCGCTCAGTGAAAAGAACAAACTTCTAATTAGAAAATTATAATTATCGAAAAAATAGGACAAAATTTGTTTACAAATAACATTTCAATTATCAATCCATATTTGTAATATGTTTATCCTATTATATTTTGTTTTTCAGTTGATTTATATTTCAATTATTTGCAAATCAAATTTTCAGCTTGTTTATATTCCAAAAAATCCTAAAAATTGCCTACAATTTATCCTACCTTCTGTATATAACGTTACCTGAATTTGACAAACACCCGGATGAGGTCTTATCATAAAGCCCTATTTCAATGGGCCCGGGGGGCCTTTTAGAAGTGTTTTTTTTTTTTTTAAAACTGATTCACATAAAAAATCCACCGCACCTTTATAACTGGTCTAAAGGGCTATAAATACTCTGCACATGAGCCTTCTCTTCATCACTACCATCATTTGAGCGTCTTCAAAAAGTTCACAAATCCTCTCTTGTCCAAATTTCAACTTGAATCCAAATAATGGCAAGCTCTTCGTCAGTGAGCATGAGAAGCCAACAAGCCAACTATGGTCCTCCACCAAAGAGGGGACAGATCAAAGCTCAG
Source organism: Saposhnikovia divaricata (assembly GCA_036435485.1). NCBI lineage: Eukaryota > Viridiplantae > Streptophyta > Magnoliopsida > Apiales > Apiaceae > Saposhnikovia > Saposhnikovia divaricata. The sequence continues at coordinate 43,980,068 of CM071594.1, read as the reverse complement.
ATATTCGAAAGCGTGGCGGAGACCGTTGTTTCCATGGCCTTGAAAGCAGGGGAAACTCTCATCAAATCCAAACATGGCTCGACTAGCTTTGCAGATCAAGTTCCGCAAGCTAGCTCCTTTAACTCCACTGGCTAAATATCACCTTCACTCTCACTATCATACCAAAAAGACTGTACCCTAAACATGTTTAGCATTTCTATGATCCTATGCATGATTGTAATTTGCAATTGTAATCGTTCAAAAAGTAGTACTAGAGTTTTGTTAAGTTATCTACTGTTCACAACTTCAAGATATATATTAGGAGCGGTGCTTAACATTTGTATGTTCGTATCTCTAATTTTGAGGATATTTGAGTTTCTAAGACTCGAACCCCTCTGAAATTTCGAGTTCTAATACCATGTAATATTATTACAAATTCTCATCACTGAGTACTTCATATGTATATCACAGACTCAGAGTTGCTTGTAGTACTTTACAAGGTATTTATTGGTTGTTTTTTGAAGTTTTAAGATATGAGATGCCGTGATGATACCATATTTTTACAAGAATTTTAGCTATGGTGAAAATTTTAAGTAAGGAGGAACCGTAGGCCTTCATAGAAATTCAATTGTTTGCCCAAATACTAAAGTCAGGAGGAACCCCTTGGGTCTATCAATTTGTCATTGTTTCAATGGAAATATCAGCAACATGATGATCAAAAAACAAATAAAAATATCGGCAACATGTCTATAACTTAAAAGTTGTAAACAGTCTTTTATCCGTATAAGTGGATAACAATATTCCTATATATCTTCAGGTGGAATCTAACGCCTTCCTCCCCAGTTTTTTAGGAGTGAAAACAAGGTAATGTAAGTGAAAGTAAAGTAATGTAATTGAAATATAATTCATCAACTTGCTCCCGAGTTGGATGGAGCGTAAATAAAAAAGGAATGAAAATACTTTTATTCACGTGCTCCCGAATAGGAAGGAAATCATGTAAATGATTGTCAAATTACAATTCTATCTTTAGATATAAAATTTTTCATTTAAATGATAAGGGTATATTTGTAATATCAAATGTTTTTAATTAAGTTAGTTTCACTTGCTTTCCTTTTCATCCCAATTTTGGGATGAAAGTAAGCAAAATTTGCTTTACCTTTCACTCGCTTTCGCTCCTAAAAAAAATTCGGGAGCACAAACACGGATGTAAATTATATTACTTTCTTTTCTTTTCACTTGTTTTCCTTCCTCAAAAGAACTCGGGAGCAGGGTGTAAAAGAGGAGGATCGCTATGATGAACGGATAATTTTGCTCCAAAAAAATGTCCAAAATGACGTAGCAGAATTGACTTAATAAAATAAGTTATTTTAATTGGGTACTCATATTAATGCACGCGAGGTCCATATTATTAGTTATTATTGTGAACAAATAACAATACATGTGACATTTTGGACAATTTTTGGAATTTTTGTTTGGTTTCCTAGCATTTTTTATTTGTCATTATGGGTGATCTAAGTTTTCTTTATTTATTTAAAAAATGACAATTTTATGATTTAATTAATTTGATGCTAATGAGTAATGAGTCATCATTGTAGTTTAGCTTCTTTTAGGTTTTAATATATTTACATAAAATGTTTATGCTAATAATTTCAATTGATATGAAATGAGTTGTCATCTGCAAAATTCTATATTTTAGTACCTCGAACTTTAATCAAATTCGGATACAAATTCTTATATTTATACAAACATGTTATTTGTGCAAAGTTATAAACTCAAATTTTCAAGAAAGCCATGGAAGAACTCCGATGGTAGAAATTTTACCTTCTAAAGATTATCAAAACTTTCAAAATTACTTTAAAATATTAATTTCACCCTTCTTTCTTTCACTTAGCATCAAATTTAATAATATTTGTTATAAATACACTCCAATGCTAAATTGATCTTTGATTGCCACTTTACTTAATTTATAGTTAAATAATAGAAATGGACAACGATAATGGACAAGAAAGCTTAGCAATCTAAAAGTAATTCTTCTCCCATGTGGGCAATTTATTTAACCTACATCTCCACCTCTAATAGTAGTAGAGTAATTTCGGTTGTAGTTGCTCTTGGCCTATTAGTATCCGTTTGGATTGGGAGTTGAGAAGAGTTAGATTGGTCGGGTTCAAATTTAAAAATTTGTTTTTTAAAAAATTTTAAAAATAAAATATTGTATTTTGAATTTAATATGTAATATTATAAATTACCAAAATCCAACATCTTATTTTTAAAATTTTTTTTAAAACAAATTTTTAAATTTGAACCCGATCTAACCAAACATTCTCAACGTCCAATTCAAACAAACCCTTACTCTCTTACTAACAACGGGATATAGTAGTACAAGTTTAGTGTTTATACTAACAACTAGATATAGTAATAATTACTCCCTCCGTCCTTTTCATTTCTTTACACTTTCTATTTTGAGCCGTTCATTCCATTTCTTTACATTACTAAAAAGAGTAACTTTTAACAATAAAATATATTATTACATCTACTACTTCACTCCACTTTTTCAACACTTTACACTATTACACCCACTACTTCATTTATTTTAACAATAAAATCACTATTACACCCACTACTTCATTTATTTAATACTATTACTTCCACTATCTTGGTCTCTGTGCAAAAAGCAAATGATAAAAACTGTAATGGACGGAGGGAGTACAAGTTTAGTGTTTAACAGTGAAAGTTGTTACATTACTTGTACCAACCAGTCAACCACTACCACCCTCGAGGTCGAGGCCTTAACTGAGTATACAAAGATAAGTAATTTCATGAAATATCTGCTTTAAATCTATCTTCCCTGGATATTTTCCCTACTTTTGATATTCCAAATGCTTTTCAACAGTTTTCTTTATGAATCTTGCTCTTCTTTTGCCTTTTCTTATATTGTTTTGGTTCGCTTTATGCAGAGAACAACATCCTGCAAGAGGCACTATATTCTGAAGATTAGGCTGAACAAATTTCCGAATCTAATCTTAATAAATGTATGCATCTTTTGACATTGGATTAAGTTGATCTTACATTTGTTGCCTTACCCATTTAACACTTGGGAATGGACTTTAACAATACCTACCAATCTTCGAATTTAGTGCTTCCACAGTTCCTCCGCGAGTTTCCCCCACGAGTTGAAATGTTTTTGTAATTTTTTTTCATACCGGAAATGGCCTAACCTTATCAAATTCCTCTGTTAGGCTATAGATAATACATCCGTGTCCAGTCTATTTTAAGAGAATCATCTTCTATTACTTGTCGATGCATGTCTACAATGGATACAAATTTGTGAAAATTATTTAGTACATAGTTTCGAGCTTAGTTACGAGATTGTTTATACTGTGCGAGACTTTCTATTAAAACAAAGAAAAGGGGTGATAACACTGAACTTGAGTGTTTTGTATCACTTGGAATCATTTGAATGGAATATATACATTGACTACTGAGTTTGTACCAGTGTTGTTTGCTGATTTCTGGGTTGGAAATTTAGCAAGAGATTCAAGTACTGAATAGTGCGAGAAATAATATAACACATCAGGTCATAACCAGATTGATAATTGTTCAAAAACTCTTTAAAGAGCGGACTGGAATATAATCATTCAAATTCACCAGTAGTTCTACAAAAATAACGAATTGGGCAAAAGGCAGCTTACCAGGAGAAGTATAGAAGATTCCTAACATGTAAGATCTTGTACAAATCAATTCTATAAATAAATGATTACATAGCAAAGTACAAAATTTGGTTAAAAAATTATTGAATTCAGGATTATATTCATTACAGTACAAGATTTATTTAATTTACTTTTTTTAACTTCATCTCGGGTTCATAATTATGTAACTATATAAAATTTATTTATTTTAATTTCATCTCGAATCATAATTAAATAGTGTTTATTCAATTATTAATATTAACTAGCATTCTACCTGTGCTACGCATCGACCAATAAATTATATTAATATTAAAATAAATATATAATTTTAATAATTATTTAGAAAAAAAAAATAATTTTATTGGAATGTTAATTGACTTAAGTATAAAAATTAGTTATCGGTGAATTCATACCAATTGACTTAATATTAATATTATGAACCAATCATCAAAACAAATACAATCCCCGTTGAAAAGTTCAAACCCCTCTTTATTGTTTTTTTAAAATTTTAGTTTTCATTTTATTTCTCTCTTTGTTAGAGAATATTTTCAAGTACCATGTTAACAATTTTTTCACCCATATTATGAGAATCTAGTATATTTATTCAATATCGGATCCTTAAAATATTTATTATATTAATACATTGAAAATATTTGTATGGTCGTGGTTAATTTTTTTTATTACGTTTTAAAAATGTATAGAAACTCAATTCTCACGACTCTAATAAATCATTAGACTATCTATCAAAAAAAGGTTGCAGCGATATGAGAAAGGATATCTACTGTGCAAGATACATGAAACGAACGTGGTTATAACAAAAGAAAATTTCATATAATCTAGTTTGTTATGTGATCATTCAATATTTTTTTTACAAATTATATGTCCTTTTTAATGAATTATATGTCCTTTTAGGTTAAATAACATGAAATTCATTTTTCTTTAAGAATGAGTATTTTTTTTTTTGACATATATAAGAAAAAATAACTTAAGTAGACCTGAAAAATCATTTTGCAAATTCATGTTGTGTACTTTAGGGTCTTGAACGAAAATGACATGATATTGAATCATGTACCCGAAATTAGAACACAAAATAGCTTACGTAGACCTAACAAATCGTTTTGTACATTCATGTCGTGTAACTTGAACGAAAATGACATTATATTGAATCGTGTACCGAAATTATAACAAAAAATGACACTAAACTACATGAATTTTGGCGTGTACACGAAATGAAATATGCGAATTAGAAAAAGTATAACAATTACATGAAATATCATTCTGTAGCCAAGTTATGTAAATATATAATTATGTGTCTTAGAACAACATTTAGATGTTACAAAACTAAACTAAGGGTAGTATGCACGATGTAAAGTCTCTAAAACAAAATGAAACTCTTTTTTTTTTTTTCTTAATATTGTTTTTTGTTAACAAATATCTCTCTTTGTATATAATCTTTCAACCAAGTTTTTGAGTTTTCTTACCCATATTTTATGCTTTGTTGATATTAAAATACAAATTATAATCAACCAACGAAGCAAATTCAATATATGCTCTTAAGTTAAGATATGAGAATTGATACGATTACTTTAATTCCAAAATACAAAATTTAAAAAGGCACCATTTTATTAAAAATAATAAATTATTTAAGTGTATCAACCTTTTTATTTATCAATATTAATTATTTTTATAACAAAGACCGTAGTTGCTGCTGCTCGCTCTCTCTCCCCCCCCCTCCCCTCTCTCTCTCTCTCTCTCTCCACCTCTCCCAAAATATGTTAAACTAAAGTTTAGGAGCTAATATCAGTTTTTTGGTTTTTTTATATATTTTTTTAATATTTTTTAATTTATTTTTCTTTATTTTTCAATAAATAAATCTCTTTATTAAGAGTCTAGTACCTCGTTGCCCGTTGGTGCATTTTATCTATCGAAATATTATATTTTGTACTATCTCATTGTCAATGATAAGCCTCATTTTCTTTTTCTTTATTTTACTTCGGCTTTCAATAAATATCTCTCTTTGTTGAGAGCCTAATACCATATTCGTGGATTTTGTATACTCATATATTAGAATTTGTTATATTAATTCATTGATTTGGATAATGTAAATCACATTTTTCGTCGGTTGTTTGAATACGTTCGGATAAATCAGATATACATATTGCTCACGTATATAATAAATTGTTAGATTATCTCACCGAAAATTAAGGTTGCATAATTTAGAGATATAGATGATGGATGTACCATAATTGAAGACATGTTTAGTGATTGGATAAAGAAAATTAGTGATCTATTTTACTATATACTTGTTAGATTTAAATTATTTTTGTAGATGTTGTATGCCCTTTTATTGGTGATTTTTGCAGGTTTGATTATTTTTGTGGTTAACATATGTCCTTTTATATATGAATTAATTATCTACAAATAAATAGTGATTTATAAGAAAATTTGTGCTAACTTGACCAATTTATTATGGGAATATTCACTAATAATATTTTCATTAACTATGTAAAAAAATTGTTTTTTGATTGATAATTAATACATCAAGTAATGTATAGTACTATTTAAGAGTATATAATTTAATATTTCAAATAATTCAAATATATTGGAAGATCAAATTGTTTTTCCATTAATTAATGCATAATTGAAAAAAAAATCGTAATTAAAATGTGAAAGATGATTGGTTTAAAATTCATTCCAATATTTCAATTGGTTGATGCAAGTTTTTTTTTACCAAATTATTCAATACTTTACATAACTTAAATTTTGAATATGTATTTAGAATAATGTGTTAAATAGTTTTATACTGTTAACAATTTTTAATTCATGATTTTGATTGTACCTTATGATTTTGAATTGAGAGTTTGAGATATCAAAATATCTATTATAGAAATATAGACTCATATATTAGTGTATTATTTTTAAATTAAATAATTATCGTATTTAAAAATAAATTGTTAAGTAATCACTGAATAACATCGACAACCCAACACTGTAAAAAATATTTTTCTATAGGCACGCCAAATAATGTAAACAAATCAGTGTAATGTGGTAAGGATTAATGCTTAGAATTCAGTAAGTCGCATAATTATTGAAGTTCGCCGGTGAATATTCTTATGGGAAGTAACTCTGGGATAATTTGGACCTGGGATGATGATAACCTAAATCGTTTTCTATTTTTTTTGTTAAAAATTGTTTTGTTGATTTTATTAGACAATTAAAACACGAAACATGCGATACATATATATAATCGAAATAAAAATATAATCTATCCAAGTACAGTACGTCATATAATAAAAAGATATAAAGTAGTACCTTAACCGAAATTAATATGATTTAGGCATGAGGAAAATTGATGCATACACTTAGTTTATCAAAGTTGGCTAACTCTGATGGGTAATAGAGAATAAGCGGCTTAAATTTCCCTTAATGTTTAAATTGATGTAATAATTATACTTTTTAGTTTGTAAGAATTTTATTTTATATAAGTTGTTTATTAGTTAATTGTCAAAATAAAAATTAGTAGTTATTATGTTTATGATATGGGCTGAAAATAAGCCCTAAAGACACATTTAATATGGTATTAATTAGACACAGTGTGGTCCAAACGTAGGGCCCATTAATGAGGTCAGAATCCCTATTTTAATATTAATTTCGTAATTAATATTGGGGGAAATAAACAGCTCAGCAATAAGAGTTGGATAAGGATAATATCCCCATCAGACTTAGCCACCAAGGCATCCAATTCGATATGGAAACTGATTCCTATAAGGAATAGATCTAGAACCTTCCTCAAAGACTTGTCCACCAAGTCTCCAAATCCTACCATATTTCTAAGGCTTCTCAGCCTATATAAAGGGTCTGACCCCTCATTCTCAGAACTACGTTTTTTGGCTTGATCTTTGATATTCATCAAAGTACGTAGGCATCTTGTGAAGGCAGATTCAGCCATGAGCACGAGAGCAGCCATTAAAGCACGAAGCTCACACACCTTTGCATTAAATACACAAACTCTAGCCGCAATACTAGTAACCTAGTTTCTGTTCCATAACATTTGGCGCCGTCTGTAGGAAGACAACATCAACCATGGTTCAAACACGAAGAACAACATCAACCGAGGCCGTACCCCTCAACTCTGCTCCACCAGCCACTTCTGATCCGCTTATCGTTAATGAGGAAGGACAAATACTCCCATCAACAGGAGCGGTCATTCAACCTCTGCCCACTCAGCCCCCAGGGACGACTCCCCATGTAGAGGGGACCCACTCAGTGATTGTCCATCAAAGCCAAGAAACTAACCCTCTCCAGATGGTGGTTTCTCCTCTTGGTAACGTTGATCGCACGGGGTACAGATCCATACTACGGATCTCCCTTTGAACACCAACCCTATGTATGGGCTGCCTAATTACCCATCTCGACGAAGGGAACCTGGGCCAAGCGGTCACGCCTTACAGATCCGGGATCGAGAATATGATGATTACTATGGTCCCTATACTGATGATTCATCATCATCTGAGGATGATGATCGAGATGAAGCCCCGAGGAGGCGACGTGCTAGCAAAGAACCTCTAAGAAGGACACGAAGAATCCATGATGGACTCCCCTTGACAACTGCTGAGAAAATCAAGGCTTATGAGGCAGAGATCTTAAAATTGAAGGACGATATTGCAAGAGAACAAGATAGATTGAATCAAACTCAGCCTCCTCCAACTGCAGAGAGGATTCCCATTATAAATTTGGAGAGGCCTTCAAGAAGGCAAATGAGGGCTGATACCCGAACCGAAAAATCGACAAGGGTGGAGACCCCCAGAAGCAACCCCAAAGATCTGATGCCACTTGGGGACCCTGACGACCCCACACCTCCGTTTACTGAGGAGGTGATGAATGCCCACATCTCAAGGAAATTTAAGATGCCGACTATTAAGGCCTATGATGGAACGGGCGATCCCGCAAACCATGTCAGGACATTCTCAAACGCGCTGCTGCTGCAGCCTGCTAGTGATGCCTTAAAGTGTAAAGCGTTCCCTCAAACTCCGTCTGGCATGGCTCAAAGATGGTATAGCCGCCTACCCGCAAACTCAATTGGCTCTTTTAAGGAGTTGAGCGCTGCCTTTGTCAGTCAATTCATTATTGGGAGAATCCATGAGAAAAGTTCTGCATCCCTTATGTATGTGGTGCAGGGAAATAATGAGAACTTGAGGGATTATCTCAAGCGATTTACCAAAGAGACGTTGAATATCACTGATCTGGAAAATAAGGTGGCTATGGTAGCCCTGGAACACGGAACTACTGACCTCTTCTTTAAAAGGTCCTTGGCAAAACACCCTCCTGAAAACATGGCCGAGCTCCAGAGAAGAGCCGATAAATATATCAAGGCTGAGGACAGCATGAAGAAGGAAACCACGGGAGGCAATGGCAGGGGTTCTAATGATTCAAAGAAACGAAAGCCAGAGCAAGAGTACGATGCTAGGGACAAGTATCCCCGGGCTGGCAAGGATTCCGAGTCATCACCCAAGAAGGGTTTTGGACCGAGGTTTTCTGATTACGCGAGGTTGAATGCTCCTAGGAGTCAAATTTGTTAGATATTGAGAAGGATAAGGACTTTCGATGGCCTAAGCCACTCAGGGGTGACCCCGAAAAGAGAAACAAAGATCTGTATAGTAGATTCCACAGGGATGTGGGACATGACACAGATGACTGCAGACAGTTAAAGGATGAAATTGAATTTTTAATCCGGAAGGGAAAGTTGAACAAGTTCACCAAGGGTGAAGATCGTGGAGCCCAGAAGAGGGATTATGATAGAAGAGACAATGATAGGAGGGATAACGATCGTGATCGTAACCCACAGCCTCGAGGGCCAGTAATCAATATGATTTGGGGAGGACCAACAGCGGCTGGCACTACCCGAAACTCTCGAAAGGCCTATGCCAGAGAAGTGATGCACATCGTAGGAGAAGCCCCGAAGCGTGCTAAGACTGAGATAGTGATTGGCTTTGATGATTCAGACCTTGAAGGGGTGAAATTCCCCCATGACGACCCGTTGGTCATAACTCCTGTAATTGGAAACTCAGAAGTGAAGCGGGTCCTGATAGACAATGGAGCTTCTATCGATATCTTGTTTCATGACGCTTTTGTGAAAATGGGGTATACTGACTCCCAATTGACCCCGACTAACATGCCTATCTACGGGTTTAATGGAGTTGAGTCCAAGGTTGAATGGACCATTCAGCTACCCGTGACAATAGGGCAAGAACCTAAGGAAGCCACCCAGATGTTGAATTTTCTAGTGATTAAGGCTACCTCGACGTACAATGCAATCTTGGGGAGAACTGGCCTTCATGCGTTCAAGGCTGTTGCCTCTACTTATCACATGAAGGTGAAGTTTCCAACCAGGAATGGTGTTGGAGAACAAAAGGGTGATCAGAAAATGGCCAGGAGTTGCTATGTGGCTGCTTTAAGAGCTGATGGAACCGGGGGGCAGGTACTCCCGATCGAAGACATGGATGTCCGTGGTGATGATGAACACCGAGGAAGGCCAGCAGAGGACTTGGTTCCCATACCTCTAGAACTAGGCGACCCTGAGAAGGTGACTTATATAGGAGCCTCTTTGAAAGAACCCCTGAAGGGCAAGTTGGTAGCATTCTTACAAGAAAATAGTGATGTGTTTGCTTGGACAACGACTGATATGCCAGGGATTGATCCCCAACTTATAACTCATAAATTGAATGTTGATCCCAAGTGAAAGACCATAAAGCAGAAGAAGAGGAACTTTGCTCCAGAAAGGCAAGAGGCCATTAAACAAGAGGTGGACAAACTCTTGAAGGCTGGGTTTATTGAAGAGATTCAGTTTCCGGAATGGTTGGCTAACCCTGTGATGGTCAAGAAAGCCAACGGTAAGTGGAGAATGTGTATAGACTTCACCGACTTGAATGACGCATGCCCTAAGGATTGCTTCCCTTTACCAAGGATAGACATGTTAATAGATGCCACAGCGGGACATGAGATGTTGAGCTTCATGGATGGGTTCAGCAGCTACAATCAAATTAAGATGCACAAGGATGACATCCCAAAGGTATCTTTCGTAACTGACTTTGGTGTTTTCTGCTATCTTGTTATGGCGTTTGGTCTAAAGAATGTAGGAGCTACTTACCAACGATTGGTGAATAAGATATTCACCCATCTGAATTGAAAAACCATGGAGGTCTATGTCGATGATATGCTGGTTAAAATCTTGGTCAAGGCGGACAATATTAAACACCTCAGAGAGGCATTTGAAGTGCTGAGGCACCACAAAATGATGTTGAATCCAGCCAATTGTGCCTTTGGCGTGGGATCAGGCAAATTTTTGGGTCTGATGGTTTCCAAGAGAGGCATAGAGGCAAACCCTGACAAGATCACGGCGATCTTAGATATGGAACCCCCACGCTCTATAAGAGATGTGCAGAAGTTGACAGGCCGGGTAGCGGCTTTAGGAAGATTCATCTCCAAGTCTGGTGATAAATGCTTGCCTTTCTTTCAAGCATTGAAGAAGGTGAAAAATTTTGAGTGGACACCTGAGAGCCAAGAGGCCTTTGAGCAACTGAAGAAGTACATGGTTGAAGCCCCGTTGTTGACCAAACCAAGCCCTGGGGAGACTCTTTGTCTATACCTGGCGGTATCTGAACAAGCCCTAAGTGCTGTCCTCGTTCGGGAAGAGGAGAAAGTCCAGAAACCTATTTACTATGTGAGTAAAGTGTTGCATGGGGCTGAGTTGAATTACTCACCCATAGAAAAGTTTGCTTTGGCATTGGTAACTGCCTCGAGGAAGTTGCGGCCTTACTTCCAGGCACATAAGATTCAAGTCCTGACAAACCAGCAGTTGAGAAACATATTGCATAGCCCTAAGGCCAGTGGAAGGCTAATCAAATGGGCGATTGAGTTAGGAGAGTTTGATATCACGTACAAGCCTCGGACAACCATCAAGGCTCAGGCATTGGCTGACTTCGTGGTTGAATGCACTATTAACAACAAAGAAGTCGGGGGGGCAAGAGATAGTGACTGCCCCTGGGCAAGAGAAAAAAGAAGAGGAACTTACACCTGATCTGAAGGAATATTGGGTGCTCTATTTTGATGGAGCATCAAAAACAAAATCTAGTGGTGCAGGTTTGGTTTTGCAAAGCCCCGATGGGTTCACAATTGAGTATGCTTTAAAGTTGGACTTTCCTACTACCAACAATGAGGCGGAGTATGAGGCATTAATAGCTGGTTTGGGTTTGGCTAGAATCATGAGGGTCAAAAATCTCAAAGTTTGTGGAGATTCAAGGCTTTCAGTATCACAAGTAAATGGTGAATTCGAGTTTTTGCTTATAGTTCGTTAAACTTTAGAATTTTTCGAGTACTTGGCCCCCTGGCTGGTACTAAACTCACAAGCTAGTTCAACATTTGCCTTTCGTATTTATTTTAACAAGGAGGAATAACTCATAGAGAAAACGGAATAAATTCCATTATGCTGTCAAAGGACATCAATAAGATGGGTTCAACCCTTACATAGATACTCTATCTCCTACTGGGAGCAACATGCTCTATAATGGTTTCATTCAAACTTTATTCCTAATAAATAGATAAAGGTCCAAGCCTTTGTCAAAAGAACTTAAACATAATAAACTTTGAGGTTCACAGCATGCCAAGTTCGGGGCACCTCAACCCCGTCCAAGGTTTCTAACTTGTAGGATCCTCGTCCCAACACCTTTCTGACTAGATACGGTCCTTCCCAGTTTGGTGCTAACTTTCCTTTCTGGCCAACTCCTGAGGCTTCAATCTTCCTTAGAACCATGTCGCCTTTCCGAAAGAATCTTTCCTTAACTCTCTGGTTGTAGTGAAAAGAGGCTCTCTTCTGATATTCAGCATTCCTAGCATTAGCTTCGTCTCTAACCTCGTCAATTAAGTCAAGGGCAAGTCTCATCCCTTCTTCATTAGTTTCTGGTTCATATGCCTCAACTCGAGGAGACGATTGCATGATCTCCAAAGGCACAACTGCCTCAGCTCCATAAGCCAGCAAAAATGGGGTTGCTCCAGTTGTTACTTTACAAGTGGTACGATATGCCCAAAGTATGGGCAGCAATTCATCTACCCAAGTGTTCCTAGAGCGTTCGACCCTCTTTTTCAGTCCATCAAGGATAATTCGATTAGCTACCTCAGCTTGCCCATTGGCTTGTGGGTGTGCCACCGAGGTAAAACGGAGCTCAATCGCATTCTCCTCACAATATTTCTTGAACTCTTCATTATTGAACTGTGTCCCATTGTCTGTTACAAGGATTCGTGGGATTCCGTACCTGCAGATTATGTTCTCCCAAAAGAACTGGGAAACTTGTTTGGTGGTTATCTTGGCCAGAGGTTTAGCCTCAATCCACTTAGTGAAGTAATCAATGGCCACTATCAGGAATTTCCTTTGTGCTGAAGCCATGGGAAAAGGTCCAAGTATATCCATCCCCCACATCGCAAATGGAATGGGAGAGTTAATTGAAGTTAACATCTCAGGCGGTTGCCTCACAATTGGAGCATGCTTCTGGCATCTCTCACATCTCTTGACATAGTTTTGTGCATCAGCCAACATCTCCGGCCAATAGAACCCTAAATGAATTATCTTGTGAGCTAGGGCTCTGCCCCCCAAGTGTTGCCCACAGATCCCTTCATGAACTTCCTCCAATGCTTCTCTTGCCTCTTGAGGCCTTAAACACTTCAAGTATGGGATGATAAACGACCTTTTGTACAGAATGCCTTCAATCAAAGTGTATCTCAATGCCCTTACTGAAAGTTTTCGTGCCTCCAAGGCATTGTCTGGGAGCCATCCGGTCTCAAGGTGTGACAGCCCCATATCCGGGGTCAGGAATCCGGGCCGTCAACGACCAATTTCAGTTTAGTGACACTTCATTCTTGGCAGCTGGAATATAAATTCATACTAAAACTTACATAATAGACCCCACACTTAATAATGTTACACACCTGTCATATGCTCAGAGAACAACATCCACAATATTAAAAGTTTAGATTTAAGCAGTTATTACAAACCAGGATCATACTTAAATACCTTGTTGAATAATACTTCGACATGAAGCATTTCAACAATCAAAAGTTTATTATAACAGCTTACACACTAAATGTACATAATCTACCAGTACCCAACCGTCCGATAGCTACCTCGGGAATCGTTGCCAACACTCTCTCAAAAGTTCATCTTTCCCGTACCCTCTTGCGGGGTGTAGTGCGGAGTATCGGCATACCTAGCTGTTGTATACATAATAGCAAGAATGAGCTAAAATAGCTCAGCAAGATAAATTCTATCAACTAGCATCAAAGGGAAATAAATCATTATATATATATATATAATAGACAAAAACAAATTTCAGTTATTATGGAAAGAATTTTATTTTCATTCAATATATATACACTTTCCAATTATCTTTGTACGAAAAGAAATATATAGTATTATAATATCAGTTTCTCTTCTAATATCATATAATATCAGTTTCTCTTCTTAAATAATATAACAATCAATATACCGTTCAGTGTACTTTTCTAAAATAATATGATAAACTTGAACAAATCTTTCGCTATCATCTTCTCATTTCCTTCTTATGCAACAATTATATAATTTAATATAAAATCAGTTTCTCTTCATTTCTAACAATAATTCCATCATTTCAGATCATGTTTCTGTTTTCAGTATAAAAATCTGAAAACCATTGTCAACATTTTCTTTTCAAAAACATTGGAGATATCTGCTGTCGCCTGATACGTTAGGACGATGATCAGTCGCCTAATCGTACCTGCTCTCTTTTTACTACCGGTAGAAGGAATGAAGATCATCCCTGGAGGAAGGCCACCTGCTAACATCCTCCCTTGGCATCTTCGTGCCGTAATAAAAATAATAAATGTTGGACTGTGTCGCACATAGCCCTGACACAGCCACTTACGCAAGTCTGTTGCAATCCCCCCTTTTTTTTCAATCAATATTCCATTTATACCAATACCATTCCACATTTTTCCTTTCAATTTCAATTTCAATTCACATATATCATTTCCATTTCCATTTATCATCACCTCTAAAAATACATATGTTATAATACTTTGATTATGACTCAGACATCTTCTCTGTGTTTACTGGAATCCAGTACACTTACATATATATAAAATATTCCATTCACATTTATCTTTTTCATCATTTCCATGTATCATCACCCTTAAAATATATATATATATATATATCATAATACTTGGATTATAACTCAGACATCTCCTCTGTATTCAATGAAATCCAATACGCTCTTATAAAATATTACATCTATTTTCAAAAGTATTAAATAAAAAAAATCAAATAATATTTATTAAATCACAATTGCTTAGAAAGAATATTTTTAACATAACGTTATAAATTATATAACCCTAGATAACAACTGATATCATTCTTCATATAACTCTAGATAACAACTGATACCATTCTTCATATAACTCTAGATAACAACTGATACCATTCTTCATATAACTCTAGATAACAACTGATACCATTCTCTTTCACCTCTCTTTACCATAAAGCATATTCGCTCCATTCATAATCATATCCACATTCATATTTCATAATTTATATCAATTTCTCTTTAATTCCAATATGAGGGAAATAATTCTTAGCAATATAGCAAACATAGAATAACATATATATTCCATGAAATCATTTACTTTGAAAATAAAATAGTTTTCCAAGGTAAGGATAGAAGAAATCTTGCCTCGATCTCTATATCCCAGTGGCACGACCCGCGGTTTGTCCTGAGTTTCTATAAACACGAAAAGGATCCTCGTTAGAATACTACATCCATTACTCACTTCACCTTTATATAACAATATCCTTGACACTTAGTATATGTTTAACACATTATTAATAATCCAAGAGTTCCAAGAACCTAACCATTTTGGACTCAATCAAAGTTTCAGTGTTTTTCACCATTTCCCTTAATAACCACACTCGACTGTAAAAATTCTCAGAAAATATCAATTTTGAATTTTAATGCAAGGTCAGTGGGGTTTTAATCTCTGTTCAACCTACTATATTGTCCCAAAATTTTATCACTTTTAAAAATGTTTAAGTATGGTAACTATGACCTCAAAGTTTACACAACTGCATTTTCTCGGTTTCCGAATGTCTTTCACTAAAACTGACTTTTCTCCTAAACCGTACATCAGATTTTAACGTACTTTATATCAAAACGATCTATGAACTAAGCTCTATCATCTCATGGTCACTTGGTACTCTAGACATGGTGCTACTGTATGGAATTGGTGTCCAAAAACAGGGCAGTTTTTGTTTTAACTAAAATCGGACGTTATAACGGCTATATTTTCATACTTTCCAAAATCCAACTCCTCCAAATCTATCATCCACCTTATACACCATCACCTACACCATGTGGTCATCTTACCAACCATGGTTACAAGCACATACTCCTTCCATATTCAACTTTAATCACTTACAAACACATATATCATCATGAATAATCACTTATCATAATCTTAATCACTAAACTTTCTATAATCCATCCTATATTCAAAGTAATACTAAAGGGTCTTGAGATTTATACCTTCTTGAAGCTTTAACAACCCTTATCAAGCCTTGGGATATGCTTAATCAACCTTATACTAGCTTGGATCAACTAAAGAAACCAAAAAAAAAAAACAAGTTAGTTTCTAAGGGTTACTATTCATCATCACTTTTGTAAAAATCATAACAAATCGAAAAATAAGAATTTGGCTCTCAAATTTTTACCACATCTTGGCCTCTGTATAAGCTTTGATTTGAGCTATAGATCACCAAAAACAAAGCTTCCTATCTATGGTTTTGAGCTCAATCTTTCCGCTGGACAGAAACTGGACAGGTTTGGTTCTCCCACTTTGAGCATGGATTTGACTAGGCTATACTACTTGGATTGCTATGAAATTTGGAGCGAATCATGCCCATGGAGTGGAGAGGTTCTGGTTAAAATTTGGCGATTTTATCATGGATAGAAATGGAGATATGATTTTTCTTCTCCTCCTTGCTCTTGCTGGGCAGGTTGTAGAGAAAGAGATAATGGAAAGTAATTGATTCCTCTTGCTTGTTTTGATCTTATGTTGATCAATTCTTGAGAATTCTAGAGTCTAGTGGAAGCTTTGGAGATATTTTGTGGTAAAACCATGCTAAAATGACTAATTTACCCTTAAAACAAGTTAGTGGAATGTGATGTCATTCTAATGATCTCATAATTCTCTTTTCTTGATTTTCCTAAGTAATTTGCTAGCACTCTTGGTAATAATAATGTGGTATATATCCTTGTTATATTATAATCTTGGTTGTTTGGTTTCCATACTCGTCTAGTTGTGGTTCGTTTCGAATATATCTCGTCATCCAGTGGTTTTGAAATCGTTTAAAAATCCAAATTCCCTTAGCATTTCTTAACTTAAAAATCTCCTGGTTTAACTTAAATTCACTAATTCCTCAATATATAATTCCTTTAATATTTCTATGCTCCTTAATATCCAATAAATAGAAGCTCGTTCGAACTCAAAATCCTCAAAATCTAAATTCAGGAATTTCTGAAATCCATCGTCATTTCGAGTCACTTATTTTTATAGTATATTCATGGTTTGTAACATCCCACATCGATTAGAATAAGAGTATTTGGGACCTTTATAGATACAAGTAAACAACTAATGTGTACCAATTTGCTAGCACATTTGGACTGACCTGTGGTGGGTTGTTGGGTCCGGTATGCATACGGTTACGGGCTTGGATGTTATATATGGTATAAGAGCTTTATCCGGCCGGAAGTGTAGAGGCACTGCCCGGGTTTAGTAAGAGTGTGTATGGGCTCGACGAGGACGTCGACCCAATAAGAAGGGGTGTTTGTAACATCCCACATCGATTAGAATAAGAGTATTTGGGACCTTTATAGATACAAGTAAACAACTAATGTGTACCAATTTGCTAGCACATTTGGACTGACCTGTGGTGGGTTGTTGGGTCCGGTATGCATACGGTTACGGGTGAGGCTATAATTACCATACTTAAACATTTTTAAAAATTATAAAATTTTGGGATATTGTAGTGGAGTGGTCAAAGAGTCATTTCCAGTTGACCTTACATTAAAATTCGAAATTGAGATTTTCTAAGAATTTTTACAGTCGGGTATGGTTGTTAAGGGAAATGGTGAATAAGCACCGAAACCTTGATTTAACCTAAAATGGTTGGGTTTTTGGAACACTTGGGTTATGAATAACATGTGAAACATATATTAAAGTGTCAAGGGTATTGTTATTCAAGAGTGAGGTGAGTAAGTGATGTGGTATTCTAACGACGGTCCTTTTCGTGTTTATAGAAACTCCGGGAGAGCCACGAGCCATACCTTCAGGACATCGAGATCGAGGCAAGATCTTTTCTATCCCTACTTGGAAAACTATTTATCTTCAAAGAAACTTGATTTCATGGAATATATATGTGATGCTATTATTACTATATTGTGAAGAAATTGTCTTCCTTGAGTATTGATATTGAAAAGAAAGGTATACGAAGATGTATATGAATATGAATATGGATATGTGTATGAGATGGATATGAATATGGATATGAGTATGAGATGGATATGTATAGAGATGAGTATGCATGAAGTGAACATGCCTTATGATTAAGAGAATATGAGAGAATGGTATCAGTTATTATCTAAAGTAAATAAAAGAATGGTATCAGTTGTTATCTAGGGTTATATGATTTATAATATTTTGCTAAAGATATTCTTTTTAAATATTGTGATTTAATAAGTATTATTTGATTATTATCTGCTATTTTTAAAAGTAGATGGAACAACATATATATATATATATATGTATATAAGAGAGCAAGATTTCTTTTACTCTTACTTTAGAAAACTATTTTATTTTTTTAAAAGTAAAATGATTTCTTGGAATATATATGTTTTTCTACGATGCTATATGGCTAAGGATTTATTTCCTGATTTTGAGAATTAAAGAAAGATAGATACGAATATGGATAGAGCGAATATACTTTATGTTCTAAAGGAATATTTGACTTTAATAATTATAGAAAAGATGTATGAGTCATAATTAAAGTATTATGACATATGATTTAAAGGTGATGATAAATGTGAATGGAAATGTGAATGGAAATGGAAATGGAAATGGAAATGGAAATGGAAATGATAAATGTGAGTAGATAAATGATTTGACAAAAAGGGGGATTGCAACAGACTTGCGTAACTGGCTGTGTCAGGGCTGTGTACGACACAGTCCAGCATTTATTATTTTGTTACGGCACGAAGATGCCAAGGGAGGATGTTAGCAGGTGGCCTTCCTCCAGGGATGATCTTCATTCCTTCTACCGGTAGTAAAAAGAGAGCAGGTACGATTAGGCGACTGATCATCGTCCTAACGTATCAGGCGACAGCAGCTATCCCCAATGTTTTTGAAAAGAAAGAGTTGATAATGGTTTTCAGATTTATATGCTGAAACCAAGAAAATGAGATAAGGTGATGGAATTATTTATATGGAATGAAGAGAAACTGATTTTATATTATTTTTATATAAGTGTCATATACAAGGAAATGGAAAGATTTTATTAAGAGATCTGATTCAAATAGTATATATTATTTTGAAATATTATACGGAAATGAAGTATGGATTATTATAATATTTTAGAAGAGAGACTCATATTATATTATCCTAAATTTCTTTTCCTATCAAGATGAATAGATGGTGTATTTAATAAATAAAGATTTTTCTTTCTTAATAAGTATGATGAATTTCCACATATATATATATATGGAAATGATGAAAAAGATAAATGTGAATGGAATATTTTATATATATGTAAGTGTACTGGATTCCAGTAAACACAGAGAAGATGTCTGAGTCATAATCAAAGTATTATGACATATGTATTTTTAGAGGTGATGATAAATGGAAATGGAAATGATATATGTGAATTGAAATTGAAATTGAAAGGAAAAATGTGGAATGGTATTGGTATAAATGGAATATTGATTGAAAAAAATGGGGGGGATTGCAACAGACTTGCGTAAGTGGCTGTGTCAGGGCTATGTGCGACACAGTCCAGCATTTATTATTTTTATTACGGCACGAAGATGCCAAGGGAGGATGTTAGCAGGTGACCTTCCTCCAGGGATGATCTTCATTCCTTCTACCGGTAGTAAAAAGAGAGCAGGTACGATTAGGCGACTGATCATCGTCCTAACGTATCAGGCGACAACAGATATCCCCAATGTTTTTGAAAAGAAAATGTTGACAATGGTTTTCAGATTTTTATACTGAAAACAGAAACATGATCTGAAATGATGGAATTATTGTTACAAATGAAGAGAAACTGATTTTATATTAAATTATATAATTGTTGCATAAGAAGGAAATGAGAAGATGATAGCGAAAGATTTGTTCAAGTTTATCATATTATTTTAGAAAAGTACACTGAAACGGTATATTGATTGTTATATTATTTAAGAAGAGAAACTGATATTATATGATATTAGAAGAGAAACTGATATTATAATACTATATATTTCTTTTCGTACAAAGATAATTGGAAAGTGTATATATATTGAATGAAAATAAAATTCTTTCCATAATAACTGAAATTTGTTTTTGTCTATTATATATATATATATATATATATATATATATATATATATATATAATGATTTATTTTCCTTTGATGCTAGTTGATAGAATTTATCTTGCTGAGCTATTTTAGCTCATTCTTGCTATTATGTATACAACAGCTAGGTATGCCGATACTCCGCACTACACCCCGCAAGAGGGTACGGGAAAGATGAACTTTTGAGAGAGTGTTGGCAACGATTCCCGAGGTAGCTATCGGACGGTTGGGTACTGGTAGATTATGTACATTTAGTGTGTAAGCTGTTATAATAAACTTTTGATTGTTGAAATGCTTCATGTCGAAGTATTATTCAACAAGGTATTTAAGTATGATCCTGGTTTGTAATAACTGCTTAAATCTAAACTTTTAATATTGTGGATGTTGTTCTCTGAGCATATGACAGGTGTGTAACATTATTAAGTGTGGGGTATATTATGTAAGTTTTAGTATGAATTTATATTCCAGCTGCCAAGAATGAAGTGTCACTAAACTGAAATTGGTCGTTGACGGCCCGGATTCCTGACCCCGGATCTGGGGCTGTCACAGATGGTATCAGAGCTTAGAGTCATAATGCTCAGGAACAAGAGTGATAATAATAAATATATCAGAAATAATATAAATTGTGAACTCACATCGAGTTCAAGGGTGGTTTATCGAACGAAGCGTTTATTCTAAGTAGTGATTATAATTTTATAGATTATTACTAATAAAAGTTTATGTTTTAGTATAGGGAGAGGAGATTGGTGAGCCAAAGTTAAGGGTATTTAAAGTCTTCTTGTGTTTAAGGGAGTTTGAAGAAATATTGTAAGTGGATCGGTGAATAGACACTGATTGTTTGTGGAGATGAAAGGGTGAAACCGAGGTTGGTCGGTAAAACCAAGATATACCTTAAGGACCAAGACAGACTGAGAGGTCTCGGGATTGACTTAAAAGAAAAGGTTATTATGCTAAAAGTGTTAAACTTATGTAGCACACAGGATTGATTTGAAAAAGGGAATATTTGATGTATTGGGAAGTGTACGTTAGACAATCTCGTGAGTATAAGTGGTATGTTAGAATATACAATTATAAAGAATATTATTAGAGCTTATTTTCTGGAAAATTTTACAGAGATGATATATAAAAATGTTGGAGTATTGATATTTTATGTCATGATAGAGATCATAATATCGCCAAACCATAGTGAGATACACTACCATTCAGGGAAGGCCAATGTGGTGGCCGATACCCTTAGGCAAAAGAGGAAGGAGAGATGAGATGAGATAGAATGACTGAATATAGGAAGAAATCTCCAAGAAAAGGATAGTGAGAGTACTACTAATGATAAGCTAAATGGCATGTTGATGAATGACAAGCAAGTTATGTTGGTGTATTTTTGCGCAAACAAGATAGAGACATTATGAAAGGAAAAAGGATAAAGGAAGTAATGTGGAATTAGAAGGTGTGGATGAGAAAGGTATTCATGAACATTTCCGACATGATTCCGGGACGGAATCCTTTTAAGGGGGGAAGACTGTAATAACCCTAATTTTAGCAAAGCTACGGTGACCCCAGGAATAGTAAATTTTGAGGATTTAAAGAAATGGTGTGTAGGTACTCTGTTAAATATAATTGATGTGTTTTAATCAGTGTTTAAGTGTTACAGGGAGTTATCAGAGTTTAGCTGGAAGTAGTCAGAGTTTGCGTAAACTCTGACAGTTGGAAGCTCAACAGAGTTTGTTAAACTCTGTCTGAAGGAAGCGCGTCTACTGTTCAACAGTGATTAAAGATTAATTATGGAAGCGATATCTTTGAAGATTGGATAGCTATCAAAGAGATCGAGTTGACATAGGAGACGTGTGACAATCTGTAATTGATATCATTGTATAGCTGATTATTAGGAATATCAATTAGAGATTGTATCCTAGCTGTATGTTATATAAATACAGATAGGTTAACCCTAGAAGGGTATCGATAACGAATTATCATTATTGTAACCTAGCAGCTCTTTGTGATATTTTACATCACGAAGAGGGTTTGAAATACAAGAAGTTTTTAAGTGCATAAACGCTTTTACTTGTTAATTTCTCATACAAAGTTGATTATTATTTGTGTATTTGGCCTAACAAGTGGTATCAGAGCCAATCTGTTACTTTATTACAGGTTAAGATCCAAACACAACAATAATCATGTCAGAAATTCCTCCACCAACACCTACTGTTTCTGAAAAGGCTCCTACTACTGTGAGTCGTTATGAACCAATCAGGGTTCCTATTCTGAGGCCATTAGAGTATGCAATGTGGAAGGTCAAGATGACTATGTTTCTGGAGGCTACAGATCCAGAATATCTTGACAGAATTTATGAAGGCCCTCGTAATCCTACAAAACTATCTGTTGCAGTTGCTGGTGAAGCAGCAAAAATGGTTCCAAAGGAAAAGAAGGACATGACTCCTGAAGATCTATCATCAATTGCTAAGGATGCAAAAGTTAGGCATTTACTACATAGTGCCTTAGACAATGTTATATCTAACAAAGTCATTAATTGCACCACTGCAAAAGAGATATGGGATGCACTTGAAGTCAGGTGTCAAGGAACTGCAGCTATTAAGAAGAATAGGAGAAACATACTCACACAAGAGTATGAGCATTTTGAGGCTAAACCTGAAGAGACCATGACAGAAACATTTGATAGATTCTGTAAACTGATTAATGATCTGTCATTGGTCAACAAAGAGTATGATCTAGAAGACTCGAATCTCAAGTTTCTTCTTTCTCTACCTGAAAAGTGGGATGTGAAAACAACCACTATTAGAGACAACTATGATCTTGCTGAAACAGAGATTGATGAAATTTATGGACTGCTCAAAACTTATGAATTGGAAATGGAGCAGAGAAACAGGAGATCAAGTAGAAAAGGAAAGTCTGTTGCTCTTAATGTTGAAGAGAAGCCTCAGAAGAAAGAGGCAACAAGAAGGAAATTGAAGGGAAAAGCTTTGGTCATACATTCAGAAAGTGATTCACCAAACTCTGATTATGATTCAAATTCTTCTGAATCATCTGACTCTGAGGATGATGAAGAAGAAATGAGAAAAATGGCTGTGCTGATGGTGAAGACTTTCAAGAAAATGGGCTTCAAGAATTTCAAGAAAGGAAAAAGGTTTTCTAGGGATTCAAATGAAGACAGGAAAAGCTACAGGAAGTCTGATAAGAGAGATTCTAAAGGGAAGAAGGATAAGTCTGAAATTCAATGCTACAAGTGTAAGGAGATGGGTCACTATGCTCCTGAGTGCAAGAAGGGTAAAACTGGAAAGGTACTCTACACTAAAGGCAGAGATTGGGCAGATACTTCAGATTATGATGAAGAAGTGAACTATGCTCTCATGGCTACTACTGAATCAGAATCCTCTGAAAATCAGGTACCTCCAACTACCTATGCTTATAATATTGATGACATTGCTCAATTAAGAATTTTTCTTAAGTCATTGCATATAAGTTATAGGGATCAGACTTTAGAAAATGAGAGGATAAAAGCTGAAAATTCTGAACTTAAAGAGAGAAATAAACTTGTTGAAGAGAAACTTGAAAACATGCAACAAGTTCAGAAAGAGAGAGATGATGTTGTTTCTATAGAACAGGATTTGCTTCAGAAATATAAACAACTAGAATCTGAGTTGGAGGAAGCAAATAAGAAAATTAGGACTTGGACTAATTCTGGAAAGGACACTCAACAGATTTTTCAAACAGACACTGTTGGTCTAGGTTATAATGAGGGAGATGAACTTAGATTTCAAAATCAAGTTAAAGTCAGAACTAAATTTGTTCATGGAACCAGTAAATTTTTGTCTGAGAATGAAAAAGAAGCTGTCCAAAGAAAACCAGTAAAAACTAGTGTTAATCAGGTTAATATTGGTTCAATGACAGATAAACAACTCAAACATAAACTGAAGGAGTTAAAATCTGTTGAGAAAAAGAAAGTGTCAAACAAAAACAGAAATGGAAAAGTAGGCATTACTTCAGGAAATAAACCAATGCTTGCTAGTTATGCTCCAAGAAAGACATGTCATAACTGTGGTAGTACTAAGCATCTTGCAAATTTCTGCAAGAAAAATAAAAATATAAATTCTTTACCTACAAAGTCTGAGGTAAAGAAGGATTTTGTTAGAACTAAGCCACAGACTCTATGCACACACTGTGGAAGCACTTGGCATTCCATCTATACTTGCAGAAAATATCATGCTATCTATCATAATTACTATGAACTGAAACCCAATCTAAAATGGGTTAAAGTTGATACTGCAAGTGTAAACATTGATACTGTTAGCTCAAACTCTGATAATGTTAATTCCGCTGCAAAAGCTAACAAAGTTAAGAATGCCAAAGGATCCAAGCAAGTCTGGATCCTTAAAACTAATCCTCGGTAATTGTTTGTGATTGCAGGGTAACAGGGAGGCAACCCTAGTCGTGGACAGTGGATGTTCAGGACACATGACTGGAAATAAAGCCCTGCTATCAGAATATGAGGAGAAGGCTGGCCCAAAAGTTTCCTATGGTGATGGCAATATAGGAAGAACATTGGGATATGGCAATATCAATCTTGGAAATGTCATCATCAACAATGTAGCTCATGTCCCAGGACTCAAGCATGACTTGCTATCTGTGAGTCAAATCTATGACAAGGGATATCATGTAGATTTCCAACCTGAATATTGTGAAGTTATCAGCAAAACTACAGGAAAGGTTGTTCTAGTTGGTCACAGGCAAAACAACATTTATGAAATCAAGCTTTTGATAGACTCTGTTGGAAAAGCTGTTTGCCTGTCTACAAGAATGTCTAGTGAAGAGAGTTGGAAGTGGCACAAGAAACTCTCACATTTGAACTTGAACAACATCAATGAATTGATCAGAAAGGATCTTGTAAGAGGACTCCCAAAGACCCTGTTAAATGTTGATGGCCTATGTGACTCATGTCAGAAGGCTAAACAAAGGAAGTCATCTTTCAAGAGCAAAACAGAATCTTCTATCACTGATCCCCATCATCTTCTTCATGTTGATCTATTTGGTCCAGTAAATGTTATGTCTATTGCAAGGAAGAAATATGTTTTAGTCATTGTTGATGAATACACTAGATTCACCTGGGTGTATTTTCTAGCAAAGAAGGATGAAACTGCATCAACTCTGATGGAGCATGTGAAGCTTCTGGACAAAGGATCAAGTGTTAGTCACAGAGGCATGCCTGAATACATCTAATAACAAGCCTAAGTATGTGTAATGCTATGCATTACCTACATGACCTCTTAACTGAGGGAACCTCTAGTTGTAGAGTTTCTACTTGTTTGCACTATGTAATAGGCATCAAATTCTATCTGTGTAACTGTACCTATTAAGTCAAGAATAAAGCTTGAAAGAAGTTCTAAGGTTCATGCCTCAAGCAAGGAAATGAAGACTGTCAAATAATCACAGTTGGGATTTGAAGAATTGAAGAAATGAAGAAATTGCCTAAGTACTAATTCGAGAAGTAGATTTGTCTATTCGAGAAGTCTAGCATTCGAGAAGTCAGAGATTCGATATCTCAGAAGACACTATTCGATATCTCTGAATACACTGTTCGATATCTCAGGGATTCGATATGTCAAAATGCTCTATTCGATATCTCAGGGATTCGATATGTCAAAATGCTCTATTCGATATCTCAGGGATTCGATATGTCAAAATGCTCTATTCGATATCTCAAGGAGTCCCAGAGAAAAGAGCTATTCGAGAAGTGATTCGATATGTCAAGATAACACTATTCGAGAACTCAGAGTTATCGATCAAGTCAACTCCAGTTCTCTAATCACTCACTTAGTCACTTCTCGAATACATTCTTGAGGACAAAATACTGAAGAATTGTACAAGTCAGAAACCTGCAACAAGCCAGGATACTTTATTTGACTCTGTCCTATAAAGCATGCTGGAAAGCCTACAAAGAAGCTTGGAGAGATAAGACAAGGGACAAGGAGCTGAAGAAGTGGATCTAAACAGGCTTTTCAAAGTCAAATCTGTAGCCGTTTGGACTCTTACTAAAATGAGATAGACAGACTGGAAAGTGCTTTTGTTTTACCTACCTCATTTGTAGTAAGTGGGTGTATCCATGTCTATAAGGATACAGCCTCACTTCCTTAGCTGTTAAGGTTTTGAAGTTTCTCAAAAATATCCAGAAAATATCTCTCTGAGAAAAACGAAGCTGAGAATACTATCATTTGTATTCACAGATTGTAGCAAAATCTTTATCTAATAAAATATTAGATTAAAGTGATATTGTGTTGTGTTTGTCTTTAATTATCCGCATCTTCATATCTCACACACTCATCACTTATCTTGTTACAAAGATTCAAGAACGAAGAAAAATTCAAGAATCCATTCACCCCCCCCTCTGTATTCTTTTACTGTATTCAATACTCAACAAGTGGTATCAAAGCAGGCTGTTTAATCTAAACAGAAAACGATCATGAGTTCGAATACACCAAAGACTACAGGTACGGTAAAGGTCCCTAAGTTCGACAAAGAGAATTACAACCTCTGGAAAATAAAAATGCTGTTGTTCATCAAAGCTGCCAATCCTCTCTACCCTGACATTCTCAAGAATGGTCCATTCATACCACAACAAGAAGTTGCTGAATCCACAGTGGGCGCAGTAGTCATTCCTAGATCATACGTTCCAAAAGAGCCATCCAAATGGACGGACTCAGAGAAGGAAAAGATTGCCCTAGACAGCCACCTCATGTTGTTAATCATAGACTCCTTGGATATGTCGATGTTTGCCAACGTAGCATCATGCAGATCAGCCAAGGACATGTGGAATCACATCGAGGTGTTATGTGAAGGGACAGAGGAGGTAAGAGAAAATAAGAAACAGATACTGGTCACACAGTATGAGGCGTTCATGGCACAGCCCAAGGAGAGTATCACTGATATGTTTGAAAGATTTCACAAGCTGGTGACTGAGCTCCAAATGAATGGGAAGGTTTACAGCACTAAGGAATTAAATATGAAGTTTCTACTATCGTCACCAAACCATCTAGAGCAAAGGGTCATATCCCTAAGAGAAAGAGATTTGAACAAAGTCACGTATGATGTGCTCTATGGGGTTTTAAAGACACACGAGCTTGAGTTGCTTCAAAAGAGGGCTATCCAAGCTAACCAAGGCAGAATGATAAACACATCCTGTGCCTTGATTGTCAACAAATCTATTCAAGACCTGGAAGCATCTGCAAGTCAGCTGAGAATAGAAGAGATAGTAGATGATGAAGAAACTGAGGAAGTAGTGACTGAACCTGCTGATGACAAGGAAGAAGATGAGTTCTACACTCTTGAAGAGCTGGATGGCATGGAAAATACATCATATGCTTTTATGGCTAGAAAATTTCCAAACATCAGATTCAAGAGGAATCAGCCCTTCAAGCCTAGACCTCAAAATCATTCATTCAACAAGGGCAAGGCACCTATGAAAACAAACAAGAACAGATTCAAAACCAGCTATGTGGATAGGTCATCTGTAAGATGTTATAGATGCAATGACCTAGGGCATTTTGCCAGTGAATGCAAGAAGCCTAAAAAGAAGGATAAGGAGTTTCTTGAGCTTGAAGCTAAGTATGAGGCCCTTCTAAAGAAGCAGACACCAGGTAAGGCTTACATAGCTGAAGGGAAGTGTTGGGATGATTCTGACAGTGATGGGGAAGAACAAGAATTCTGCAACTATGCCTTGATGGCCAATTCCAAGGAAGAACCATCTGCATCAGACTCACAGGGCAAAGAAAGTAAAAAGAAGGTCATGTGGATTTTGGACAGTGGATGCTCAAATCATATGACTGGTGATATGGCCCTGCTATCACAGTATGAGGAAAAGGCTGGCCCAATGGTTGCTTTTGGAGATGACAGCATTGGCAACACACTGGGATATGGCAAGTTGGAAATTGGAAATGTCATCATTGAGAATGTAGCACTGGTCAAGGGGCTCAAGCATAATCTACTGAGTGTTGGTCAATTCACTGACAGAGGCTTCAAAGTGAACTTTGACAAAGATGAATGTTTGATCACCCACAAGAAGACTGGTGATTTTGCTCTGTCTGGAGTAAGGAAGGGAAGCCTGTTTGTAGCCAATATGGACTCTGCAAGCAAGGACACAATTTGTTGCTTCTACTCAAAAGCATCAAATGAAGACAGTTGGCTGTGGCACAAGAAGCTATCACACCTGAACTTCAAAGCCATTAATTCCCTAGTCAAAAGGGAGTTAGTGAGAGGCATGCCCACACTTGAATTCTGTCAAGAAGGAGTGTGTGAGGCGTGTCAAAAGGGAAAAATGAAAAGATCAAGCCACAAGTCAAAAACAGTGACATCTATAACCAAGCCCCTGCAACTGATTCATATGGATTTGTTTGGGCCTGTCAATATTATGTCACTAGGAAGGAAGAAGTATGCTCTAGTGATGGTTGATGATTTTACAAGGTATACATGGGTAGAATTTCTGGCATCAAAGGATGAGGCTCCACAAGTAATCATTGAGCACATAAAGAAAGTTGACAAAGAAGCAAAGGCCATAAATGCAAGTGTGATTGCATTAAGAAGTGATAATGGGACAGAATTCAGAAATGCCATGCTTGGAGCATTCTGCAAAGAAAATGGTATTTCTCAACAATTCTCAGCTCCAAGGACCCCACAACAAAATGGAGTTGTTGAGAGAAAGAATAGGACTCTGATAGAGGCTGCTAGAACAATGCTACTTGATGCAAAGATGCCTACATGTTTTTGGGCTGAGGCTGTGAGCACTGCATGCTACATCCAAAACAGAACCCTCATCAACAAAAACACTGGAAAGACACCTTACAACTTGATGACTGGAAAGAAGCCTACTCTAAAGTATGTTCATACTTTTGGAAGCAAGTGCTTTGTGCTAAAAGATAATTCAGAATATGTTGGAAAGTTTGATGCAAAGGCATTTGAAGGAATCTTTCTTGGCTATTCTATGGAAAGAATTGCATACAAAGTTTATGTCATTTGTCAAAAGAAAGTAATGGAGAGCACAGATGTAACATTTGATGACAGCAAACTACCTGGATTAGAAGAAGCCAATGATGAAGATAAAGATCCCTTGAAGTTTGACAATCTAGATGATTCTGATGAGGAGATTGAAAGTGAATCTGAACTCATAATCCAACAAACTCAAGTGAATGAAGAACCTGTGTCAACCAACAATGAAGAAACAAGCATCCAAGATACACCTGTGAGGAGTGACAACTTCACAGGGGGAGGAAATGTAGATGATCATGATCTAAATGATGAAGCAACATCAAGGATGAGAAATCAATCTGAACATACAAGGAAATGGGATAGATCACACACTGCAGATCAGATAATTGGAAATCCAAATGCAGGAGTAAGGACAAGGAGAGCAACTATAAATGAATGTCTCTATGGCTGCTTTCTATCCCAAGTTGAGCCTAAGAAACTTGATGATGCATTGTTGGATCCTGACTGGATAATTGCTATGCAAGAGGAGCTAAATCAATTTGAAAGGAGCAAAGTATGGGAACTAGTGCCTGCACCAAAGGATAGAACCGTTGTTGGAACTAAATGGGTTCTAAGGAATAAGATGGATGAAAATGGTGTAGTCATAAGGAACAAAGCAAGGTTGGTTGCAAAAGGATACTCTCAACAGGAAGGTATTGACTATGATGAGACCTTTGCTCCTGTTGCTCGACTAGAAGCCATCAGAATTTTCTTGGCATTTGCTGCACATTCTAATTTCAAGGTCTATCAAATGGATGTCAAGAGTGCATTCCTGAATGGGGAGTTGGAAGAAGAAGTATATGTGCAACAACCACCTGGCTTTGAGGATCCACAGTTTCCCCACTTTGTCTACAGATTACTTAAAGCATTGTATGGACTCAAGCAAGCTCCTAGGGCATGGTATGACACACTATCACAATTTCTACTGGAGAATCAATTCACTAGAGGCACACTGGACAAGACACTGTTCTACAAGAAACATGATGATGATATTATCCTAGTTCAAATCTATGTGGATGATATCATATTTGGCTCTACAAATGAGAAGCTGTGTGAAAAATTCTCTAAGCTCATGCAAAGCAGATATGAGATGAGTATGATGGGAGAATTAACATTCTTTCTTGGACTGCAAGTTAGTCAAAGGAAGGATGGCATTTTTATAAGTCAAACCAAATACATTAAAGATTTACTGAAGAAATTTGATTTGGAAGAATGCTCACCTGCGAAGACACCCATGGCCACTGCCACCAAGTTAGATGATGATGCTAAGGGCAAAAAGGTAGATATCTCAATCTACAGAGGCATGGTTGGTTCTCTACTCTACCTCACTGCTAGTAGGCCAGATATCATGTTTGCTACATGCTTATGTGCAAGGTTTCAATCAAACCCAAAGGAATCACACATGATAGCAATAAAAAGGATCTTCAAATATCTGAAAGGCACACCAAACTTGGGGTTATGGTATCCTAAGGACACAGGGTTCAATCTGGTTGGTTATTCTGATGCTGATTATGCTGGATGCAGAGTGGATAGGAAAAGCACATCAGGTAGCTGCCAGTTTCTTGGACAAAGGTTAGTCTCTTGGTACAGCAAGAAACAACAATCTGTGTCAACTTCCACAGCTGAAGCTGAATACATAGCTGCTGGAAGTTGCTGTGCTCAAGTGCTTTGGATTAGAAACCAACTTAGAGATTATGGACTTGTGTTGGAAAGAATTCCTATCATGTGTGACAACACAAGTGCAATCTCTATAGTTGCCAATCCTGTCAATCATTCTAGGACAAAGCACATTGACATCAGATATCACTTCATAAGGGAGCATGCAACTAATGGAACCATTGAGTTACATTATGTTCCCACAGAAAAACAACTAGCTGACATATTCACTAAGCCACTAGATGAAGCCACCTTCACAAGGTTGGTTAGTGAGATTGGAATGCTGAATTCTTCAAATTCTGGCTAAGTGAATATATCAACTAGATTGTTGTAGCAGTAAATACTTACCTTATCGAATGCTCAATATTTTTAAAGTAAGTATTGGCTGGATTATGATTTATAAATATTCCACAATGCTGCATATGTTGAAAATCATACATCTTTAGCTTGAAATTTCTGTGAAATTTTGAGAAAATCACTATTTAATTTAGTAGAATATTCTTCAGTGAATATTTCTGGTAAATTTTAAAAGATAGTGAAAATTGAATTTTATGAGTGAAAAGTATAGTTCGATAAGTCAGACTTCTCGAATGGTTCATTGTTATGTCTTGGCTCGAGTTCTCGAATAGGCCTATCTAGAACCCTCTTGAGTTCTCGAATAGTGTCTTTTAGAGAAATCGAATAGCACACTTTGAGTTCTCGAATAGAGTATTTTAGTTCTCTAATGATAGAGTTCTCGAATACTGCATTTGAGTTATCGAATCATTTGAAAAGGCTGATTTTTCGCTGACACTTAATCGCTTTTTGGATTTATATTCAAACCTTCATTTCACTCATAAAAATATATTCTTAACTTTGAATTATTTTCTGAGTTAAATCACTGCCAGCTGTGAGTTAAAAACTGCCTGAGATATCGAATAAGCCTTTCTTGACTTCTCGAATAGTTGTTTCATACTTCTCGAATGACTTGTCGCTACAGAACACTTATCTATCGACAACTCAAGACATTTATATATACAACTTCACAACTATTCAATTCTTTTCGTTCGATTTCTCAAGCATCTCAACTCCTGAAACCTCTGAAAAACCCTAACTGCGAATTTCTTCTTCAATCCTAATTCTCTTTTCTTCTCTACCCAAATGGCAAACACTCAACTCACCATACCATCCCAAACTAATTTCATCACAATCTCCAGTGATGTGGAAGCACCGAATGCCAATTTCAAGTGCTTTGTTCGGTGGTTGTCTGAATCGTACATCAAGAGTGCGCTCTCAGCCAACCCAACTCTGTACATAGATCTATTGGAACAATTCTGGAGGACTGCTACTGTGGAGGTCATCGCTCTTGAGAATGCTATCACCTCTTATATTGTTCACTGCAAGATTCAAGGAGAGGATATCACTATCACCACTGCAGACATGAATCAAGCCTTGGATATGCAGCAAGAGACGTATGATGCTCTGGCCTCCAATGATGAGTTGGAAGAATTCTTTGACTTCATCAACTACTCTGATACTATCAAGCTGGGAAAGTTGAATAGGAAGTTCTTGAGGAAAGAATGGAGCTTTGTATTTGCTACACTCCTTCAAGTATTCACTGCACGGAAATCAAGCTTTGATCAGATCAGTACACCCGTGCAGCAGCTTGCCTATGCCTTGGCTCATGGGAGAAAGATAGATGTTGGACTTCTCATCCTACAGGAACTCTATGGGAGACTTGGTCAGACCACAGCCAAGAGAGGTAATGAAATTTTCTTTCCTCGCTTTATTCAATCAGTACTTAACTTTAAAAATGCTTCATTGATTGAATTGCCTGGAGTAGATAAGAGTAAAATAGGCTATCCTAGGTCCATGACCAAACTCATTTTTGGTAATTTGGAGACTAGGAATGATGTGGATGTAAGACTTAGCATAACTCCCCACATGGAGGGTTTGTTTAGGTCTTACCCCCACAACATGCCAATATTTGATTCAAAATCACAGTTAGCACAGCCTAAGCAAGGAGAACAAAGTGCTAACCCAAGGCCTGCTAACCAACCCCCTCAGCCAAACACTCTATCCAGCAAAGAGCCAACTGCATCATCCTCTCAAAAGGGTGATGTTAGTAAAAAGAAGAGAAAACAGGCTGCTTCTGAACCTTTAGAAATCTTAACTGAAGCAGCCTTGGCTGTAGAACTAGGGTTAGAAAGTGAGAAACCTGAGTTACCTATCATAAGCCTAAAGAAGAAGAAGAAGTCTAAAACCACCTCTTCAGTCACTCAAATGGCTGAAGTTGTAAAATCAGGGGCACACAGCTCACTAGATGTATCCTCTCAACAGGATGCATCTATAGAATCAAGCATCCTCCCCAATGCACCTATCTGTAAAGAGTCAGCACAAGGGAGTGATAAGGCTGGCACAACACTGAGTGGAGAGCACATCATAACTGAAACTCCCTCTATTTCTCAGGGGGAGTTGCCAAAATCTTGTCTACAACACTCTTCTCTTTCAGAATCTACCACTCATATTTCTTTGAAGCCTGCAACTCAAGCAATTGAGGAGCAAGGCATTGATCATCAAGAATTCTTTTCCTTTGATGAGCCAATGAATTCAAGTGACTTGGTGCATGACACTTTGCTCACCACCCAGGTACCACATTTGGATGGTCAGGGAATGCATGCTGGGGCATATCCTAATGACACCATCACAAACACAGAGGATTCACTAGTTCTTACTAGAGACTCTGTGCCTGTGTCAACTACTGTTGTAACTCATCCCACTTCTGTGGAGACAGCAGTAGTAGAGTCTGTTCATCCGGTTGCAGAAGTTGCATCTGTAACTGAGGAGCCTAGCAAGCCTAGCTCTAGCTCTAACTTTTTGTCTCAATGGCTGAAGCCTGTGCAACATGACAGTGCTTCAGGATCAGGGTCTGTTCCACCACAATTGACGGTTGAAGCACTTCAAAGCTTAGTTGTGGATCAGATCCCTGAGTTCACAAAAATTGCTCAGCACCTTCTCACTGCAAACATGCCCAATCCAGACTATGAAGCTATTCTCCTATGTCACAAAGAGGATGTAGAGCTACAGAAGGAGAAGATCATAGATGAAACTGAGAGAGATGGGAATATCGATGCTTGGCTGCAAGGAACCAATTCAATCCCTCTCTCAGAAGGTCTCCAGTACCTCAGAGAAGAGTACATCACTTCACTAGGGTCCAATGCCAAATCTCTCAAACCTACTGATGTGTTTGAAGCAGTGAATGATAGCTATAAAGGCATTCTCAAGGCTGCACACTATCTTGGTAAAGGCTTAAAGACAGAAATTAATGAAGTGTGTTCAGCTACAACCAAGGAGGTGCATGAGATCAAGAGGACTTTTGATGCTAAATTCCCTCAATTGGAGACTGTTCTCAAGGACATTCGAACCTGCAATGCTACTTGCACCAGGATGGACAATGGTTTGGATATTCTCAAGGATGCTGTCACAGGTCTGGGGCACAAATTTCAATCCTTATCAGATCAGACAACTAATGCCAATGCCATGCTCAGGACCCTCTTTGCAAATCAATATGGAGACAAGCTGGTCACTGAGGTTCCTGTGCATGAGATGTCAAGGTTCGAAGTGCAGAGACTGAAGGATCAATCCCTATCTGGTTTTAAGGCCAATGAACTCTTCATTAAAGTGGATACTCTTGAAAAGGAGGTAGTCTCTCTCCACAAGTCCAATGCTCATCTTACAGACACTGTGACAACTCTGACTGAGCAGTTGAACACTCAAGCCACCACCACAGCTGATGTTCTTCTGCATCAACAATCAATGTTGTCTGCAATGATGAAGCACATGGGTCTCCCTCTACCTGATGAATCTTCAACTCCAAAGGTGTCTCCTACAGTCCCTGTGTCTGTCAACAAGCCTAAGGGGGAGAAGAGGATATCAAAGAACTCAAATCCAAAGGGGGAGAGACCACTAGAAAAGGGCATCAAGATCACTGAGGGTGGCCATCAGAGAACTTTGAAATCTACTACTCATGTGCCTGGAAAAGGAAAGGACAAAGTTGATGAGCCTCCCACTTCTCTGCCAGTTGTCACTCTACCAACTGTGCACATCACTACTCCTGATGGTCAAAGGCAGTCTATTACAACCACAGTGGTTGCAGGGAGTATGCCATCTGACAAGCCTCAAATCTCAATATCTAAGAGTGCCAAGCCAGTAGAAGTGAAGGTGGTCACTGAGGCCAAGCTACAAGAAATTGCAAACTCAAATGTCTATCATGATGATGCATTCTTGGAGCTTCTGAAAGTCTCTAGAGAACAGGCTGGTGATGCTCTGCTATATCATGAGAGTTTGAAGAGTCAGATTGACTGTCTCACTGTAGTACCAAGGAGGCTTAATAATCTATGGCTCAAGGAGATATTGATGGTAGGAAAGAACAAGATATGGCACTTAACCATCAATACTCTACAGAGTCTAAAGCACTCAGAAGTGAATGTGCTCCTTGGACTAATTGAGAAGGGAAATGAGAACAACAAGAGTCTTCATGATGACTTGAGGAATGGTCAACCTTCAAGGCTACCTGAAGTTTTCACAGATCCTAGAACTATTATCTACCAGGCTGGAACAAGAATTGAAGATATCAAGCAGCTGGTCATTCCTAAGCATCTAACTCCTCAAAATAAAAATCTCATCATAGCCATCATTGAGAAACTGATCAAGAAGAAGGGATCAAGAACAGCAGAAGAATTAGAAGCTATATCTTATCTCAGGTCATATATTGTAACTGGCATTGTATCTGAGACTGCTAAGTTCAACCCAAGCAAAGATCAAGACAAGGATGAAGATAAAAGTGATGGAAGGAGAAGACATCACAGGAGTAATAAGGGTGATGAAGACAAGAAGAAGAAGAAGGATGATGAGAAGAGGAAGAATGATGATGATCAAGGTAAAGGCTCTGAGAGGAAAAGTGGAAGACAGCAAGCCTCAGGCATTGCTGACAGTAACCTCACCACAACACAAGACTCTAAGTCTAGGGTGAATGCTGCCAGTAGTGACCTTTCAAAATTTGCATCTATGGCTTCTGCAACTGTCTTGCCACCTCAAGAAGAGAAGAAGATTCAAGTCAAGAAACCATCTGTATGTTTCAAAAAGCAAACTGCTAATGGAATACTACAATGGTCTACAAACAAAGGTCACATACTGCTGCCAAGTAATCATGTAAAAAGAATCAAGTTCAAGCAAGCTGCAAGGAAATCAAAGCCAACCACATCAAAAACCCTGACAATCTATCCAGGCCTAAAACTCCAACCACTAGATGAAGATTATGATGTAGACCAACTGCAATTTTTGCAAGCTCAAAGAATCTATCATGTTGCCATTGTTGATAATTGCCTTGAGATTAAATATTCTGATGGAAGGGAGGAGAAATTCAAACAAGGAGGATGTCAACACTGGGGCAAGCTATATGACATAGAGAGAATCATTGCACTGTTGAGCTCAGAAGATAAAGTGGAGAGAGTATGGAAACTGGAGCTAATTGATTTTGTGAAAATGAAGAGAGATCATGAAGAAAAAGTCAGAAAAGAGTGTTTTGAGAAATGGCTGGCAAGGGAGAGAGAAATTGAGAGACTGGAAAGTGAAGCAGAAGAGCTGAGGAAAAAGGGTTTGTGTAGAGTTCAGTTCAACCCCTACATGGTAAAGTATAGGAGGAGGAATGGAAATCAAGTCAACATCAGAATGAATCTACTCAACCACTATCCTGCAAATATTCTGGAACCAGTACTTGAAGATTTCAAAGACTCAATTTTGCTTGAAGAATTGGATGCTATGGCAGAAATAATAAAAGCTATGGATGAGAATACAAGGAAGGAGAAAGAAAGGAGAGAGAAAGAATATGATGAATTTCAAGCCAAAGCTATGGAAAGGGAATCAAAAGACAATGGCTAGTTCTTCATCATAGGCTGTAAGATTACTCACTCTGTAGTTCTATCCAAATTGCTAATGGAAATTCATACCTGTACTGTCAAGTTTTATCTTTATGTATGATAGGCTTGTTATCAGACATGAAATTGTGACTAAGGGTCTTACTCACAATTTGGGGGAGATTGTTAGTCACAGAGGCATGCCTGAATACATCTAATAACAAGCCTAAGTATGTGTAATGCTATGCATTACCTACATGACCTCTTAACTGAGGGAACCTCTAGTTGTAGAGTTTCTACTTGTTTGCACTATGTAATAGGCATCAAATTCTATCTGTGTAACTGTACCTACTAAGTCAAGAATAAAGCTTGAAAGAAGTTCTAAGGTTCATGCCTCAAGCAAGGAAATGAAGACTGTCAAATAATCACAGTTGGGATTTGAAGAATTGAAGAAATGAAGAAATTGCCTAAGTACTAATTCGAGAAGTACATTTGTCTATTCGAGAAGTCTAGCATTCGAGAAGTCAGAGATTCGATATCTCAGAAGACACTATTCGATATCTCTGAATACACTGTTCGATATCTCAGGGATTCGATATGTCAAAATGCTCTATTCGATATCTCAGGGATTCGATATGTCAAAATGCTCTATTCGATATCTCAGGGATTCGATATGTCAAAATGCTCTATTCGATATCTCAAGGAGTCCCAGAGAAAAGAGCTATTCGAGAAGTGATTCGATATGTCAAGATAACACTATTCGAGAACTCAGAGTTATCGATCAAGTCAACTCCAGTTCTCTAATCACTCACTT
Organism: Saposhnikovia divaricata; assembly: GCA_036435485.1. Lineage (NCBI taxonomy): Eukaryota > Viridiplantae > Streptophyta > Magnoliopsida > Apiales > Apiaceae > Saposhnikovia > Saposhnikovia divaricata. The sequence goes on along the minus strand of CM071594.1, from coordinate 43,942,328 downwards.
AGTCACTTCTCGAATACATTCTTGAGGACAAAATACTGAAGAATTGTACAAGTCAGAAACCTGCAACAAGCCAGGATACTTTATTTGACTCTGTCCTATAAAGCATGCTGGAAAGCCTACAAAGAAGCTTGGAGAGATAAGACAAGGGACAAGGAGCTGAAGAAGTGGATCTAAACAGGCTTTTCAAAGTCAAATCTGTAGCCGTTTGGACTCTTACTAAAATGAGATAGACAGACTGGAAAGTGCTTTTGTTTTACCTACCTCATTTGTAGTAAGTGGGTGTATCCATGTCTATAAGGATACAGCCTCACTTCCTTAGCTGTTAAGGTTTTGAAGTTTCTCAAAAATATCCAGAAAATATCTCTCTGAGAAAAACGAAGCTGAGAATACTATCATTTGTATTCACAGATTGTAGCAAAATCTTTATCTAATAAAATATTAGATTAAAGTGATATTGTGTTGTGTTTGTCTTTAATTATCCGCATCTTCATATCTCACACACTCATCACTTATCTTGTTACAAAGATTCAAGAACGAAGAAAAATTCAAGAATCCATTCACCCCCCCCTCTGTATTCTTTTACTGTATTCAATACTCAACATCAAGCAACAAAGTCAGAATCATCAGAAGTGATAATGGAACTGAGTTCAGAAATGCAACAATGAAAGAATTCTGCAAGGACAATGGAGTGAAACAAGAATTTTCAGCACCTGGTACACCACAACAAAATGGTGTAGTTGAAAGAAAAAATAGAACCTTAATTGAAGCTGCCAGAACTATGCTTGATGAAGCAAAATTGCCAAATTATTTCTGGGCAGAAGCTGTTCAAACTGCTTGTTTTACTCAAAATGCAACACTGATCAATAAGCATGGAAAGACACCATATGAGATGGTGAAGAAAAAGAAGCCTAACCTGAAATACTTTCATATTTTCGGGTGCAAATGTTTCGTTTTGAAGACTCATCCAGAACAGTTGACCAAGTTTGAGCTAAAGGCAGATGAAGGAATTTTTGTTGGCTATCCGCTGTCAACAAAGGCATTCAGAGTTTACAATCTGAGAACTAAAGTGATCATGGAATCTATACATGTTTCTTTTGATGATAAGAAGATAACTGGACTTGAAGACAAAGACGAATATGATCAACTGAACTTTGAAAATGAAGTTTTAAACTCTGATGAAGGAAACTCTGAAGAAACAATTCTGACAGACTCTGTTGAAACAAACTCTGAACCTCTACTGGTAAATTCTGGAGAAACTTCTCAGTCACAACAAAGAGGAGAACCAGTTGAGGGGGAGCATGATCAATATGAAGACTCAAACACTGATACTGAGTCAACTGAAAAATCTGGATCAAACTCTGATGCTTCAAACTCTGAAAATTCAAATTCTGACTCTGGACAGTCAAGTTCAGGGGGAGTCTCAGAAAACGAAAATAGATCACAACAGAATCAGGAGAGCATGGATCAAGGGGGAGGATCACATGCTGATAGAAGTCATTTGCCTTCTGCTAGGAAATGGACTAAATCACATACACCTGATTTGATAATTGGTGATCCAGATGCAAAAGTAAAGACAAGAAGTGCTACTGCAAGTGAATGTCTGTTTCATGCATTCTTGTCTAAAAATGAACCAAAGAAAGTGGAAGAAGCTCTTCAAGATGCAGACTGGATAACAGCAATGCAGGAAGAGTTAAATGAATTTGAAAGGAATGAAGTTTGGACCCTTGTACCAAGACCAAAGAACAGATCTATTGTTGGTACTAAATGGGTTTTCAGAAACAAGACTGACAGTGAAGGTGTTATCACAAGGAACAAGGCTAGACTGGTAGCAAAAGGTTATTCACAGTAGGAAGGAATAGATTATGATGAAACATTTGCTCCAGTTGCAAGATTGGAGGCAATCAGAATTTTTCTAGCATATGCCTCTCACAAGAAATTCAAAGTGTTCCAGATGGATGTGAAAAGTGCTTTTCTGAATGGAAAGCTTGAAGAAGAAGTGTTTGTTGAACAACCACCAGGATTTGTGGACTCCAAATATCCAGATTATGTCTACAGGCTAGATAAGGCATTATATGGACTTAAGCAGGCACCAAGAGCATGGTATGAGACACTTGCTCAGTTTCTTCTAGAAAGTGGATTCAACAGAGGAACAATTGACAAAACTCTATTTTATTTCAATCAAGGAAGTGACCTCCTTTTAGTTCAAATTTATGTTGACGACATCATCTTTGGGTCTACTAATGATAAACTCTGTAAGAAGTTTGCCAAGCTCATGCAGTCCAGATATCAAATGAGCATGATGGGAGAGCTTAGTTACTTTCTAGGCCTACAGGTGAAACAAACAGAAGATGGAATTTTCATTAATCAAGAAAAATACACCAGAAATCTTCTCAAGAAATTTGGTATGCTTGACTGTTCATCTGCATCAACTCCCATGGCAACAGCAACTAAATTGGACAAAGACACAGGAGTTTCAGTGGATATGACAAACTACAGGGGCATGATAGGATCTCTTCTATACTTGACAGCTAGTAGGCCTGACATCATGTATGCAACCTGTCTTTGTGCAAGGTTTCAGGCAGATCCTAGAGAGCCACATCTGACAGCTGTGAAAAGAATCTTCAAGAATCTCAAGGGCACCATATCATTAGGTCTGTGGTACCCCAGAGAATCAGATTTTAAGCTACTTGGGTATTCTGATGCAGACTTTGCAGGCTGTAAGGTAGACAGAAAGAGCACTAGTGGAAGTTGTCAATTTCTTGGTGACAGACTTGTTTCCTGGTACAGCAAGAAAAAGAAATCAATCTCCACATCTACAGCTGAAGCAGAGTATATTGCAGCTGGTAGCTGTTGTGCACAGATCTTATGGATGAAGAATCAATTGCTGGATTATGGATTGAGGTACAGTAATATCCCTATTTACTGTGATAATCAAAGTGCTATTGCTATGACAGGTAATCCAGTACAGCATTCAATGACCAAGCACATCAGCATAAGGTACCACTTCATCAGAGAACATGTGGAAGAAGGAAATATTGAACTACATTTTGTATATACAGAACAACAGCTTGCAGATATCTTCACTAAACCATTGAGTGAAGCTACATTTACAAGACTGGTAAATGAACTAGGAATGGTCTCTGGTTCTGACTAGAAATGTTGGTTAGATTCAAACTTTACTTATGTGATGTATTAATCATATTTCCTGATTGGTTAAATGCTAAGTGTACTCTGTTGATTAAACTCTGTTATGCATACTCTGTTAAACTCTGTCAGACAACTTGTCATCCGTTGATTGTAGGTTGCATCAGTTGATGACTAACTGAACTGTATCCGTTGATATTATATGGTCTTATCCGTTGATATTATATGGTCTTATCCGTTGATGGTTGTACAGTCTTATCCGTTGATGGTTGTACAGTCTTATCCGTTGATGGTTGTACGGTCTTATCCGTCGATGGTTGTGTTATGCAGTCTCTAAACTCTGTCAGCATGTCTGTATATCATACACTGTTAATAAGTTTGATAAACTCTGTGAACTTTGAGTTGATTTTTGTCTGAATGAAAACACCAATGAAGAAATATGTATGAAGCATGATTCTCAGCAATTAATCATGAATCTTTCTGAGTTATCGAGATCTAATCTTAGATTGTGCAGAAAGTTAACACAGCATGATACAGGATCATATTTATAGCATCTCTTAGTTTATTTTGTCCTAAACTCTGAGTCTATAAATACTGTATGCATTACCTTTCATGAAGAACTACTGATGTTGATGAACTCTAAACTCTGTTAGTTATACTCTGATAAAATAAAATGTTTACTGCAATACCCCAAAGAAAATGTATATAGGTTATTATATTCCTTTGAGATTATGTTGGATACTAGGATGACCCAGGAACCTATTGGTATATAATATGTGCTAAAATTCTCTGATTTTTGGTGACTAGTTAAATACTAGGATGACCCAGGAACTTATCAAAATGATAAGGGCTAAAATTTTTGAATTTTTGGTGATTGGTTCCAACCTCTGATTACTGGAATGAAAAATAAAAAAAAATGATGAAAAAAAAAATATAAAAAAATGTGTATATAAAGGGGGTATAAAATAAAAATTACTGTATAAAGTTCGATTACTTCAGAGTTTAGCTTTCATCATACAGTCAGTGTTTACTATGACAGTTTGTGCATCCAGTGTTTATTGATTTACTTTATGGATTTTATGAAAAATTAGATGCTCTAAAAATTGACTTAGTAAACTCTGCTTCACACACACAAATATTCACAACTGTGCAATTTATGAAAGGGTTTCGATGATAAAGTTGGAGAATTGACAAACGTTGTTGATTCGTGATTTGTACTCTAAGGTAAATTTTCACTTGGACAATTTGAAAGTCTTGGAGTAAGTAGGGTTTTTGACAACTGTTAATCAGTGGATAGTTGATGAATGTGTTCTTTATATGATTACTTTAATTAGTTGTCATATTCACCTCTTGATGCATTTTCTTGAAGAACATTTCATATAACACAAATAACAGTTGCAGAACACAATGAATATGATTAGAAAAACAAAATTTTCATTGATAATAAGAAAGTGATTACAAGCATATATTACATTTTTTTTGTTCTCTCTATCTGCTAATCTATTCAACAGGAAAGTAAAAGGTCCGTCCACACCACTCCATTGTTAGCAAAAATTCCCAGATCCCATCTTTGCCACTTTATTTGGGTGGAAGTACGAACTCCACCAACTAGCGAAGAGGATTCAGATAATGTACCTCTAGCAAAACGAAGAAAAGTGTTATTCTCTGATTCTGTGGATGAAGATATTGAAGCTTCAGAGGTTGTTTCACAGCAAACACCTCCTGTTGAAGTTGAGAAAGATGTAATACCTGCAGAGGATGTAATACCTGCAGAGGATGTAATACCTGCAGAGGATAGAATGCCTGCAGAAGAGGATGCAAGAGATGGTGTTTCTCAAATAAATGATGTTCCTGATTCATTTATGCCACTCTCTGATCCTATCTCTAATATTGGTGTAGCTGATCAACCTACTTCTGTTCCTTCTGAAGCTATGGCATCTCATACTGAGGTAATATCTGATGCTCACCACACTGTTGAAGAAGGTAAAGAAATTGATCAGGCAACCAAAGTAACTTCTCAGTCAATGCCTGTTGCTGAGCCTGAGCAACATGAAGACAATTCTGAAAAGCCTACAGAAGATATTGCTAAACCTATGGCTGAAGATGAACCAGTTAACGCTACAAGTGTTGAAGCTGAAGGTGATAGTAGTGCAAACTCTGATGCTTCTCTGAGTGCACCCGTACAAACTGATGATAAAAATACACCTTTTCCTCAACCTTGTACTTCTCATGAAGTTGAAAGAGTACAATTTGCCAAAAATGCTGCTGAATGGTACAAAGAAGATTGTATTTTTCCAACAGGAAGAGCAGCTAAGTTTGTTAAGCAGAGTGCTGATACTATCTCTAATCCAGAGATTCTTTCTTGCTTGAAAGCAACTATAGTTCAAGTTAAAACTCTGGATAGACGATTTGATGATACTAATTTGGCAATCACTTCTTTGCGAAATGAGGTTGTAGCTAGAGAGATGAAGATGGAAACACATTCAAAACTAGTGACTACAAAATTCTCTAAAGCTCAAGACAATATCTTTGCCATACTTAAACATTTTTAAAAGTGATAAAATTTTGGGACAATATAGTAGGTTGAACAGAGATTAAAACCCCACTGACCTTGCATTAAAATTCAAAATTGATATTTTCTGAGAATTTTTACAGTCGAGTGTGGTTATTAAGGGAAATGGTGAAAAACACTGAAACTTTGATTGAGTCCAAAATGGTTAGGTTCTTGGAACTCTTGGATTATTAATAATGTGTTAAACATATACTAAGTGTCAAGGATATTGTTATATAAAGGTGAAGTGAGTAATGGATGTAGTATTCTAACGAGGATCCTTTTCGTGTTTATAGAAACTCAGGACAAACCGCGGGTCGTGCCACTGGGATATAGAGATCGAGGCAAGATTTCTTCTATCCTTACCTTGGAAAACTATTTTATTTTCAAAGTAAATGATTTCATGGAATATATATGTTATTCTATGTTTGCTATATTGCTAAGAATTATTTCCCTCATATTGGAATTAAAGAGAAATTGATATAAATTATGAAATATGAATGTGGATATGATTATGAATGGAGCGAATATGCTTTATGGTAAAGAGAGGTGAAAGAGAATGGTATCAGTTGTTATCTAGAGTTATATGAAGAATGGTATCAGTTGTTATCTAGAGTTATATGAAGAATGGTATCAGTTGTTATCTAGAGTTATATGAAGAATGATATCAGTTGTTATCTAGGGTTATATAATTTATAACGTTATGTTAAAAATATTCTTTCTAAGCAATTGTGATTTAATAAATATTATTTGATTTTTTTTATTTAATACTTTTGAAAATAGATGTAATATTTTATAAGAGCGTATTGGATTTCATTGAATACAGAGGAGATGTCTGAGTTATAATCCAAGTATTATGATATATATATATATATATATATATATATATATATATATATATATATATATATATATATATATATATATTTTAAGGGTGATGATACATGGAAATGATGAAAAAGATAAATGTGAATGGAATATTTTATATATATGTAAGTGTACTGGATTCCAGTAAACACAGAGAAGATGTCTGAGTCATAATCAAAGTATTATAACATATGTATTTTTAGAGGTGATGATAAATGGAAATGGAAATGATATATGTGAATTGAAATTGAAATTGAAAGGAAAAATGTGGAATGGTATTGGTATAAATGGAATATTGATTGAAAAAAAAGGGGGGATTGCAACAGACTTGCGTAAGTGGCTGTGTCAGGGCTATGTGCGACACAGTCCAGCATTTATTATTTTTATTACGGCACGAAGATGCCAAGGGAGGATGTTAGCAGGTGGCCTTTCTCCAGGGATGATCTTCATTCCTTCTACCGGTAGTAAAAAGAGAGCAGGTACGATTAGGCGACTGATCATCGTCCTAACGTATCAGGCGACATCAGATATCTCCAATGTTTTTGAAAAGAAAATGTTGACAATGGTTTTCAGATTTTTATACTGAAAACAGAAACATGATCTGAAATGATGGAATTATTGTTACAAATGAAGAGAAACTGATTTTATATTAAATTATATAATTGTTGCATAAGAAGGAAATGAGAAGATGATAGCGAAAGATTTGTTCAAGTTTATCATATTATTTTAAAAAAGTACACTGAAAAATATATTGATTGTTATATTATTTAAGAAGAGAAACTGATATTATATGATATTAGAAGAGAAACTGATATTATAATACTATATATTTCTTTTCGTACAAAGATAATTGGAAAGTGTATATATATTGAATGAAAATAAAATTCTTTCCATAATAACTGAAATTTGTTTTTGTCTATTATATATATATATATATATATATATATATATATATATATATATAATGATTTATTTCCCTTTGATGCTAGTTGATAGAATTTATCTTGCTGAGCTATTTTAGCTCATTCTTGCTATTATGTATACAACAGCTAGGTATGCCGATACTCCGCACTACACCCCGCAAGAGGGTACGGGAAAGATGAACTTTTGAGAGAGTGTTGGCAACGATTCCCGAGGTAGCTATCGGACGGTTGGGTACTGGTAGATTATGTACATTTAGTGTGTAAGCTGTTATAATAAACTTTTGATTGTTGAAATGCTTCATGTCGAAGTATTATTCAACAAGGTATTTAAGTATGATCCTGGTTTGTAATAACTGCTTAAATCTAAACTTTTAATATTGTGGATGTTGTTCTCTGAGCATATGACAGGTGTGTAACATTATTAAGTGTGGGGTCTATTATGTAAGTTTTAGTATGAATTTATATTCCAGCTGCCAAGAATGAAGTGTCACTAAACTGAAATTGGTCGTTGACGGCCCGGATTCCTGACCCCGGATCTGGGGCTGTCACACCTTGAGACCGGATGGCTCCCAGACAATGCCTTGGAGGCACGAAAACTTTCAGTAAGGGCATTGAGATACACTTTGATTGAAGGCATTCTGTACAAAAGGTCGTTTATCATCCCATACTTGAAGTGTTTAAGGCCTCAAGAGGCAAGAGAAGCATTGGAGGAAGTTCATGAAGGGATCTGTGGGCAACACTTGGGGGGCAGAGCCCTAGCTCACAAGATAATTCATTTAGGGTTCTATTGGCCGGAGATGTTGGCTGATGCACAAAACTATGTCAAGAGATGTGAGAGATGCCAGAAGCATGCTCCAATTGTGAGGCAACCGCCTGAGATGTTAACTTCAATTAACTCTCCCATTCCATTTGCGATGTGGGGGATGGATATACTTGGACCTTTTCCCATGGCTTCAGCACAAAGGAAATTCCTGATAGTGGCCATTGATTACTTCACTAAGTGGATTGAGGCTAAACCTCTGGCCAAGATAACCACCAAACAAGTTTCCCAGTTCTTTTGGGAGAACATAATCTGCAGGTACGGAATCCCACGAATCCTTGTAACAGACAATGGGACACAGTTCAATAATGAAGAGTTCAAGAAATATTGTGAGGAGAATGCGATTGAGCTCCGTTTTACCTCGGTGGCACACCCACAAGCCAATGGGCAAGCTGAGGTAGCTAATCGAATTATCCTTGATGGACTGAAAAAGAGGGTCGAACGCTCTAGGAACACTTGGGTAGATGAATTGCTGCCCATACTTTGGGCATATCGTACCACTTGTAAAGTAACAACTGGAGCAACCCCATTTTTGCTGGCTTATGGAGCTGAGGCAGTTGTGCCTTTGGAGATCATGCAATCGTCTCCTCGAGTTGAGGCATATGAACCAGAAACTAATGAAGAAGGGATGAGACTTGCCCTTGACTTAATTGACGAGGTTAGAGACGAAGCTAATGCTAGGAATGCTGAATATCAGAAGAGAGCCTCTTTTCACTACAACCAGAGAGTTAAGGAAAGATTCTTTCGGAAAGGCGACATGGTTCTAAGGAAGATTGAAGCCTCAGGAGTTGGCCAGAAAGGAAAGTTAGCACCAAACTGGGAAGGACCGTATCTAGTCAGAAAGGTGTTGGGACGAGGATCCTACAAGTTAGAAACCTTGGACGGGGTTGAGGTGCCCCGAACTTGGCATGCTGTGAACCTCAAAGTTTATTATGTTTAAGTTCTTTTGACAAAGGCTTGGACCTTTATCTATTTATTAGGAATAAAGTTCGAATGAAACCATTATAGAGCATGTTGCTCCCAGTAGGAGATAGAGTATCTATGTAAGGGTTGAACCCATCTTATTGATGTCCTTTGACAGCATAATGGAATTTATTCCGTTTTCTCTATGAGTTATTCCTCCTTGTTAAAATAAATACGAAAGGCAAATGTTGAACTAGCTTGTGAGTTTAGTACCAGCCAGGGGGCCAAGTACTCGAAAAATTCTAAAGTTTAACGAACTATAAGCAAAAACGAGAATATGGAAACAAAAGAAACTAACTGCATAGATAAGTTAAGTCATAAACCCCGAAGGGCAAAAGTTCAAAATAAATAAAGATAAAAAGCAGAAATAAGCCACGGAGGGCCATCTACGCATCTAGGTCATCAACTACAACATCTCCTTGGGTAGAAGGAGGATCTACTGCCTCTATCCCAGGAGAAGAAGGTGGATCCTGAGTGGGCTGAGAGTCCCCATCCACAGCTGTCTCTGTAGCAACCTCCATAGCAGCTGTCACTCCAGGGATAGCAGGAACCGGGAACCTCTCCAGGGACACCCCCTCAATCTTCCCACTCAGTTCCTCGATGATCTCCTCCCAACACTCCTTGAAGGTACCAGGAAAGTTCGCATCATACTCGGGATTCAGGACATCTTGAAAGTCCTTAGAAGCCTTGTAATCAGCTATGATGTGTTCCCTGTTCTGCTGCACCTCCAGCTGTAGCTTCCTGTTCTTCTCCTTCTCAGCAGCCAGCTCCTTCTCCACCTCCCTAAAACGAGCAAAGTTTGCCTCAGAGGAGTCAAAGTATCTGTCTCTGTCCCTAGAATCACCTACAGCTGTGTCCCTATTGCATAAACCCCATCCCACTGTGAAGGGAGTGAGGTCTTCCTCAATGGGAACTGGCTTTTCTTGAAGAAAAGCAGGAACATGCTCCACTGCAGGAGAAACATCATCAGTCCTGGCCCTTTTGGCCCTAGGGTTTTCTGTTACTACCCTAGCAGCAGCAGCAGCAGCCTCCCTCTGCTTAAAAATTGCTCCCAGAGCAGCTTTGGCTGCAAAATGATTACAAAATGTTAGAAAATTATATCTAGCATAAAATGTTAATAAGGCAAGAGGTGAGGATTTCAAGTTAATTACCCTCAGGGCCCAAATCGCTTAGCCCATGGGCCTGCAACGAATCTTCAGAAATCAAATTTGCACATTGATGCCAATTATCAGATGTTAACAAAGCTAAGGCAGCCTCTTCTTCCACACCCAATTTTATACTCCTGACAGGCCCATCAACGGCTCTGCAGAAATTGGGCCGAAAATAGTTGTCCCAATCATCCCCATCCAAGAAGACATAGAACCACTCCCTCTTCCAATCAGGAAGGGAATCAGGAGCGGAATCCGAAACAAAACAAGAACGGGCTAAAGAACGATGTTGGATTTTGACCCAGCCCGAATTGTCAGAAGAATTGACAAATTTGAATAAATATCGAAAAACAGAAATACTGGGCTCAAGCCCATGTTTCTTACATTGGACCATGAAACAATAGATAAAACGCCATGCATTTGGCATAATTTGGGTTGGACAAACCCTGGCTTCAGCCAAAAGACGGCAAACAAAAGGAGGAGGTGGAAGGCGGAAACCAGCATAAAAAGTTTCTTTGTAAACCCTAATTGCCCCAGGCTTTGGGTGACAAGCCCTTTCATTTGAGGCTGGAACAACAGCCCTATAAGGCCCATTAATACGAAAAAGTTGGGCTAAAATATCTACCCTATGCTGTTTGTATTTTGATTTATACACGTAAGCATCTAAATGAAGCATATTTGGAAAAGCTTGACCAAATTCGTTTAAAAGATCTCTAAGGGAAAAAACACTGGCATGGACAAGAGATGTTTTAGGGTTCTTACCCCTTGAAAGCCTTGGAGCAGTGGTAGAAGTATGAGCGAGTTGAGACTGGCCTGAAGAGCTGGAATCCTCCATTGAAATGCTTCCTTTGAAGGCTTGAACCCAGAAAAATTGAAAGAAAAAGTTGGGGAAGATGAAGATTCAACGATCTTCAAACGGAAACTGGGGAATAGGGCGGTGGAAAGGTGCCGGAAATCGCCTCGCGACAGAACCCTAGCAGAGCTTTTTGGAAAGTATTTGTGGGATATTGACAGAAAATTCTTACAGAAAAGTGAGGGACGCACACCACTCTTTTATAGAGTTCACGGTTGGTCACTCAACCGGTTATAGCAAGTAAATGGGCTGTCAACAGGTGACTGGGCCATTGAATAGGCGGGAAGCCCATGAAATTCAAATTTTGAATTAATTTTACTAAATTCTAGAATGTTCTATGACATTTTTAAAAAATAGGATAAAAGTCTATCGGAGTTTAGAGGCAGGAAGCCCAATTAAAAGGGGCCACGCCCAGAAGACCAAACCTCCTAGGCGTGCCTAAGGAAGGAGTCTCCTTGGCGGGGGTACCCACGCCCAAGTTGGTTTTTTAAAACAAGGGTATACCCACGCCCAGGAGACCAAACCTCCTAGGCATGCCTAAGGAAGGTGTCTCCTTGGCGGGGGTACCCACGCCCAAGTTGGTTTTTTAAAACAAGGGTATACCCACGCCCAGGAGACCAAACCTCCTAGGCGTGCCTAAGGAGGGTGTCTCCTTGGCGGGGGTACCCACGCCCACGTTGATTTTTGAGGGATGAGGATATACCCACGCCCAGGAGACCAAACCTCCTAGACGTGCCTAAGGAGGGTGTCTCCTTGGCGGGGGTACCCACGCCCACGTTGATTTTTGAGGGATGAGGATATACCCACGCCCAGGAGACCAAACCTCCTAGGCGTGCCTAAGGAAGGTGTCTCCTTGGCGGGGGTACCCACGCCCAGGATGATTTATAAAGGACGAAGGTATACCCACGCCCAGGAGACCAAACTTCCTAGGCGTGCCTAAGGAAAGTGTCTCCTTGGCGGGGGTACCCACGCCCAGGAAGCTTCATTTTTTGGTAGGATATCTTTCTGAAATTAATGAAAGAAAATCCTTTAAAAATTCTTAAAACAAGTCAATGATGATTATAATTTCCAAAAACTCCCAGATAATGGAAAAATTATTATATGCTTGAAAGTACTATTGATTATTTTTGGAAAATATCCAAAAATAATTAAAATACCTGTGGGTACATAAAAATTCCTAAATTATTAGGAAAAATTACGAAAAATACCTGTGGGTACATAAAGAACGCAAGGAAATTATCTATAATTCCCTGTAAGACGTAAATACCATTAGCTTCGAATAAAGCCAAACGTCGTAAATGTGTAGGTCGCTCCACACTTTACATTAATACGGTATTCGTGAAACACTAGTGTACGACAAGCGATAAATCCAGACCCAAGTCTCAGAAAGGCCGTTAAAACTTCGAGGAAAACCTGATCAGTTTTCCTAGAAGTTGGGGGGCAAATGATATGGGCTGAAAATAAGCCCTAAAGACACATTTAATATGGTATTAATTAGACCCAGTGTGGTCCAAACGTAGGGCCCATTAATGAGGTCAGAATCCCTATTTTAATATTAATTTCGTAATTAATATTGGGGGAAATAAACAGCTCAGCAATAAGAGTTGGATAAGGATAATATCCCCATCAGACTTAGCCACCAAGGCATCCAATTCGATATGGAAACTGATTCCTATAAGGAATAGATCTAGAACCTTCCTCAAAGACTTGTCCACCAAGTCTCCAAATCCTTCCATAATTCTAAGGCTTCTCAGCCTATATAAAGGGCCTGACCCCTCATTCTCAGAACAACGTTTTTTGGCTTGATCTTTGATATTCATCAAAGTACGTAGGCATCTTGTGAAGGCAGATTCAGCCACGAGCACGAGAGCAGCCATTAAAGCACGAAGCTCACACACCTTTGCATTAAATACACAAACTCTAGCCGTAATACTAGTAACCTAGTTTCTGTTCCATAACAGTTTAGTTAATTGATATGACAAAAAAAAAAGCAACTGTTATTGAGTGTAACTTTAGTTGAGTTTAATCTTAGCTGAAACGTAGAATCTAAATCCAATAAAGAAACATGTTACATTAAGTTTAATTGGTCTAAAATTTAGTAGATTTTGATTGATGTTTAAATAATTCACAATTTTGTGATTGGTTAACTAATATATGGTAGATTCGGGTATTCTTTATTATAATAAAGGATGTTCAAAAACCATTTATTGTTAAAAGATGTATAAACATATGTAATATATTGTTATGTTGATTTATAGAAAATAATATTTACGATTAGTAGAATTTTTTTAAAATTAAAAACCATGTGACATACGAAGTTATTAAATCAAGATATTATTATATTTAAATTTAATTTAATCGCGATTAGTAAATTAGAATAACTATGGTAAATAATAAAAAATTTGTACATGCATGATTAATTGATTTAAAGTTTAGAAGTAAATTATGATTGTCTCTAAAGTAATTTTAAATTTTTGATTGGTAATTTATTCAACAACCAATAATAATATTCTTCTTGCGTATATTTAATAATTAAGTAATTAAAATGTATGTAGTATTCGTTTATATGAATTTACTAATTTTTTTATTAAAAATTGTGAATAAATATATTTTTAATTCTTTAAAAAAATTGAGTCTTTGAAGATATGGATTTTATCCAAGCTATTTAAAATTTGATTCAAATCCGATTTTGTAGTGTTGGCTTATATGCATTTTTTAATTAATTTTATTAACAAATTATGAATAAATATATTTTTGAAGGTATGGATTTTATCCAAGTTATAAAATTTGATTTCAAATTCGATTTTTTCAGTATGTTTGTTCTAAATAATGAAATAAACTAATAATATTATAATCACAAATAACTTACTGATTACCCTTTTCCAGCTAAAAGATATATATTTTCTAACTAAAATATCTCATTTTCTCCTAAATAATAACTAACCAATTACCTTTTTCAGCTATTATTACCTTTTCTTACTTTTTAAACTAAAATATCTTTTTTCCAAATATATGTTCGTTCTAATTAATCCGATCTTGTAGTGTTGGCTTATATGCATTTATTAATTAAATTTATTAACAAATTATTAATAAATATTTTTTTGAACTATTAAAAAAATCAAAATATTGAAGGTATGGATTATTTAAAATCTGATTTCAAATCCGATTTTTTCAGATTTCTAGTTGAGTTAGATTATAATTTCTTAAAATCGATTACAATTGTACAATATATATTATGAAAATCAATTTATAATATATGATAATATGAATGTGATTGACTTTATATTAAAAGAATGGTTGATTAATGAATGATTAAATATGAAATTTAATTTGAAATATATAATAGAATATTGTGATTGATTTGAAATTAAAATTGTAATTTTCTAATAAATATTTTTTTATTTTAAAAATATGTATTTATGAATATGTTTAATAAAACCATTATTGTATTTAAATATGAAGTGTTAACTAATCATGGTTAAAGAGGTAGGTTGATATTGTAAATAAGGTAAACTTTTAATATAACATGATTGGTCTAAAATTTAGGAATTAGCTCTGATTGGTTCTAAAATAATTCCTAATCTCTCATTGGGTAACTCTACATTGGTAGACTCACATATTATAATAAAGGATATTTTAATCTAGAGAGATTATCATTATCAGCTAGTAAAGGCACTTCTAAATGTCTCCAACTTTCTTTTTTTTTTTTTGCTAAATAAATATCTCCCATTTTACTTGTTCGCAAGAACAAATTATTGATGGCAAGATCAAAGGCACTTCTATATATATATAAAAGGTGGTGATATTTTGGTGGATTTAGGTTGCATGGCCCCGCAGGGGCATATTCAACTAAATTTGCAACTGAATGCAACCACATGCAACTAAATTTCTGATTTGAAGTTCCATTTATAGAGTTCAAAAATGAGGTCGAAAATGACAACTGAAAAATGGAACTTGAAATCAGCAACTGAATGCAACCATATGCAACTAAATTTCTGATTTCAGTTGCATTCAGTTGAATATTGCCCCTGGCGGGGCCTTGCAACCCAAATCCACCAAAATCACCCCACCTTAAAAAAAAAGAAAGTTGAATGTGGTTGCATTTGGTTGTATATTGCCCCTGGCGGGGCCTTGCAACCCAAATCCACCAAAATCACCCCACCTAAAAAAAAAAAGTTGAATGTGGTTGCATTTGGTTGTATATTGCCCCTGGCGGGGCCTTGCAACCCAAATCCACCAAAATCAACCCATCTTAAAAAAAAAAAAAAAAGTTGAATGTGGTTGCATTTGGTTGAATGTGGTTGCATTCAGTTGAATATGCCCCTGCGGGGCCTTGCAACCAAAATCCACCAAAATAGCACCCCACCTTTAAAAAAAAAAAGTACACAGGCTGATGAACGCAGAAAGGGGAAAGGGGGGAGGGTTAGGGTTAGGGTTGGTATTTTTGCAATTTTGAAACTTAGGTTGGTAAAATTGCAATTAATTCAAGGAGATGGTATTTTTGCAAATAGAAACTTTAAATCTAGTATTCTTGGTAAATTTCCAATACCTTTTTAGAATTACTGTATTATAAAAGAGTAGTGTTAGAGATACTAAATTGGGTACCAAAATTTGTTAACAAATAACATGACATGACACTAATTACTTGGTTTTTTTGGGATATTTTAATTGGATAACCCGGATCCATAATCAATCAAAACAATGTCACGTCATTTTGTAACAATTTTTGGTACCAAATTTGGTACCTCTAGCATTTTTTATTCTAAAAATGGTTGATATAATATGTATTTATGGATACATTAAGAATTTAGTTGACTTTTTAAAAAAGAAAATTGAACGAAATTGACATTTTTTAATTGATTTTATTTTCATTAATAATAATGAATTATTTGTATGCACAAAATTCTCATCCAGTTAAAATAAGTCAAATAATAAAAAAAATAATTGGTAGTGTGTCCATAGGTCTGAAAAATCATGCTTGTTACATATTTGAGTAGATGACTTGATCCAATCAAGATCATACTAACTATTTCTTGAATTATAAAAAGTTCATCAAGAATTTTTCCGTTTTTATTTTACTTTCTTTTTTGAGTTTGGTTCAGTTAAATTGATCAGAATTTAATCGTAATTTTATAAATATTTAATAATATTTCGATATTTCAAAACTTTGAATATGATAATGTATGGGTGAGTGCCTTATATACCCAAATTTTAGCTTTCTCTCACCAAAATGCCTAGATTCGGGAAGTACTGCCCAAAATGCCCACGAGATACGCCCATAACATAGGAGTATCCGCGAATACGCCTACAGAAAAGGAGTAAACTGTTGGATATGCCAATGGAAAATGAGTATGTTGTTGGACACGCCTATCGTAAAGGAGCAACCAAGGATGGATGCGCCTGTGACTGTAGCGCAACAGGCGATACGCATCTTCAAGATGCGTATCTTACGTCATCACAGAGCTCTCCAATGACGACAACAATGACGCTTCCGGTTGATTTTTTTTAACTCTTCGTTCGTCCACATCCCTAACATTCCATTCACCTACTATATATCGTTAGAACCGGGGTTCGATTATCTACACACTCATACTAATTTCATAACACTTAAATTGCTAGATTGCAAACGCCTAAAAAATCAATTTCAACGGATCGAAAACTCCGACGAGCTTCGTTGAGCCCCTGCGGGGTCGAAGGACAGAAACGAAGACGTGGAGGATGAAGTACAAGAGATTGCGATCATTTTAACCTGCTATAGTCGTTCGAAAAGTTGCTGGAGAGAGAGATCGAAGGGAGAGGCCGGAATCGTCAAAGTCGCCGGCGATGACAAGAAGAAAGAAGACGAGTTTTCTGGCGTTGCACAGTAGCAGTGGACACACCCACGGGAGTGGCGTATTGTAAAACAACATACTCAAGCAGAGAAAACAGGAAGGAAAAGAGAAAATGTATATATTTCTATAATGAGAAAACAGAATACAATGATGGTTTTATACTACAAAATGTGTGGCTGTGACTTGCTCGTGGCTATTGCTAAAGATGTGACTAAACATGTGACTATGACAAACTTTTGTAACAGCTGGCACCTATGACATGTTTATTAATATTCTCTACATCCCCCCTCAAGTTAGGAGTTGGAAATAAGTTGCAAACTCCTAACTTGGATAGTAAGAAGTAAAGGTGAGCAGAAGCAAGAGATTTGGTGAATAGATCCGCTGGTTGTTGTTGAGTAGGGAGATAAGCAGTGCTTATGATATTCTTGAGTAGTTTTTCACGAACAAGATGGCAGTCGATCTCTATGTGTTTCGTTCGTTTATGAAACACAGGGTTGGAAGCGATGTGTAAGGCGGATTGGTTATCACAGAAAAGTGTGACAGGAGTAAGAGAATAGACATGGAGGTCTGCTAGTAAGGACAACAGCCATGTAATTTCACATGTAGTATCTGCCATTGCACGATATTCTGCCTCTGAAGATGATCGTGAAATGGTAGGTTGCTTCTTGGAACGCCATGAGACAAGAGAGGAGCCAAGAGTGATGCAATACCCTGTGACAGAACGTCTGGTAAGTTGGAAAGTTGCCCAGTCTGCATCACTTAAGGCTGTGAGTTTGAGTGGTCCAGTAGCAGAAAATAAAATGCCTTGCCCAATGGTACCTTTGAGATATCGTAAGAGCCTAGTAGCAGCTTGGTAATGACAGAGCTTAGGATGTGCCATAAACTGAGCTAAGGTATTGACTGTGTAAGCAATATCTGGACGAGATATTGTAAGATAAATCAGGCGTCCAATGAGACGACGGTATAATGAAACATCCTCAAAATCCAATTCTGCAGAATGATCAGCCAATAATCCATGATTTTGTTCCAGAGGTGTAATGGAAGGTTTGCATTGCAGGAGACCCATATCCTTTATTAAGTCCTCAGTATATTTACGTTGATGGAGATAAATTCCTGTAGAGGATCGAGCAAGTTCCAAACCAAGGAAATATTTCAAATGGCCCAAATCTTTGACCTGAAATTGAGATGCCAGAAACTGTTTGATTGAAGTTAGAACTCCATTGTCATTACCAGCCAACACCATGTCATCAACATAAACCAAGAGGACTGAAATAGAACCTTTATAAGTGTAAACAAACATACTGTGATCTGAAGCAGATTGTTTAAATCCAAAAGCAAGTAATGCTGAGCAAAGCTTAATGAACCAACAACGTGATGCTTGCTTAAGGCCATACAAAGAACGAATGAGTTTACAGACCAAACGTTGTCCAGGATACTTATTAATGATGGAAATATGAGGAGTGTAACCTGGTGGAAGGTTCATGTAGACATCCTCCTTCAAATCACCATTGAGGAATGCTGTAGTAAACATCCAATTAAGTAAGAGTCCAATTCTGAACTGCTGCAACAGCAAGGACTGTACGAAGGGTGGTCATTTTGACAACGGGAGCAAACGTCTCGAAATAATCAAGTCCTTCAGTTTGGGTGTAACCCTTAGCTACAAGTCGTGCCTTGTATCGTTCGACAGTGCCATCTGCCAAGTATTTGACCTTGTAGATCCAATGACAGTCAACAGTTTTTGTATTAGGAGGCAATGGTGTAACAATCCAGGTATTATTGGCTTCGAGTGCTGCTAGTTCAGAGGCCATAGCTGTGCACCATTCTGGTGATTTGACAGCTTGAGCATATGAATAAGGCTCAGGTATTTTGGCCACATTGGCAACAAAATGGGTATAGTCAAGCTTGAACACAGAGTTGACACTGTGTGTGTGAGAAGGAAGACCCACATAATCTTTAAACTTTGTAGGCACTGTCCGTTGTCGTGTAGGTCTGATAGAAGAACCTTTGTTGTCAACAATAGGAGTGGCAACAGTTGTCGAAGTAGAATCACTGGTATCATTGACTGTTGCAGCTTGAACTGCATCAGGAATCAAGGACTGTTGCTCAAAGACAACTTCAGATATGACAGGTGGATTAAGGGGATCATCCAAAGAAGCATCCAAACATGAATTATCTGAAAACATTGTGTCAGTAGAAGTAGAGGACGTTCCTATGTCCTTGAAAGGAAATTCACTTTCATAGAATTTTACATGTCGAGTAACAACCACCTGTCTAGTAGCCAAATCAAGGACTTTGTAGCCTTTGTGATCACATGGATAACCTAAGAACACACCTTTAAAAGCACGAGAACAAAATTTGTCCTGTGGTTTTGGGAGAACAGTAGCAAAACATAGAGATCCAAAAACTCGTAAATGATCATAAAGAGGAGGGGTAAGGAAAAGGAGCTCATAAGGAGTTTTGCCTTCAAGAACTGAAGATGGAGTTCGATTTAACAAATATGTGGCTGTCAAAATGCAGTCACCTCAAAACTGCAAAGGTAAATGAGCATGGGTTCTGAAGGAACGAGCAATGTTTAGTAGATGTCTGTGTTTACGTTCAACGATTCCGTTTTGTTGAGGTGTGTAAACACAGCTCTTTTGATGTAAGATTCCTAATGAGGATAAAAATGAATTGAGACTTTGGTTGACAAATTCTGAGCCATGGTCAGTACGAAAGTTTTTAATGAAAACACCAAAACGATTCTTTATGTATGTAACAAACTCTTGTATGACACTACAGACTTGTGTTTTACTGGACAAAAGAAAAGTCCAGGTATATCTAGATTTATCTTCTACTAAGGTGAGAAAATAAGAACAGTTTCCATGGGTCTTATGATGGTAAGGTCCCCACATGTCAGCATGAACCAAATCAAACAATAAAGAGCTAACAGAGGTGCTGTATTTAAAACAAAGTTTTGTCTGTTTTGACAATTGACAACTGTCACATACAGGTAATTCAGAGTCTTGTTTAGCAAAAGAGAGAATTCTAAGAACAGGTTAGGGAACATGGCCCATTCTAGCATGCCAAGTGGCTACATTAGGAGTTTTAGATATGCTATTACAATGATGAACTAAAGTAGAAGAGACACTTTGGTGCTGGAACAGGTATAGGCCATCCTTACAGCTACCAATCCCTAGGCCCTGTCTCATGTGAGTAGGGTCCTGAAGATTACATTCAAAAGGAGTGAAAATCATGTGATATGAAGTATTAAGAAGTAACTTGTTGACAGATAACAAGTTGTAGGAAAAATTGGGCACACATAACACAGAATGAAGAGTGATCACAGGAGATAAACATACAGAGCCAATATGAGTGACTTCTGCTGTTTGACCATTAGGTAAATCTAAAGTGGCACAACAAGGCTTAACATTAGTTACTAAATGAAGGTGTGGAGTAATGTGATCAGAGGCACCTGAATCAATAATCCATTGATCAGGTGCTATCAGTTTTACAGTGTTTGTCATGGATTGAAATATACCTGCAAAATGGATTGAATTTGCAGATCCAACAGAGTTTGCAGAACCAAGATATGGCCAATCTGTAGCAGCAGGCTGAGATTCATTTTGAGCAGACTTCATTGTGCTGTGAATCATCTGAAGCAACTGGTTGTATTGACCTTCACTCATCCAAAACTTATCAGGTGATTCAGTATTAGCATTTGACTTGACATCTGGCGTATCTGGAGTATTACAAACATACACTTGAGCAGCAGAGGCATTTCTTGCTTGCATAAACCGTGGCTTTGGTTTAGGCTTTCCAAACAGCCTGTGCCAAGCAGGATATCCATGATGACAATAACACTTATCCTTTGTGTGTCCAACAACTTGACAGAATTCACATTGGATTGAAGACTCCAAGTTATTCTTCCTGGAACCAGAGATCTGCCTATTGTTCTGAGTAGTTCGAGGTCCATTACCAGCAGAAGTAGACCTTACAGACATTGCTGCAGTGCTAGAGTTCATATGAGAGACAAAAGAAGATGCATCTCTCTGATTTTCTTCTTGCAATAGCATAGAATAACACTGACTTAGTGTAGGACATGGTTTCATAAGCAGAATTTGCCCACGTATAGTTGTGAAAACATCACTGAGTCCCATCAAGAACTGGTTTAACAATTGTTCTTGTTCATAGTTATGCAGCTTAGTGTTGATATCACAGATACACTTATTGCAAGCACAAACAGGACGAGTAGAGACACAATCTAATTCATCTGTTAACGTCTTAAATTTTGTGAAATAAGAAGTAATAGACATAGATCCTTGAGATAAGCCACTGATTTCCTTTCTCATATTAAAAACTTTAGGCATATTACTTTAAGCATATCGAGTAGTTAGGTCCTTCCAAATGTCACAAGCAGTATTCATGTAAACAATACTATTACGTATCTCTGAAGAAACAGAGTTTAATATCCAGGAGATAACCATGTGATTACATCTATTCCAATGAATAAGAAGAGCAGATCCAGTAGGCTTAACATAACTTCCATCAATAAATCCTAATTTCAACTTTGCAGTAAGTGCTAACTCCATAGATCTACTCCATTGATTGTAATTATTTTCAGTAAGAACAACATTAGTTAGAGTCATACCAGGACTATCAGATGGGTGGATATAATAGGGATGCATCGAATCCATCGTAGAAGACAAAGAGTCACCGGAAGTGATAGCACCAGCAGTTGCCGCAGCATAAGAAGCCTGAGTCGCCATTGATAAGAGTGTAGAAAACTTGTAGATGAAAAATAAAACAACAAAACAAAAGCTGTAACGAAAATGAGGTAAATGATTAATTGTGAATCAGAGAGACCGCCATGGATCGAGCTTTAAGCTCTGATACCATGTAAAACAACATACTCAAGCAGAGAAAACAGGAAGGAAAAGAGAAAATGTATATATTTCCATAATGAGAAAACAGAATACAATGATGGTTTTATACTACAAAATGTGTGGCTGTGACTTGCTCGTGGCTATTGCTAAAGATGTGACTAAACATGTGACTATAACAAACTTTCAAACTTTTGTAACAGCCGGCACCTATGACATGTTTACTACTCCCTCTGTCCCATCCATTTCTTTACACTTTCCTTTTTGGGATGTCCCATCCAATTCTTTACATTTCTAAACTTTCCTAAAATGGTAAAGTTTTATAATATAAAAATCAACTACATCCACTACTTTCCTCCACTAACTCATTTTATACATTATATATTGATGGGTCCCATCACTTTACTCATTTTTACTACTTCTCTCCTACTTCTTTATATTTTTCCTTGGTCTCCGTGCCCAACCCAAATGTAAACATTTGGGTGGGACGGAGGGAGTAATATTCTCTACACGTATCCCGTGGGTGCAGATGTCGTTGTTTTCAGAATTGGGTATTTTGGTTAGTAGGTAATGAAATTTTAGGCATTTTGGGCATTTTTTCATAATGTATGGCATATAATTTTTTTTAGAAAGTTATATATGATCAAAATTTGATCAATTTAACCGAATAAGAGAACATTTAAACAGAAACGGAGGAAATATATATTTAGGGAAAAAAATGAAGGAGTCCTCGGTTGCTTGTGCGAGCACAATATATTAGGATCACTAGAATTTTATATAGTTTCAAAAATTATAGATAAACTTTTGTTAGGTCAAAATTATGTATAATTTGTTTGTCAATTGAAATTCGAGGATATTTTGAAAATCGAACAGAGATGAGAGACCAATATAATGTTAAAATTCGGTTAGTTCCATGCTTCCACAAGTGACTTGGTATATTTATATCTTTTACGGAAAGTTTTTTTAAAGAAAAAGAAAGGTTACAAATCCTTTGATCATCAAAGTGTAAACAACTTATATTCAAAATTCAAAGTTGAAAAGGCGCAATTAGGCCCCATTTTCCACTAAAAAACACTTTGATGCCTTTTGTTTTGAATATAGAGAACCAAAGTGGCCAAAATCAAGCAAGTAGTAGTAGGTCGACTTGAATAGATTAACAATTGCTGTTAAAACAAAGGAAAAGATGGAGAATGAGGATAGTAATGGTAACGTAAGAGTCAAAGTGGAAAAAAGGCACGGCAACACACGGCGGAAGCTACATGATATACTCCCTCCGTCTCAAAAAACCTCTTCTCATTTCAAAAAACACGTTTGCCAACGCACACTTTTGATCGTTAATATGTTCAATTTCGTATTAATATTAAATATATAAACTTTACTGTATTAAAGTATTCATAAATACGAATCCAACAAGATCACTCATGACTATATTTAGTCTTATAAATTATGCGTAAATTAGTAATTTGTCTCATGTTATGAACAGGGCCGACATTGTAAAGGGAAAGATTATATTGACACAGAGGGAGTACAATGTAATGGGCAATCTCTTCCACCTCTCTTTTAAATACGCTCCTCCTGTTCAACTCCTTGGCTGTGGCTCCTATGGCATCGTTTGGTTAGTTACCTTTCTCTCCTCTAAGTCTATATTATTAAGTGTTACTAATGCACAATCCAGTAGGGGTGAGCAACGGTTCCGAACCGAACCGAACCGAACCGGAACCGGTGGAACCGGGAACCGAATTTCAGAAATTTTGAGAACCGAACCGGAACCATTTATGTATAGAACCGAACCGGGAACCGGATCATAAATTACGGTTCGGTTCGGGTCAGAACCGAAAGAACCGTTCAAACAAAAATTTTCATACTAAAATTTGAAATTTGAAATTTGAAAAGAAAATAAACACACTATTTCATCCAAAGTCCAAACAACAAATGTCTACTTTAGCTAAAAGGACCAAAAATAGCATAATTCCAGTTTATACAAAAACTAGCAGTCTACTACTAGAATGCAGTTGCATCATGCATGGTAATTGCTTCACTTGCTTGCTATATATAGTATAAAATATATATTTTTTATTTATGTGTATATATATACGGTTCGGTTCGGTTCTTACGTTTTTTCTTGGAAGAGAACCGGAACCGAACCGGGAACCAAAATTCTATAAAAACTAGAACCGAACCGGAACCAAATTACAAAATTATAGAACCAGAACCAGATTTTTTCCCTGGTTCGGTTCGGTTCCCGGTTCCGAACCGGAAAATGCTCACTCCTACAATCCAGATGTGCGTATTACCTGTAAATTGTAAAATCTGTGGATTGTGGATCAACTCACTGCTGTTATTGCTATATACATAGAGCCCAGCCTGGCTTATTTAGGCTCATTTACCTGTAAATTGTAATAAAATAATGTAATATTCTTATAATTATCATTATTATAAGTGTAAATATGTTAACTTGTCTATTCTTCAATAAATAATTAAGTAAAATTTATTATTTTTCAATTATATCTCAGGCTATTTTTATTGAATAAAATAAAATAAAAACATTATAATAATAACTAACAGCTAAAATAATAAATATACAAATTTTCAAACTAAAATAATTCATTTCTAAAATTTTTACCGACAATAAATATACAAGTATTATCGAAACATATCACTTAAAATTTTAAACATACAAAATTCATATTTTAAAATTTTTAATTCAATATAAAAAGCAATTTCTTCTTTCAAGTAAAACATGCTAACTTTTCTATTTTACAATAACTAATCAACATATAATAATTAAGTAAAATTTATTATTTTTCAATAATATCACATGAAATTTTATTTAAATAAAATAAAATAAAAATATTATAATAACTAATAACTAACGAATTACCTTTTTCAACTAAATATATAACTTTTTTCGTATTTTTAAACTATTATCAAAACATATCACTTAAAATATTAACATACAAAATTCATATTTTAAAATTTTCATTTCAAATTTAAAAAAAGTTAATAATATTAAAAAAAAATCTATAATATCTAATACATGTCATTAGTAACGTATGCATCTTTCTTTTATGTTAAAATTCAAATTTCAAATTTAGTAGGCCCCGATACCCACTAAAAACAATTATCTCCCCTGACCCTCCCCAATGAATACGAAAAAAAGAGAGAAAAATTAAGTTGTGTGCATAGTAGTGATTCGATTGATAGAGTTGAAGGAAAAATAAAATGGACAAGGAAAGTAGGTGTTGTGATACAACAAATGTGGAAAAAGGTAATCCACCTGACAAGGGAAAGTACGTTAAGTACAATGTACTAGGTAATCTCTTTCAGGTTTCGTCTACATATGTTCCTCCTGTTAAGCTTGTTGGCTCTGGTGCTTATGGCATTGTCTGGTATAACCTCTCTCATCTATCTGTTTCTCTCCTGCAAGTATAAACCTTCAAGTGCTTATGTGTTCTTTAATTGCTAATATTGATTTTTGATTTTGGAAGTCTATCATGTTTAATCGTATACACGATTTCAGAAATGTCTAGATTCTACCGTAAAACCTTCAAGTGCTCTAATTTGTAATTGGAAAAGGTTAAATCTTACTTGACCGCGATGTTAAAGATATCAATTGCTGAACTTTGATTTCATGACCACTCTGAGGGAGGCTTAAGAGATTATTTTTGTAATAAATTTCAAGCTCTACATATATATTTGAAGTACTCTTCTTTCTCCCTTCTAGAGGTATCATTACCAATTTAATTATCTCTGCTGATCTGTCTTCATTTTTATACAGTTTGGCTATGCTTTTGGGTCAGTAGCCATTCCTCTCTTACTTTTTCTTTACCTGTTACTTGGTGATTTTATTTATGTTATACAGTTGTGCTACAAATTCTGAAACAAAGGAAGAGGTCGCCATTAAGAAAATAGGGAATGCATTTGATAACAGGATCGATGCTAAAAGGACCCTACGTGAGATCAAACTCCTCTGCCATATGGATCACGACAATGTATACTAACTTTATCCATTGGCTATTTAGTTCTCACAAAAATTTCAATTTCAAGCTCCTTTTATGTTCCAAACATTTTTTCAAGGCTGTTTTAAAATTTTGATATCAAAGGGAAAAAAAATCAAAACTTTTCCGAAATTCAGTTGGAAATTACAAATGTGATTTAGCAGTGAAGTTTGTTTTGTAACATTCTTTCTTGATGGCTATGTGGTTATAAACTTTTTCCACAGGTCATCAAAATAAAGGACATCATACCACCACCAGAGAAAGAAAATTTTGTTGATGTATACATCGTGTATGAGTTAATGGATACTGATCTACATCAAGTTATACGCTCTTCCCAGGCACTGACTGAGGATCACTGTCAGGTATTTTGATCTTTACATGATCTGCCTGTTTCTACTGTCTTCTTCCTGTTGTATATATTGGTTTCTATCATGCTGCTGTAACTTATATTTCAAGTTCATTGAATATTTTAAAAGATACCAACTTCTTTGCTCTAATCAAGGAACAAGTTAATAAGTATTCGCAACTCCTTTACGGACAACAGTACAGGCAGTACTCAAATATTTATTTGTAATAGGAACCCTGTGTTATGAGTTTGAATAGGAATGAAGGTGTAAGCGTTTTTTTCAAACTAAAGTAATTGCTTTTCGCAGTATTTCCTGTACCAGTTACTGCGTGGACTGAAGTACATACACTCGGCAAACGTTTTACATCGTGATTTGAAACCAAGCAACTTGCTTCTTAATTCCAACTGTGACCTGAAAATTTGTGATTTTGGGCTTGCGCGAACCACGTCTGAGACAGATTTTATGACAGAATATGTTGTAACCCGATGGTACAGGGCTCCAGAATTGTTACTCAATTGTTCAGAATATACAGCAGCCATTGACATCTGGTCTGTTGGTTGCATTTTAATGGAAATAATTAAACGAGAACCTCTCTTTCCGGGTAAAGACTATGTTGAGCAACTGTTACTTATCACTGAGGTAATCAAGCACTATCTGCCAAATTATAAGTATGTGTACATTATTAAATCATTAAATTATAGGTTTCAAGCTCAATTCAGTAAGTTTACCGTGCTGACATTATGATGGTGGGTTATGGAATAATAGTGTTTTTTTTTATTCTCAAAACAGCTTTTAGGCTCTCCGGAGGACTCTGATCTTGGATTTCTTAGGAGTAATAATGCACGTAAGTACATTAAGCAACTCCCACATGTCCCAAAGAAATCATTTGCAGAGAAGTTCCCCGATGTGTCACGAGTAGCCATCGATCTTGCAGAGCAAATGTTAGCGTTTGATCCATCAAAACGCATAACAGGTATGCGCTTCTTGGTATTTACTAACAAGTTACATCTTATTAACCTTAAATTATATATTTTAATTAACCTAACGAGCATGTTTTGATTCTTTTCTCTTGATGATTGTTAAGTTGAGGCGGCATTAAATCATCCATTTTTATCAAGTCTGCATGAGATCAATGAGGAGCCAACCTGTGAGTCCCCTTTCGTGTTTGATTTTGAGCAAGCAAGTTTAAGTGAAGAAGATGTAAAGGAATTGATACGGTTGGAATGTGAAAAATTCAACCCAGATAAGATGCTGGAGTAGTAAGATTGTTTTCCATTTCCTGTGGTATACCATTGGTGTCGTTGATTGAGCATTTACATATGATTTTTGGTGAGCAAAATATAAAACGTGTTCGAGTTTCAAGAGTGAGATTGGTGGAGTTATCTGTATTGAACAGTTTATAAGAAAACATACTGTTTATTAGTTTGTAAAAAACCATACTGTTGATCAGTTTTACAAGACAAAGTGGAATTTATTTTCTGAAAATTCATCCGAGCATAATTCCAAATGGTCAATGTTTGCAATTTGTAAGGCTCTGTTACCATGAGCAAAACCTAACATGCTCATGCGACGAATTAACTCCAGCATTCTGCTGGTTTTGGTGAGTTATATTGTTTGCTATGTTTTATATACTAGAGAATTCATTGTCTCAAAATTGAATGTGACAAATTATTTTGCCATAGCCAACTATCATTAGTTGTTGAATCCTCATAACAATTCCTTCTATAATTTCGAAGTTCAATAACAAATTCTGCAAGATTCTTAAAACTGCAATAAAGATCAAGTTCTCTATTTATCTGCATATTATTCATACATACATTATTATGCTTCTACAATACCAGATTTGTATCTTTTATATTTGACTACCTATCCAATTTTTGTTTTCATTTTCGACTACCTATCCAATTCTTGATAGAAGATCGATCACCTAAGTTATACAAGTTACCTGTTGCTGTACACGATTTTATTCTACTTGTTGGTATAGTGCTACTCAAATGTTATCTAACACTTCAGTATACCATTTCTAATCCGGCCGCATTCATTGTTTCTTTTAGTTTGAGCTATATACATACTGTGATATAACGACCTGCAGAGATTGGACTATGTAATCTTCCAAGATCACACTTTATTATCATTTTTAATACCTTGATGAGTTTTCCGTCAGTTATTGCTTAAGAAATTTAAAATGTTTCGAGGGTATTGGATATTCATTATTTCTAGTACCTCTAGTGAGTTTTCCGTCAGTTATTGCCAAACACGCTGCTAGAGCTATGATCCCAGCAAAAAGTGGTTGCATAATTCTGATGTCCAGCGTGGCTTCAGTGTCAAGTGGCCCCATTTCGCATACTTACTTGGCCTCCAAGCATGCAGTAGTGGGACTGACTATATAAAAACTTGGGAGTGGAGTTGGGGAAGTACGGGATTAGAGTTAACTGTATTTCGCCTTTCCTAATTGATACACCAGTGTTTAGAAAGGAATTTGGATTTGATGATGAGGAGGCAGTGAAGTGCTTTGTTTCAGATATCGCACCCTTGAAAGGGGGTGACTTTGGACACAGAGGATGTAGCAGCAGCGGCAGTGTATCTAGGGAGTGAGGAAGCAAAGTATGTGAGTGGATTGAACCTTGTGCTTGATGGAGGGTACAGTACCACTAATGAAGCTCTCACGGAGGCTATGAAGAGGAAGAAGTCATCTTAACAGTCAAGGATTGAGGCTGCAAATAATGGCGTAGTTAAATAAAGCCAATTAATCACTGATTATGCGTTAATAAGAGCTGTTTAAGATTTTTGTAGTTGGTATTTTTGCAAGATGTTACAAGTGTCAAAGACTGTCAAGTACCTAGTTTTACTCTTTTCAGAAAGAACTTGGATAAGGAGAGGAATTCAATTCTACAACATTTATAACTGTTCAGCAACATAATGAGTTACCAAAGGAGCAGTTCTCCAGTGGTATCAACTCTATTTCTCTTGTGGATGATTAGGTATTCGAGTATCACTACGATCTTCTCTCCGTTACATTTAAAACTCTCCACCGAAATGTGTCTGAAGCATTTTTTCGCCATGTACTTGAACAGGAGATGCAACAATGATCCTCTGCTGGCTACAGCCTAATCACAATCGACATGGGTGATTATGAAATTAAGATGACCTTGTAGTCTTCTATGCATTTTCAAAACCTACATCACTCATTTCCAATCTTTAGCCGGTCCCCAATACCTTATCACGGTCCCTGAAACCTTATCACTGCCATCATATTTACCTAGTTACTTGTAAAACAAGTTGCATACCAAAAAATATATTGCTTATGAGGATGCATTGATTTGAGTAAATATAAGTTTCATACTCAAATAAGCTCAGGTAAGCATTAGACATGGTGTTAAAGAAGCATAGATGAGAAAACAAGAGGCGTGAATGTTAAAAAAGGGTAAAAAAACACAAAAAGTTCCGTTGCCGGGAATCGAACCCGGGTCTCCTGGGTGAAAGCCAGATATCCTAACCGCTGGACGACAACGGAAGCTGATGCTATGTACTGTTTTTCAAAACTAATATCCTAAACTAAACTAGATTTCAAGCAGTACTGTCATACATACATAAACAAGGGAGAGGTTGGTTTAAGTTGAATTGAGAGTAAAGCAGTATGAGGTTTACATCTCCAGTGTGTACTCTCACAGTCGGAGGACCAAACTCTCATCGTTTTCTCGCCGCCTTCATTCTGTTTCCGAGCAGTATGTGCATATATGTATTTATTTACATAAACATTATCATATTTCTACAATTGTGTCTATATTACCTCCTAAAATTGAAATTTGTTTGTTTGGTTGTAATATGTGTGTACTGTATGTATATACAGGGTACCATGTTTTGGAATTGCTTTCGACATTGACGGAGTGATTCTTCGAGGCCACTCTCCCATTGGTGGATCTCCACAAGCTCTCTCCCAGCTTTACCATGATTCCGGTATATACTATATTTTGTGTGTGTGTGCGCGTGTGGCTTTACAGTAAAATACCACGATAAATTATTATTTTTAATGTGAATATTTGGTCCAACATAATAGCGGAAGTATAAAATTAATCTTGATTAATTAATAACCTCTATACATTAATTAAATTCGTCGGTCCCAACAATATTAATATACAGAGGTTTTACTGTACTAAGTTGTTTTTGTATGAGGTCGAGAGTTCGAGTCACATGGAGGCAAATGTGAGCTTTGTAAGAGCAAGTTCAATGCTAAAGCTAAAATGGCTATAGCTATTGCTATAATTTGAGACCAAAAAGTAGTTTTTAGTATTAAAATACAACTAATGCTCCAATGCATAGTTCTAAAATAGAATCAACTACATTCAAACTAGCTTTTAAAGTGTATTTTAACGTTTTTTGATAAATGAATAGAATTATGTGGTTGGTCGGCAAAGATGGCTATAGCCATTCTTAGTCCTAAATATAGGACTAACTATCTATTTATGCTATTATAGGACTAAGTATAGCTATGTATTGGAGTGGTGATTTTGCAAACTTAGTTCTATATTATAGCTATAGGACTAAGTATAGCTATGCATTGGACTTGCTCTAAAGTGGAATTAACCTTGCTAGTCATAAACTAATTGATTATTATCTTAGGATGAAGTTTAAAATTTTTTTTTTGGTACGAAATAAAGCAAGATTTTACCCATTTCTTCTGATGCCCTATAACATTGGTAATTATTTATTTTCTGATTCTTGGATAAAATCATCATCAGTAGGAACACCATGAGTTTTTGCAAAATGAGAGGGGGGGGGGGAGGTTGCTTGTGTGTGTTTTTTTGGAGCAATAGAAACCCTTAAAATAAGAAAATTGAAGGCCTCAAATCTCAATAATGCAACAAATTAGGTCAGGGTATTACAATTTATGTACTTGTACTAATAGGGAGAAAAAAGTGTTTACGGAAGGGGAAAAGAGTCTGTATGTTTGTATTTTTTTTTCTACATATATCGTATTTTTAAAATTATTCTTATGAAATAGATATTACTAAAAGAAGCCCTATATATTGTTGCTGTTTTTTTTCCTTTATGCTGTGGATATCCATTCCATCTATGTCTACTTGCAATTTGTAAGTAAACACATCACCTATAAATTTGTTGCTTGGAACTTCATTTTGACACACTAATCTCAGATATGAAGATCCACATTTCTGTGGTTTTCCTTTCAATTTTATTGGCATTAAATAGATTTTCCATTAACTTGATGTTTTCTTAAATATTTGTATGCAGGTAGTTTGAAGGTTCCGTATGTTTTCCTAACAAATGGTCAGTTGCATCTTTCGTTCTTTATTCCAGATAGAATTACGTTGACAGTGTCAAGTAGCTTTAAACTGAATGAGATTGCAATGCCCTCTTGTGTATATGATGAGATGCGCATCAGGTGCATTAACAATTAAGCTACTTGCATGTAATCATCAGTTTTAGCATCCTCTTCAATCAAACCTTTCAAAATTGATATTTGAATGATAAAATGGGAAATAAAGTTTTTTTTTGTAGCATGTTATGTGTTGAAAGCAGTTTAGATAATTTATCTTAACATAAACAGGTGGTGGTGTCCCTGAATCGAAAAGAGCTTCTGAGCTGAGTAAACAGCTGGGTATCAATATTCAAACACAACAGGTACTTATAAGTTATTAATGTTATGATTTGACAAATAAAGCTCCATTTTAAACAACGCCTGTTTCAGATTCTATTGTTTAGTGTGTATTAGCCTGATTTCTAGCAGTTTGAATTCGGCTAGTCATTCTTGGAGAGATACACAAGTTATATTCTTGAAATATGTTTTCAAGAATATTATTTTCTAGTTCCTACACTGCATTAAGTTTCCTGTATAACACCTTGGTAACTTGATGGAATTTGACCTGCTTTCTGTATTCTATCTCTAAAATGTGCCATCATAACTTTTTGTAGAAGTTGCGGATGCTAACATGTTTACTTTTACTTCAATGTACTGTTCTAGACTTCTAGACCTTTCCCTGCTACCTAAATCATATATATCATTTTTAGTTCTTATGTTCCATTCATTAAATACTGTAATGCAGGTTATTCAGGGCCATTCGCCTTTTAAACAGCTGGTGAATAGGTACATTATCGCACTTATCTTTCAACTACGTACGCTTAATTCTGTTTTACTTGACCTGTAAAATAATTTAGTGCTGTGTGCCACCGTATTAATATTGTAAAGTAGGAAAAAATGAAGAATGTGATATACTGGAATGTCACTTTAGCTTGACTTTAATGTAAAAGAAGTCAATTGACTAATGTAATAACCAGAAAGACACATTAAATATTTATTTAGCAACAATACTCTGAATAAGAGTAGACAGTGTTTAATATTATCAAAAAAAAGGTATATATCAAGTAAAGAAATAGGTATTTTGTTCTTCCAAGTGTAAGAATATTTTGTATATGATAGCAATTTAGAAACTGTATGGTAGAAGAAGGTAGGGGAACTTAAAAGAAAGTTTGAACAATGCATTTGTCTTGGGCTATAATTGTAATGGTTGAGAATTGGTCTCCATTATAATTGTTAAGACCACTGCAATCTTTGCGTGTATAATAGAGGAAGGAGATAACATATGAACAGTGCCAAATCGTATATACCTTAATTATTTAATGAAAAATGCTGGATCAGAATTTCTAAGGTTCACAACATAATAACCCATGAATAGAGAGATATTCTCCACAGTTAACAATTCAATTTTTTAATCTACCTGATATGTGAGTGATTACAGTACTTATATAGGACTCAACACTGATAAGAATATAAGGCAGCCTAATGGCCTAAGGCCCGTAACACATGGACTTATATTTTATAATCCAAATACATATATAGATAGTCAGACCCACATATAAACTATATAATTTTTCTCTTAGTAGATTTACCTAAACTCTATAATGGTTAATAGAAAAATTTCAGTAGAATTACTTAAACTCTCTTTAGTAATTCTTAGCACTTGTGTTCCCATCAAACTATTCATAGATATATCTTTTAATGTACAACAACCTGCTGGTAAATATCCAGTTGCTAAAAGACTATATGTTTTTTTTAAAAAGAAGTTGGCTGTTTGATTTTGATCTCATTTATTTCTATAGCTTCTTTTCATTTTCCAAGTTCTTTTCTGATACAGATTTGAGAAGGAGCTAATCGTTGCTGTTGGCAAAGGAGAACCTGCTGATGTGATGACTGAATATGGTTTTAAGTAAGAGTTTATAAATGAAATATCTTCGTTGGCCCATGTCCTTATTCTAATCCTTTTCTGCTCCCTTAAATATATTTCAGAAATGTTGTCTCGATGGATGAATATGCATCATGCTTTGACAGCATTGATCCTTTGGCACAGTATAAGAATTGGAGAGTGGATAACCAGGAAATCTCTTCTAAAACCAGCATTTCCTCACAGAGAGTGAAGGCAGCATTTATTGTTAGTGATCCTATTGACTGGGGCAGAGACATTCAGGTTAGTATATCATTTTTTCACCCAAATATACTAATAAAAGATACAAGGTCACCTAATTGCCGGAGTCTAGAGAAAAAATACAAATTATATAAAATCAGCAAACTTTCATCTCCACTGTTTTGGTGGACTTGTTAATGATGAACGAGTGTGTCTAAGATGTGCTTTAAGCCTTTCACAAGTAGCTTGTTTCGTATTAATAGGTATTCAAGTGGACCTCTAATATGTTCATTTGTTTGTTTAATTGCGCAGCCAACCATGTTGCATTTATGCACCAAGTATATTACAAAGATTTTATATGTATAATATACTTACAATTCGTATTTTCGGTGGACTTGTTAATGATGAAGAGTGTGTCTAAGATGTGCTTTAAGCCTTTCACAAGTAGCTTGTTTCGTATTATTAGGTGTTCAAGTGGACCTCTAATGTTCATTTGTTTGTTCAATTGAGCAGCCAACCATGTTGCATTTATGCACCAAGTATATTACAAAGATTTTATATGTATAATATACTTACCATTCGTATTTTGGAGATGAAAGTTTGCTGATTTTATATCTATAAGACTATAATATACTTTCAATTTGTATTTCTCTAGACTCAAGCAATCAGGTGACCTTGTAGTCGATACTTATGACCACAGAGGCATGTGATCAGAAAGTTTATTATTAATAAATGTGAGGAATATAAGAAAATCTGATATTGCAATTCATGTCCTGAACAAATAAATTTCATTTATCGACAATAAACTATATAATGTAAACACACAAGAGGATTTGCTCATTGTCTTGCAGCATCTGTATAAAACCGTATTCGTGTCCGTTTTATTGTGGATATCATAAAATCCAATACTAATGTTATCTGCTCAATTTCAAGATCATTTACAACTGTAGTCATCACATTATAGTGTGCGGACCACGTTATAGTGTGCTTAATCTGATGCGTCTAAGGGAATTTATTTGACACTATCTCTGCCTTACCAAATAGCTAATGACTAGGATGCAAAATATTGGGGTAAATGAGGGGAATCAAGTATGCTGGGTATTGAATATAGATTTTTTTTATATATATAATTCTTTTGTTTTTGCAAATAATGCTTGGATGTCTGGTGTAATTACAGTAATTTTTATTCTTGTCTTCAATATCTTTTTCATCTCTTTTATGTAAAAAGTTTCAGGCTGCAAAGTTTTAGCCTACTAGTGTTGATTGTAGGATATCCATGAACTACAAACATCATATTGACAGAACTGCTTTTGTTCCTTGGATTTTTTGCATTGTTACTTCCATACTTTGCAATATTATCAGTTTATGTTGGATTCATTACGGTCACTCCATGGCTCCTAGTTCCCCAAAAGCTTTATTTTCTTACTTTTACGAAGTATTTAGGCTGTTGTCCTGTGGTCGTAGGTTCTTTGTGACATATTAAGAACTGGAGGTCTCCCTGGAACAGAAATGG
The DNA here is from genome assembly GCA_036435485.1 of Saposhnikovia divaricata. Taxonomy (NCBI): domain Eukaryota; kingdom Viridiplantae; phylum Streptophyta; class Magnoliopsida; order Apiales; family Apiaceae; genus Saposhnikovia; species Saposhnikovia divaricata. Next base: position 43,907,093 of record CM071594.1, on the reverse strand, counting down.
CACATCAGCCGCCGCTTTATTTTTCCAGTGACGACATTGACTACCAGGTTGGTTACAATTCAGTTGTAGGTCATGTAAATTGATTCATTGGTTAATTAAAATTTGAGAAGATTCTGATGAAATGCTACCTTAGATAGGCTCTGTTTCCATCTGAACGGCTTGGCATGGGTGCTTTCAGAATTGCATTAGAGTCCATATTTAACAGGTAAAGTTGTAAATACCTTCTGCATATAGTGCCAGCTGCATAGTATTATTTCCAGATGGTGTGTTCTTTGTATTCTTGTGTTCACATCCAACAATCTTGCACAATATTTTCCTATATTATTCATCAGTCGTAATTTGGAATTTAGGTACAACTGCAATATGATGAGATTAGTAATAATTTCTTTGATCAAGCTGGTTTTAGCCTTTTAGGCATCATACGAGAATCACTTGTCAGGATGAAATCATGAAACTGTTAAAAATTAGAAATGAAGGCAGATTGCTAGTGGCTTCTCTGTAGATTGAAAAATACAAATCATCTTAAACTCTAATTCTGGATATGTTAAATATACTAATGTCTAGAGCTTCTAATATGCAGAATTCATCCAAAGCCGCTCGAGTATACATCGTTTGGGAAGCCCAAACCATTTGTTTTTAAAAATGCTGAAATGGTACTAAAGGACCTCTTGCCAGTACTTGTTCACAACCTTAAGGATGCAAAACCTGAAAAGTTTGATAATCATTCTTTCAAGACCTTATACATGATAGGGGATAATCCTGCTATTGACATTAATGGTGCACGTCAGGTTTGTGTTCATTGGTCCAGTTTATATAATGTCAATATGATACATTTATACTTCGAAATTAAGTGCAGTTTGTTCATGTATTTCATTTTTCAGGCAGGAAAACCTTGGTTTTCCATTTTAACGAGAACAGGGGTATTCAAGGGAAAAGAAAATCATGCAGAGCACCCAGCAGATTTGGTAGGTTAAATTCCTGTATTTTATGCTTCCTAAACCTAATTCTAGATGGTGTGAAATGAGAAATGCCTACACATGATTTGAAATGCACCACAGGCCTTGTAAATTGCCAACATACGTGTCAAGGTAATAAGAGATTGCTGAGTATTAGATAGAGATTTCCTTTGTGAAAACTATTTATGTTCCTAACATACACTAATACACACTCTCAAGGGCTTTCTGGGTATTGAAGAATAGCTTTCCTTTCCATGAAAGGGCTTTGAAAAACCGCCTATACTATCTGTGCAGGTGGTTGATACTGTGGAAGAGGCAGTAGACTATATATTGAAAAAGGAGTGCATCATGTAAAGTTACGGAACCTGTGAATTACTTTTGCTGGTGAGTTGTAAGATTAGTCTCAGGCTACGAGATTGGAGGAATTTAACAATTTTAGCACAATGTGGTCTCAAATGAGATTTATATGGTAGCCTTCAAGAATCAAATTGATAGATTCGAACTAGAGGAAAACAAGTGCCAACTTAAAAATTCTTTTTGATACGTGCAGGAAGAACAACCGTCGGAAAAGCATAAATTATTGTTCTTATTCATATACCATAATTTCATGATGCACGACACTATCCTTATCCTACATAAAATAAAGACATTGCCTCTATGGTTTGAAGTAAAATTACCAGCTTTCCGTAAAAAAAAAAAAAAAAACTAGAAAAGAAATATTGTATTATTGTATTGCAGTGGTGTGTTGGGTTTTGATAATAAAAAAAGCGACCCCACTACCTAAAGTAGAAGACTAGAAGGTGACCGTTATAGTATGGGCAAATAAAAACCTTACTAAGTTTAAAATTATTTAATATTATTTTTTGTTTAAAATAAAATTTCTTAATTTTCTGTAGGAATTTTCACTACCCATTTGGACCAAGGACGGGAAATGAAAAATAGTCCCGATAAGAATCGAGCCGGGATGAGAATCGAATTTGAATTCGAAAATCGAGGATGGAAATAATATTTTCCGACCCCGAAGTACCCCGATGTGAGCAGTTTGTTTCTCTCATGGTCGACTGCTGGGAACATTTTACAATGAATTTTGTCCTTTTTATTTTATTTTTTATAAATATTTCTATGAAATTATAATTATAATGGTATACTCTAGAAATTCACTACTCAACAAACTGAACTAGGAAAGTGAACCTACTCAACTACTCATTGCACCCACTCCACTTTATAATTAAAGTATAGGAATGGGTATGAAAGGTTTCCCCAGTTTCAACGTTTAAAGTTAAAGGTAGAGAAAATTAAAGAGAGAAACAAAAACACTTTCAAGGTGAAGGACTGAGAGGTACTCCTAAATAAAATGATTTTCAAATTTATTTATATCGGTATGATATTTTTATTAATAAAAAATTAGTCTCATCCTCTCTCCAATAATAAAATATTGGAAAAGTATTATAATACTCGCTTTGTGAATTTGGAATAATAATCACGAGACTATTTTATCACGCTCTTCTTCTATTAATTATCGTCTAATAGATCTGATTTATAACCTTAAAGAACCTACCTAGAACTAAAAAATCTAGTATTTTTTTTTTAAAGTACGGTGTAATCTCATTTGTAACATGAAATGCAATTGTTTTCAACCAGCTTTTCAATCTCATATCCAGTTTTTGTCATATTTTAAAAAAAAAAATTAAAAATATATATATATTTTAAAAAAATTCAAAAATATATCATGTCATAACATATTTGTACATATAAATGATTTCCAGGCAATTGGGGTGACAACAACAATACTCCACAAAAGAAAAGATGAGCTTGTCAAAAATACTTTGGGAAATGAATGGGGTAGTGTGTGCATCTTTCTCTTTTCAAGGCTACCACTTTTTGATCCTCCCTATGTGAATTCCACTTCTTTCTCTTCTGGGTTTTTCCTGGTTAGAAGAGAAAGAAATCATCATTATTATATATAAAATACAACATTCACACGCCATCTTAATATTCAGAAACATAGTTAGCAGGTGGAGGAAAGAAAGTTATGAATTGTTTTCCATGGGTCAAAGATTCAACAAAAAAACCTAAGAATAATAATAGTAATAAGATGAAATACAAGACCCTGGATCAAAACTATCATCGTGATCAGCCCGGACCTCCATTAGGTATTTTCAAACTAATCTTCTTTTTTTCCTTTTTTATGTTTTTTTCCTGGAATTTATTGGTATGGTACTGTGCATGCAGTTATGTATACATAGAAATAAGTAGATTTATGTGCCTGTTCTTTAATTTCTTTACGTGGGCAATTTTTTAATTTGTTATATCTTCATGTTTATGGAATAATTTTGCTTCCTCTTCTTGTTTTAATTAACTTTTGTTGCTAAATTTTAATTGGCAGGGGCATTTAATTAGACTGTAGTCATGTTTCTTATGATTTCATTTTATTTCTGAATAGCTAAAATCAGCACAAATGGAAAGTTTTAAATTTTAATGTAATTTATTGTGTTTATGTATTTAAACTTTCATTTGTAGAGGGAAAGATTAAGTATTGGTTAGGACTGGAGGTAAGGTGTTGTGTACTACTATTACTTCATACTCTTGGAGCTGGATACATTTGTAATGGCAGAGAATAAGTTTTTGGGATATTCCATTTGGTACCATTGTAAAAATGACTTTTCCATTTGGTACCATTTTTCATGTGGTACCATTCACTAGTTAATTACGATGCTATCATTTGAAAATACAGATACTAACATTTTGGCTTACAGAATGGTATTCCATGAAAAAACCAATTGTACAATGGTACCATTTGGAAGTCGAAAATAGTGAATGGTATTCCATGGAAAACCAATTGTACAATGGTACCATTTGGAATTTCCCTAAGTTTTTTTAGTAGTATTTGTGTAAAGTTGGGGATCTTGGATCTTATTATTAAGGGATATTCACAAAAATATCCAACTTTTTGAAAGTATTTTCAAAAATACTACCTAAAGTTGCAGATAAAGTTGCAAATGTTGCAACCGTATTTTTGAAAAAAGTTTGTGTAACATGAGTATTTTTGAAAAAAGCCTTATTATTAAGTTTGGTCTGGATTTATTCAAACTCTCATTCGAATTTTTAATTGACTCTGTAGGATCCTTAAGTCATAACATTGTATTGAAAACATTAGTTAGTGACATCAGATGACTTGACATTTTAGACATTATTCAACCTTGTTTTTACAATGAATTTCTTGTTATGTTTATTTTCATTTGTCAGTTCTATGTGTTCCACTTGGTAGTTAGTGGTTTTACAATGTGCTATTGTGTATGTAATCGTCATTAGAGTCATACTGATATATATGGTGATATAAATTATTTGTTTTTAATCTCTCTGTGCATCATGTATCTTACACATTATTCCTCAATGGGTTAGTCTTTCTAGTCTTCTTTTTAACTCCTATGACATGGCTCAGATGCATCGGAAGTTGCTCCGGTTAAGATTGATAGTAAAGATGATGCAGTGAAAGTTGCTCCAGTTAAAGTTGATATGAAAGAAGATGCTCAGGATGCTGAGCAATCTGAGGTTACTAAGGAATTGGAGGTTGGTGGAGGTGTAGATGGTGATAATAAAGAGAAGGGGAAGTCAAAGTCATTCAAATTGAGTGAATTGATCGATGCCAGTGACAATTTCAGTATGGAAAATTTTCTTGGTGAAGGTGGATTTGGCAAAGTTTTTAAAGGGAAGTTAAAGGATACTGGTGAGGTATGTTGAAACCAAATTGTTTTTTCTTGCGTTCTCAACTTGCATATTGATTCTTTTCCTTTTCATTTTCAACTAGATCTATCCAGGCAGCTTTAAATCTAATTTAGGATCTAATTATAGATTTGTATATCGATGCTTTCCTGTAATTATATTTTTTGTGGGACAGCTTGTAGCTATCAAACAACTGGACTCTGATGGTACGCAAGGTATTAGGGAATTCGTTGTTGAAATGATGACTTTAAGTTTGGTTGATCATCCCAATCTTGTAAAACTATTTGGATATTGTGTTGAGGAAAACCAGAAGTTGTTGGTGTATGAGTACATGCCATTGGGTTCTCTGGAGAAGCATTTGTACGGTAATATTATGTTACTACTACCCGTGTCTTCATTTTTCTATCCAGTATTCTTAGATTTGGATGTGTAGATTTAATACCACTTTTTGCATACTATAACGCCGAGTATAAATATATAATTCTTCCTTTGTTATTACATGATGTCTTTATTTTTTCCCTGCCATCTTAATATTGTCTTGCTGTATAGGCCATAAACGTAAAGGACTTGATTGGAATACTAGAATGAAGATCGTAGCTGGGGCAGCAAGAGGATTAGAGTATCTGCATGATAAGATGAACCCCCCAATTATATATCGTGATTTAAAATCCTCTAACATTCTGCTTGGGGAGAATTATCATCCCAAACTATCGGATTTCGGCTTAGCCAAAGTGGGACCTACCGGGACTAATACCCATGTGTCAACCAGAGTAATGGGAACAGAAGGTTATTGTGCACCAGAATATGCAATGACTGGCCAGCTGACCTTTAAGTCGGACGTTTACAGCTTTGGGGTTTTTCTTTTGGAGATCCTTACAGGAAGGAAAGCAATAGATCACAAAAGACCTTCCAAGGATCAAAATCTGGTTGATTGGGTAAGATATCTTTTCTTCACTTGTTAACAGATTATATTCTGATATAATCTACTAGGTAAATCATGCACATTATTTAGTTTTCATACTCAATTATCAGCAATGTGGTGTACAAGTAACAATTAGGCTAGCTCGTCCTTGTTGCAAGCAGTCCCTTCATTGAACAATGAAATACTTTGAAATAACTTTTGTTCGTTTGACAGTAATTTTATTGTGGCTTGTTAAAGTAGTTATCCGGATCAGCTATGGGTAAGTTTTGATGTCTATTTTTTATAGCTGTACAAAATATATTTCTTTTGTGTTAGGTTGGTTCGAATATGATGGGAGCAAAATGGTATTCCTATAAGAATTAAACTAATTGTATTGATATTCTCTCATTTTATTCTGCATCATTACAGTAAACATTCAAATACTTCCAATCTGGACTGGAACTGACTGTTCTTTAATATCTCCTTCTCGCCCAAACTATTATTATAGAAGTCTTTCTACTTCCCATTACTTCGCTCAAATTACTCAATTCTTTCCCACTGCTAACCTTCTTCACATTTCTCATTCCATATACACCACCATTCCACTCCAACCAACCTGAAGCGGTCTAAGGTTGTGTTGACTTGGAAGGGCTGGAATGGTGGAAGAATGTAATGAAATTTAATGAAGAAATAAGGTTCAAGAGAAGGTTTTGGAGGTGAGTGTCAACAAAATACCAGAAAGATGGAATGATAAATTTTGTTAGGACATGGTGGATGCAAGGAATGACTATTCACTTTGAAACTAGAAGGAATGAAATATAGTTAAAACCTTTAAGAATGCAGTGGAGGAAGGAATAATATTTCTTCATACATATCCCGATATTCGAAATCAGTTGACTTACATTCCACTCTCACCTAATCCCTTTTCATGCAAGTGAACACACACGTGTCCAGCAATCCAACTCTATCTGTTGAATTTGGCAGAGCAAGTGGATGCTAGATGGTTAAGTGGTCATGGCCTGTGCTTGTAGTTGTAGCATTGTGGCAAGGACTTGTACAGTAACAGGCTGTCAATTATATCAGTGTCTACGCACATCTGAGATCCTAATAGCCACATCCCTGATTGGCATTTTACACTGCATTACTATTTTAGCATCGTACCTGTTACATAGATAATATATGAATATCATTAACCACAACACTAACACTATTCATCTTTGCGTTTCATATTGGAAATGTGGTTGTCTTTTATAGTCAAGCAGTCATGGCCGGTGCTTGTAGCTCTGTAGTAAGGACTTGTACAGTAACAAGCCCATCTATTACATTTGTGTCTAGGCACACCAGAGATCCTAATAGCCACATTCATGATTTCAATCTACATTGCAAAACTATTTTAGCCTTGTACCTGTTCAATAGATGATTTAATGATACAATGTCATCAACCACAACACTAACATCTTTTATCTTTAAGTTTTATGTTTTATTAGAAATGTGATTGGCTTTTACCGTTTAGCATTTCAACCAAATAATTTCTGAAGTAGTTTTAGTTTCAATACTGCGATTGATTTGCAATGATTTTGTGCCAAAAAAAATTAAACGAAGTCGTTTTTGTTTGCAGGCACGACCTCTGTTGAGGGACAGGAAGAACATATATCAGATGGTTGATCCTGAGATTCAAGGCCAGTATCCAGCAAAACAGTTATATAAAGCTTTTGCAACTGCTCTAATTTGTGTCCAGGAGCAACCTTCCACCCGCCCTCGTGTGTCCGAAGTGGTTAAAGCTCTGGATCACATTGTGTCTCAACCATATTCTCCAGAAAGTCCTGCACAGAGCACTCCGGAAATCCCAGTCATCTCATAGCCTCAGCAGAAAGGAATTATTGGTTTCAATGGCCATATACATTTTAAACAATTCCAGAGGTTTTCGTATACCATCCCAGCTGTGTGCCTGATTATCAAGTTTTGTATTAAGAGTCATGATGACAGGTTCTCAGCTTCGAAAGCATTATCTTAATAGGCATAAGAAGGTATCTTTCACATTTTTTTACAATGTAAGATGCAGGAGCTATTTTCATTAAAATTGCCTCCAACCATGAACGGAAAAGTGAATAATAACCTGCCACATCTTCTTTTTTAAAGAAGAGGAGCTTTCGGTTCTGTCGGTTCTTGAAATAATTTTGATTTTTTTCCAATATTAGCATCCACAAATACAATTCTATACAAAGACCTACTGAACTCAACCGCTTGTTACTTCAGCTTCTGTTATTTGTTCTTGATACCGATTTACTGGTCATTGTTAGGAATGACATCCCAGATTTTTTGCTTAATAAATCTTAGTAAAAGTGCTTCCTTCGCTCTTTGAAAAAAGAACAGAAGAGCAAAAGCAAAGATTACATTGGGGTGTTTGGGACTTATTTTTCATAATAAGTCAACTTATTTTAAGATAAAGTGAAAGATTCCTAATTTTTTTTCTGAAAAAGTTAACCTTTTTTTTTTTTTTTGCAATTTATGTAATCTCAAACATAAATTAAATATTTGTATAAAAAAATAATTATCAAAATATGAAATATTTATCCAAAAATAAGTCCATAAGGATTAAAAAAAAAGGTGAGCCAAACAGACCCATTATCTAGTCACTCACATTTTAAGTGTTTTTGTAACGTAATTTTTTTTTATTAATTTACACTTACACATTCAATTTCATTTGATTATTCACCCATTTATAAATACGAAAATGACTTGAAATCTGAATTGCCACCCAGTTTGAGGCAAGTTTGAGGCAATTTGCATCAAAAGCAAAAAATAATAAATTATATATTCGTCTACATTAGTGCTGGGTTGTCATAGTTTTATTGGTTATATTCTTATAAATAAATGAGTTGAACCCTTACTATAATAAAATCATATCACGTATTATTTGGAAATATTTTCGGATCCATTCTGGATAACCTTACTTATAATAAATTTATAAAAACGCGTGTATATGGAAACATAAAAAATTATGTTGTGATTAAAAAATTCTTCATTTATTGAGTTTCACATAAAATTAAAATTAAAATTATTGAATTATGTGTTTATAAAGAAAGAATATTTTTCTTTAATAATATCGTTCTTGACGTGTGAATTTAAAAACGTACATAAAAAATGTGTTTATTTTATATAAGAGAATAAGGATTTAATAGACACCTGTAATAAATAAGAAAATATTAAATATTTGAGTCATAGAATTTCTCAGTTTTGACTTATTAGATCGAATGTATTTATTCAATTTAGTATAATTATTCTATCGTATCTAGACTAATATCGATTCAACTCATTTTATGAATAAAATATGACCAATTAACCGATAACAGACTACTTGTTATAAATAACATCTTGTTGTTACATTGAAACATATATATGTTTGACTAGTTTTATTTTATTTTATAATTCGACATTCGGACCAGTTTTTGTACACATCGACTAATTCGTTGGCGCGTACTTATCGAATATGCTAATCCATTCACTACAAGAATTTTCAGTTTTAATAACAGAAAATTCCGTTGACAAAGTAAGCAAATCCGTTGGGAAAACAGTTTGCCAACGGAATGCCAACCGAAGAGAAGGGTTGGTAGAAACGTTGTTGGGAAGGGCCTTGCCAACCGAATTATTTCCGTTACTAGTTTTACTAACGGAATAGTAATAAACTAATAACAGATCTCAAAGTCACCAAAAATAAGCACCCTACCAACGGAACTGAATTCGTTGTTAAATTTAGTAACCCTTTACCAACAGAAGTCTATTTTTAAAATTTAATTAAAAAGGGAAAAATAGCTAAAAATTATTTTTAATTTTTTTTTTAATATAACAAAGCAACATACTTGCAAACAGTTTCCATGATACCAGAAGTTTTTCAACATTGAACAAACACATTGTATTGTACCAACAATATCCTACTTAAAACGACCATCAATCTGGCTATAATTTAAGCCATACATATAATTCCTAAAAACTAAAAAGAGCAATCCATCATTACACCAGCACCACCCACCAACAAGCTAGACATACAGCAGATCAAGCCCGTTCACCGCGGATCCTCCTTGCCAATTGGATATCCTTGGGCATAATGGTGACGCTTGGCATGAATAGTACACAAGTTGGTGTCTTCGAAAAGACCAACCAAATATGCCTCTGCAGCCTCTTGCAATGCTAAAACAACATGACTCTGAAACCTTAGATCAGTCTTGAAGTCCTGAGCGATTAGCAAGCTCATATTCCCCGTTCTCTAAATGTCTCTGATATGGCCTCAACCTGGAGTCGGTTGGTGGCAGATTTGTCTGGTTCTGTTGGTTAGGAATATATATTAAAATATGGCAGATATTAAAAGAACAATTATAATACTATGCTATTATATGCTATGTCAAATTCACAAGAAATTAGTATACACACATATGTACAAGTAAAGACCATTCTCAAACCATTTCTACAATCCTATACACATCACAATAACTATTTCTTTAGCGAAAACCCTTACCAATAGATCACACGGAAACCAACCCAACAGGAAAATAGTACAAAGAAGAAGAAACAGGGTAACATGGGTTAAAACTAAAATCTTTTAGGATGATACAGGCACTTTCAATATGATAATCCACATCATAATCTAACATAATTAGATGTCACCATCTTCCTAAAAAATTGCGTAAACTTGACTCCCTGAATCTAGTAGACAATTTTGTTAACACTATAACAATCAGCAGAAAAGCCTAGAAATTTGTAATAAATAAGTAAAGGCAGGGAAGAAAATTATAACAAAAAAGGTGACTATTTCTGTCAATAAAAAATAATGAATATTCACTCCTATATTCCTCGACATTTGGGAGTTCGTCTGTAAATTTTAAGAGGTAGAGTATCACCTTTTTTTTCTCTTTCCTTCAAAATATGTTTAGCACAGCAAATATAGCGAACCATGGAAAACTTACGTAGTTACCTTCTTCAATTTAAGTGATCGGGTTTAAAATTGTGTAAAGTATGAAGATCAGCCTCCATGATGAATCATGTTAATTATTAAAATATGTGATCTGCAACTACAACAAATCTGTTTACATGCTTTATATTAAATCCTATAAAATGTACTTCCCTTTCCTGCAGACATGAAGCTATTCCTGACAATTTCTTTCACTCAGCAGCCAATTATACAGACAAGCACAAGGCAATCTTACTAACACAGGTTAGTGACAGAGAGAGAGAGAGGAGGAACAGGGACGGGGAAATCAAAAAATTATAGTAATAAATAACTAAACAATATAACAGATAGAAAAGGAGGCTATCATCGTAGTACATAAAATTCTGAACTATTATCCACAAGCTGCTATAAGAAGGATCCTAAATCATGCTAAGAAATAAAAAGAACTTGGGAGATCGGAGTCAGGCCTTACAGGTAATTGCCTCCTCGGTATTTAAAAACAAATTTTTTTTACACCTTTTGCAGTTCCTAAATGATCCAATATTAGTTGACTGTCACCTTTTGTAGTTCCTAAATGATCCAATATTAGTTGACTGTCAGCAGCTAACCTACAACATACATGAAATTTACATTACATTTAGAAAAGACACGATTGATGACAAATACTTTGCACAAAAATTGACTACTACTGAACTATAACTTTCCACTAGGTTCCAGTAAATTTTCCGTTTCAAACCACCAACAGTATTTCAATCATGTAACATTCAGAATCAAACATCGAGATAGCAATAGAACCACAAATGAGAAAGTTTAGAGAAATTCATAGAGTGTGGCAAAAGCAGTTACGGTTCACCTGAAGTCACATGAATAACTCCTAGTTATAAACTCTATTGACTACAAACTTATGTATACACATGCTATGCCAAAGCACTGTGTTGCTTGCTGCATCAAATTTATAGTAATGCTAAAGAAGGTAGCATGCAGAATAATTAACATCCTCCTACACTTACTTCCATTGTAGTGGTGCACTCCAACCTTTGCAAGCATGGCATAGTACTCAGTCTTAGATTTCCTCAATGGCGGGCAATTGTTCGAAATGATAATCAACTTACCTACAATAACAACCCAAACCAACCGTAAAAAATCACATAAACACACACAACCTCAAATCAGGCATCACATCACAACCCATTTCATATTAAACCAAACCCATCAACCAAATTACATAAACACATCCAAATCACAAAAAAATCAAAATCAAGAATGAAGGAGAAGAGTATAAAAATGAAACATTTGGAGAATCAGAGAGACTCAAGCACAGTTGTGTAACCAAGAGTGTATTTACCACTCCTCATCACAAGTGCTAGCCTCTTGTTAATGCTCTCATGAGTCTTCTTCTGCAATCATCATATACAAACAGTTAAAACAGTATAGAACAAAATCAATCTTCAAACATAAACTCGAAGAAAAAAAGCTAATTGACGAGAAAGAAAGTCAAATCGAGCTTCATTAACACGAATACAGCTTTGAATTGAATTTATTTAGCTAGGGTTTGTGACTTTGCAAGTGGGTTTGTGAGTAATTGAAATTATAGGGTTTATAATTATAGTAATTGAAAAGCTAGGGTTTATATTTTGATTTTATTGACGATCGAGATGATGAACAAATTAAAAAAGCTAGGGTTTATACTTCGATTTGAATCAATAAAATGAGAGTGTGTTCTGTGTTGGGTGTGGAGTGTGTTTGGGTTCTGTGTGGTGTGGGTGTGTTCTGTGTTTTCTTCAAAAGTTGAGAGAGAGAGGGAGGAGGGAGGAGGGGGAACGGGGGGAAAATGTGATTTTTGTTTGGAGGGAAATGACTGAAAGGCTTGTAATAATTTTGGGAATTGGGATTGGGGCAAAAATTGCCGCTTCATCTTTTCGTCCTAATTTATATCATATTTTTTTGAGTAAAAAGCACTTCGTGTATTTGTATTTTTACGAAATCTGCACTTGGGATACTGAATTTCAAAAACCCCTATTTGCAATACTCTAATTTAATTTTCGTTACACTTTGTGTATCTCCGTCAAATCAGGTTAACGTCGTTCACTAAAATAGGGGTAAAATAGTCTTTTTACTAGTCATCTTCTTCTTCAAATTACAATCCACCATTGATGAACGTTTTTGGAATTTAAAACTCGAATATCTCATTATTTTCTTAACGAAATCAATGGGTTTAAATTGCAACATGATCGTTTCTTTCTCCTCTACAATATGATATCCAGTTTGAGTATTTAAGATTTATTTTCCGACGAGCTCGATGCAACTCCGGCCAAAACTCCGTTTTACATAAAAACGGAATCAATCACAGCGTTCCACATATTAAAACGAAGCTCATATCATAACCAAACTACTTGTGGCCTTCAATTTCATTGACAATTGCTTAATATCTCCAAACGATCAATTGAAAAGTTCATATAAACTCTAACTTCGTTTTATACACTTTCGAACATAGACACTTAAATTAAATACATAAATTGATTACAAAGAATCATTGGAAGCTATATCACTCATCAAAATCACTAGAAAATCCTTAAATCAAAAAACCCCAATTTGACTTACAAACCCTAATTCGAATTTACTAATTTCGAACATAAACAATGAAATTAAGCATATAAATAGACTCCATACAATCATACGAAGATATTTATACCAACCAAACACCTGAACGAACTCAGAATTAAGAAACCATAATTTTTTGCTATGAACCCTAAAAGATTTAACAATGGTGGAAATGAGTTTAAGGAAGAAGATAATGAGAAAAAGAATAAAATACCCCCACATAAACTAACGGAGTTGGACAGAATTGACGGAAGTACACACGTTGTAAAAAAGTTAGAAAGTCCAGTATTGCAAGTGGGGTTTTTGAAGTTGAGTATCCCAAGTGCAGATTTCGTGAAAGTGCAAGTACACGAAGTGCTTTTTACTCTATTTTTTTAAATTTTTGTAATTTATTTATTTTAATTAATATATTAATTTAAAATAAAATAAATATCATGTTATCTATATGTATATATGCATAAAAATACCTATTAACATCGGTATGGTTGGATCGTAGAATAAATTATTTAAAAAAATTATTCAGTGAATCTAGCACGTGCCCTATTACCGGAATTTGTACTATTACAACGTTTCCGTCAAGATGAGGCACAACCGAGCCATTTTATTTTTTGATTATTTTTCCCAACACTAGAATGAATATCTATTAACATCCATACGGTTCGATCGTCGAAGAAATCATTTTACAAAAATCATTCAGTGAATCTGACAAACGCCCCGTAACCGGAATCTGTATTATTACAACATTTCCGTGAAGATGCGGCACAACCGAGCATTTTTATTTTCTGATTATTTTTCCCAACACTAGAATGAGTATCTACTAACATCCGTACAGTTCGATCGTAGAAGAAATAATTTAAAAAAATCATTCAGTGTATCTTGCATGTGTCCCGTTACCAGAATATGTACTATGACAACATTTCCGTTAAGATGCGGCACAACCGAGCCTTTTTATTTTTTGATTATTTTTTTTCTCAACACTAGAGTGAGTATCAATTAACATCCGTACGGTTCGATCATCGATGAAATGAGTATCTATTAACATCCGTACGGTTCGATCATCGATGAAATGAAATCATTTAAAAAAATCATTCAGTGAATCTGGCATGCGTCACGTTACCGGAATCTATAATATTACAACGTTTCCGTCAAGATGCGGCACAACTGAGCCTTTTTATTTTTTGATTCTTTTTTACCAACTCTAAAATGAGTATCTATTAACATTCTTAACGTTCGATCGTGAAAAATATCAATAAAAAAAATCATTCAGTGAATCTGGCACGCATCCCGTTACCGAAATATGTACTATTACAACGTTTTTCGTTAAGATGCTACACAACCGAACCTTTTTATTTTTTGATTATTTTTTCTCAACACTAGAATGAGTATCTACTAACATCCGTACGGTTCGATCGTCGTATAAATAATTTTAAAAAATCATTCAATGAATCTCACACGCATCCCGTTACCGGATACAACGTTTCCGTCAAGAGGCGCCACAACCGAGCCTTTTTATTTTTTTATTTTTTTTTGAAACTCTAATATGAGTATCTATTAACAATCTTACGGTTCAATCGTCGAAAAAATCATTTAAAAAAATCATTCAGTGAATCTGGCACGTGCCCCGTTACCGGAATCCGTACTAGTATAACGTTTTCGTTTAGATGCGGCACAACCTAGCCTTTTTATTTTTTGATTATTTTTTTCCAACACTAGAATGAGTATCTATTAACATTCTTACGGTTCGATCGTCGAGAAAATCATTTAAAAAAATCATTCAGTGAATCTGGCACGCGCCCCATTACCGGAATCTGTACTATTACAACGTTTCCGTTAAGATGCGGTACAACCGTGCCTATTTATTTTTTGATTATTTTTTCCCAACACTAGAATGAGTACCTATTAACATCCGTACGGTTTCGACAATTAACATATATATATATATATATATATATATATATATATATATGTATATATATATATATATATATATATATATATATATCCAAGGATACAATTATCTTAAATTTTTCAAAATTAAAATGTCGACTCTCTTTTGAAATATAGTATACACCTATAATTAGACTAACTAACATGAGCAAAATATAAATATGTTTAATTATATAATTTATATGTAAATAACTAATATGATTAATTACCTAACAATATATATATATATATATATATATATATATATATATATATAATTAACTAAGCAGCATGCATCAAAAACACTCTAATGAAAGATAAAATTATATAAACTAACTAATTTTTTATATATATTTATCAAAAATAGAAAATGATAATATGAGATTTAGACAATTAATCACAAGACAAAGCCCATAAAAGTAATACAAAGTTGAGAATTCTAGAATAAGATCCAAAAAATCAACACATATATATCATAGAAAACAATTTTCATAATTACAATTAAAAATTGTACTCAAAAACTAAAACTAAGCACGGGACAGTATGGTTAATGACCTTAATTAGGCGAGTTGTATAGCTTCGAATTTTGGATAATATAATTTGTTGGTAATATGTTGAAGGAAAAGCTGAGTAATATTTCTGTTTCGTCTGTGATATTAATTGCAACTTTAAACTACAACGGATTAGTAACGGAAATATTTTAAATTGTAACAGATTAGTAACGGAATATATATGATGGAAAGAATATGACCATTCCGTTGACAGCCCATTGGCATTTCATAGCTAGAATTGGGCGGGATTTTAGCAACATTTTTAGCGCCCAATTTTCCCACATTTAACTGGGCGGCATTTCTAGTGCCCATTTTTTGGAACATTTTTCCCAATAGAATACCAACAGAATTGATGCTTGTTAGTAATTTGTTGGATATCCGTTGTTAGAGGGTTGGCTTTTCAACAACTTGTTTTTCCATCGTAAATCCGTTAGTAATCACTAACGGACATATTTCCGTTGGCAATTTCCGTTGTTAAAATCAGAAATTCTTGTAGTGATTTATTTACATGCCTTCCAATGAAATTGAACCTATAATTTTAGGATGATAAATTTCCAAAATTCCGGTAGCAATCAGTTGGGACATTCGTGATGCGTCCAATATTGCTTAATTTGGTTAGCATTGAACTTGGTGAAAATGAAATGTTTAAAAAAAAATTGAATAAAGAGATGAAAAATGCTAGATTCTCCGAATTGCATCCCAAAAATTTTCCTAAATTACACATGTCATTCTATAATTGGCTATAACTTTAATGGACCCGCTAGGGTCACATCAATCTCACCAATTAAAATCGGTCATACTGTCAACTCATTCATACCACATTATTCGGGATTTTTTTTTTGGAACCAATTCGGGATACCTAGCACTACTCTAAAGAGATTAATAAAAAATACGTATTGAATGCTAAGATTACGCATTGCATTGAATTTTTGATAATAAATCCATAATTAAAAAAAAAGTATTTTTTTTCTAAGGTCACAATGTTTACATATAAATGAATATTTTTAAATTTTTATCATCAAATATTTACTTACCATTTATTTTGTTTTATATATAAATTAGGAAGCAAAGTCCAAAGTAATTAGGTAATTCATAAAATATCACTATCTTAGTCCTTAGAAAAAGTTTCATGAAACCTACACAGGATCCTAATCCTCTTATGTAATAATTAACTTATAAATCGGAAAAAAAGAACTTATGAATCGGAAATTAATTATAAATTTAATATTCTCTCCGTTCCATTTTTATTATCCACTATTTCCTATTTTGTTTGTCCCAAAATTATTATTCATATTTAATTAATATGATACTAGCCTATAACCCGTGCGATGCACGGATTTCTTAAAATTAAATAATTTTTTATTTATATGTTAATAATTTTTTTATCTCATATACATTACTTAAGAAAATATTGGCATAACATATATTATTAAATAATAATTGTTTAATTATATGATATATTGTTCGAATTATGACTATATTTTGTCATAATAATATAAATATAAATGGAAATATCGTATATACTTACATTCAAATTTCTGTTGATATTATCATATTCCAATTATGATTCCATGATAATGCTTAATGTAATATTTGTTTAAAATAGAATTTAATATTAATTTGTAATTGTGTGAAATTTTTATTGTTTATTATATAGTTTTAGTTTGTTTTAACTTTGTTGATTTATAATTTGTTGTAAATTTGTTAATAAATATGTGATGTTAAAATTATTTAAATTGATTTTGAAAAAATTTGGTTTCCAAGTAATTGAAAGAGTCTAAAAAAGTTGGGTGTAGCTTAAGAATTTGTGGAAATGTAAAGATTCTTTATTTCATGATAACTTAATTTTTTTTCAACATAATCGCTTTCTAGCCAGCCAAGTTGTGACCATCTCTGCATGCTCTTTAATGTGCTGTTAAGGTCAATTTATTCATCATTAGCCTAATTATATAGATAAACCCTCATGAAAACTCATATCTTTGCAACATATCAGTTTTTCATCGTGCTCATATTAGTTTTTTTTTCATATTAATAAGTGAAACCCTCTTTTAAATTGTAATACGGTACCAAATTTGGTTCCACCTTTTTTTTGTTTCACCCATTTATTACTACTAGCTTATAATCCGTGCAATGCACGGGTTTCTTGTATTATATTATAATTTTTATTTAATATTATAATTATGTTTTTGCATAATCATTATTTTTAATAATTTTTTAAATTTTTATTAAATATAATTTAATATAATTTAATATACTCATGTTTACAGATTATATTCATGTTTCATTATTATAAACAATGTATACGATTTTTAATATATTTTATTAATAATTGAGAAATATGATGTGATATTTTCATGTATATATTAATGATTGTAAGATTTGTTGTAAATTAAAAAGGTAACGTAAAAATATTAATGATTGAAAGATATGATAAAATTGATGTTTTTAGGTGTTTATAAAAGGTAATATGTTCAACTAAAAGTAAATGTAAAAAAGGCAATCACTAATTACCATTAATTTTATTATATTAATTTGAAAAATGCAATCGACTAATTATCATTAATTTTACTATCTTAATCGACTAATTATCATTAATTATAACGTGTTTTAATTAGAAAGAAAATATTAATGATGGAAGGTGTTTATAAAAGGTATTATCTCGACTAATTACCATTAATTATATTATGTTATTATTTATTTTAGGTGTATTTATGTTTCTTTATAATGAAGGGTATATAAGTAAATTCACTAAGTACCAAAAAACAGGTACCAAAACTTTCAATGTTTCGGAATTTATATAATAGTATAGATTTCTTCTCGAATTCTATATTATCTTTAATAAAATTGTTGTAATACTAGAACAATTGCAGTTCTTTCCAGCTCTTTATTCCTATTTCTTCTAGGACTCCATGTTATCTTTCTATTATTTTTTATTATATTTTTTATTAGTACACAGACTAATTGTATTCCTTTTTCATTAAACAAATACTATAAACACTAACACCCACTACTTTACTTTCACTATCTCAAATTTATTACTCCCTCTATCCCTAATTAGTTGTCCAGTTTGACTTTTAAGTGGTCAAATTGACCAATTTTTGACCATAGATTAAAAACTATCCTTCTATTATTTTAAAAAACGGAAAAGTACAAATTAAGACCTTGCCTCTACTAAAAAATACAAATAAATGACAAAAAAGGGAACTATTAGAATAACAAGAAAACTATTACAGTACTACCTTAAACATTTGCTCATTGTACGAACCAGGAGAGGACTGCAAGGGTCTGTAACCACCATCACTAAAAGCCCAAGTTCTCGCAACAGTTAGTCCATGCGTAGAAGCTTCTCTAAATGCAGCAGAAACTTTAGACCTTTGAGATGGATCAGAAGCCTGATACATGAGCCAGTAAGCATTGAATCCATTAGCATAATGAGGGCTGCCATTCAACATAAAATGAACTCCTCTTGACGTTATGAAACCATGACCAGCTTCTACTTGAAAAACAAAATATTCATGTGGAATGAAAAGAGCAAGAAAGAGTGTTAGTATGAAAAAAGTTGGGTGTAGCTTAAGAATTTGTGGAAATGTAAAGATTCTTTATTTCATGATAACTTAATTTTTTTTCAACATAATCGCTTTCTAGCCAGCCAAGTTGTGTCCATCTCTGCATGCTCTTTAATGTGCTGTTAAGGTCAATCAGGGGCGGACTCACATAGTCAGTATTGGGGGGATGGGCCCCCAACGAAATTTAGTCCAGCAGGCAAATTTTTTTGGTCCAATATAGGGTGCCCCCACTAGTTAAATTAATGTGCCCCCAATCCACCATAATTCACAGCCCAAAGCCCAATCCAATTATCCCAATCCAATAAATTGTACATTTACGTAGTAGCATTCTTTATTTCTTTTACACCCAATTCATAAAACACACTGCATACAGATTACAACATACACACGGTTTGTTCATTCTAAGAAGAAAAGGGGAACAAATAAAACAAAAACCTAGCATTTTAATTGAAAAAGATTGCTACAAATTTGGAGCAAGAAGCTATAGATTAAATTAGTTGATTGTTCATTCTAAGAATCTAAAGCCTCCAAGCTCCAGGCCCTCCATCTTCTAATCTTCTCTGTAAGTATAACTGTATAAGTTCTTTTATTTCCTCTTTTTATGTATATAACGTATGTATATCTATATATTGTGTTAATAAATTGTGAAATTTGAGTTAGTTGTTGTTTGTTATTTTTTAGTGTATATTTATAATTTATGTGTAAGTAACATTTGTAATTTTGTGATAAAATCTGAAAATGTGATATCTGAAATTTTAATATGTTTGAGTTTGAATTTTTTTTATGTTTGAATGAAGTTATTATGTGTCAAAATCTGAGCATGTTTATTTGACAAATGACAGATATAAATGGAAAGATTTTTTAAAAGAAAGTTGTCTACAACTTTAGATGATACTAGTAATGTGGGTGGAGAATCCTCAAGAGAAAATGTTAATATTGTTCAACCAAGTTATAGTCCTCTAATGCCTAAAAAAATTGACTTGAAAGACCTTCCGTGGGATCCCTACGATAGAAAAAGAATTATAGAATATCATCCGGATCAAAGAGACGAAATACGGAGAGCATATTTGATTAGAGGACCTTGTCAACCACTTGGACATGAATTTCCAAAAACAAAGATTGGAAATAAAGATAGACGTTTTAATCCCGAGTGGTATGAAAAATATAAGAATTGGTTGGAGTATAGTGTAAAAGCCGATAAAGCCTATTGTTTGTGTTGTTACTTATTTAGAGATCACTTTGGAAGACAGGGCGGGAATGATGCATTTGTAGTGGATGGTTTTTGTGGTTGGAATAAAACGGAGAGGCTTGGAAGTCATGTTGGAGAAGTCAATAGTTTTCATAACAGGGCACTTAAAAAATCTGATGATCTATTAAGACAAAAACAATCCATTGCCGTTGCTTTTCATAAACAAAGTGATATTGTCAAGAATGAGTATCGAATTCGCTTGAATGCTTCCATTGATGTTTCTAGATTTTTGCTAAATAGTGCATTACCTTTTCGTGGTCATGATGAGTCAGAAAAGTCACTACATAGAGGAAATTTCTTAGAAATGATAAAATATACTCAAAACCAAAATGAGATGGTTCATAAGGTTACATTAAAAAATGCTCCCGGGAACAGTCAAATGGTATCTCCGAAGATTCAAAAAGATATTTGTCATTGTTTTGCACAAGAAATTCTGAAATCTATTATGAAAGAAATTGGTGATGATGTGTTTGCTTTGTTAGTTGACGAGTCTAGTGATGTTTCTAAAAAGGAACAAATGGCTGTTGTTTTGCGATATGTTGATGACACATTTGGAGTGGTGAAGGAGAGATTTGTGGGTCTTGTTCATGTCAAAGAGACATATTCATTAACTCTTAAATCTGCTATTGATAGTTTATTTGCTGAGTTTGGTTTGAGCTTAAAACAGGTGAGAGGGCAAGGTTATGATGGTGCAAGCAACATGCGTGGTCAGTTCAATGGGTTGAAAACATTGATCTTGAGAGAAAATAGCTCGGCATATTATGTACATTGCTTTGCTCACCAACTTCAGTTGGTTGTTGTGGCGGTTGCAAAAAAACACTTTGCTGTTGGTGACTTCTTTGATATGATAGCTGTCTTGATGAATGTGGTTGGTGGTTCTTGCAAAAGAACTGATATGCTTAGAGATAGTCAAAAAGAGCGATTGTTAAGGGAGATGGGTCGTGGTGAACTTGAAACTGGAAGTGGATTGAATCAAGAACTTTCTCTTATAAGAGCCGGAGATACACGTTGGAGTTCACATTATAAAACACTTCTACGATTGATTGATTTGTATCCAAGTGTAATTGATGTGCTTAAATATGTTGAAAAAGAGGGAGAAAAGGATGTTCAACAACGTCAAGCAAGTGGTCTTCAAATATATTTCACATCATTTGAGTTTGTATTTTATTTGCACTTGATGTTGTACATTTTAGGCCTCACAGATGTGTTGTCACAGGCATTGCAAAGAAAAGATCAAGATATCTTGAATGCTATCTCATTAGTGGAGTCAACAAAGCGACAGCTACAAAAGTTTAGAGTTGATGGGTGGGATTCTCTTTTAAAAAAGGTATTTTCTTTTTGTGACAAGTATGACATTGAGAAATTGGATATGGCGGAGGCTTATGTTAATCCAAAGAATCGGCGGAAAAATACTGGAATCACTAATGAGCATTATTATTCTTTTGATTGTTTTAATGTTGTTGTGGATATGCAAATTGCAGAGTTTAATGATCGTTTTAATGAGGTAAACTCTGAATTGCTCATTTGTATGGCTTCTTTAAATCCGCGTGATTCATTTGCTGATTTTGATCCATTGAAGTTGATGAAGTTAACTGAATTTTATCCAAATGATTTTAGTCTTCCTGATACGATTGTTCTTCAGCAAGAATTGATCATTTATATTGATAACGTGAAAGCAGATGAAAGATTTGCCAACTTGAATGACATTAGTGATCTTGCTAGAGTGTTGGTTGAAACAAAAAAACATCATTGTTTTTCTTTGGTGTATCGACTAGTGAAACTCTCATTAGTTTTGCCAGTTGCAACCGCGACAGTAGAGAGATGTTTTTCTGCAATGAAGCTTGTGAAGTCAGATTTGCGCAACCGAATTGGTGATGATTTTTTGAGTGATTGTCTTATTTCAGCTATAGAAAAGGAAGCCCTTGCTGAAGTAACAAATGAAGATGTAATAGATCGATTTCAAAAAATGAAAACTCGAAGGGAACAAATTTAGATTATAAGTTATTTCTTTTTCCTTGTAATATTACATCTTTCATTACTTCTATGTTATTATTTATATGTTGTGCCCCCACTAAAATTTGTTCCTGGGTCCGCCACTGAGGTCAATTTATTCATCATTAGCCTAATTATATAGATAAACCCTCATGAAAACTCATATCTTTGCAACATATCAGTTTTTCATCGTGCTCATATTAGTTTTTTTTTCATATTAATAAGTGAAACCCTCTTTTAAATTGAAATACGGTACCAAATTTGGTTCCACCTTTTTTTTGTTTCACCCATTTATTACTACTAGCTTATAACCCGTGCAATGCACGGGTTTCTTGTATTATATTATAATTTTTATTTAATATTATAATTATGTTTTTGCATAATCATTATTTTTAATAATTTTTTAAATTTTTATTAAATATAATTTAATATAATTTAATATACTCATGTTTACAGATTATATTCATGTTTCATTATTATAAACAATGTATACGATTTTTAATATATTTTATTAATAATTGAGAAATATGATGTGATATTTTCATGTATATATTAATGATTGTAAGATTTGTTGTAAATTAAAAAGGTAACGTAAAAATATTAATGATTGAAAGATATGATAAAATTGATGTTTTTAGGTGTTTATAAAAGGTAATATGTTCAACTAAAAGTAAATGTAAAAAAGGCAATCACTAATTACCATTAATTTTATTATATTAATTTGAAAAATGCAATCGACTAATTACCATTAATTTTACTATCTTAATCGACTAATTATCATTAATTATAACGTGTTTTAATTAGAAAGAAAATATTAATGATGGAAGGTGTTTATAAAAGGTATTATCTCGACTAATTACCATTAATTATATTATGTTATTATTTATTTTAGGTGTATTTATGTTTCTTTATAATGAAGGGTATATAAGTAAATTCACTAAGTACCAAAAAACAGGTACCAAAACTTTCAATGTTTCGGAATTTATATAATAGTATAGATTTCTTCTCGAATTCTATATTATCTTTAATAAAATTGTTGTAATACTAGAACAATTGCAGTTCTTTCCAGCTCTTTATTCCTATTTCTTCTAGGACTCCATGTTATCTTTAATAAAATAGTAAAATTGTAATAATTTTAAAATAATTGTAATTCTTTTATTATAATCGTATTGACGTACAAAATAATCTTTGAGAACCATATATATCGTATTTTCTTGATTTTCTTAAATTAATAATAATTTCTATTAATAAATAAAAAAACCCCTTCTAATGATACTTCGGTCTCCATATTTGATGTCACCCCAATTCGTATATTTCAGAATTGTTGAAATTCTGTTATAAATATAATTGTTTCTTTATTATAACCTAATGAGTTGTATAGATAACATGTTTTTTTTAAGATCATTCAAAATAATAAATTAATGATCAATTCAAATTAATTTTCTCGACCCGTGCCAAGCACGGGGTTATCATCTAGTATAGATACAGTAAGTAAAACTCAACTATATTTAATTTATGTAAGTTTATAGTTAGAAAATAGAAGTGTATACCACCAATAGTTATCCAAGTAAAACAGTGAGAAGATTAGTTCTTGTCTTCTCAGTTCTCAGAGCATATACATGCATGACCGTATTAAGTCCACGATTACGCACGTCGGAATTAAACTAATAACTATACTATCATCGTCATTAACTACCAAATCTTAATTTGTATATGTGGAAATCCCCATAATAGAATATGATGTGAATCAGAAACTCTTGATGCCTGTACAATCATCAACAACCTCCTTTATATAATCAAAGATGTTTATAGAAAATTAATGTATTAATACTTGGTATCAGAACATTTCTCTGCGTTTAATAAGAAAATAAACTAGGATTAGATAGATGTTCCATAGAAAATACTTTGTGGTACTTTGGTTTAACGTTGAAAATATCCATGTACCGATATCTACAAACAACATGCATTCGGATACTTTTAAAATAAGTAAGCAACACAACAACTGCAGGCAACAACAATTCTTGTTCCAGTTCTCTATTCTCAAAAATTTATTTGACTTCACTACATTCCAAGATTAATCTTCTAGTACTATATATGGACTTAGGTAGCACTTCATAATCATTCAATCCACTCTCATATTGCAGAATCATAAATATTATCTGAAAAGTGAAAAACCATGGCTTCTAAGTTCTATTCTAAAAATTCTCTAGCTCTGTTTCTTGTAGTTGTGCTTTCATTTCTATGTTTTTTAACCACGACTAATATTTCTTCCTCCAACTCTATTTGCGATTCCACTCCATATCCTTCCTCGTGTATCTCCTCTCTTCCAACAAATTACAACACTACCAAAGCCACTGTCTATATTTTTTGTCAATTCTCCATTCGTAAGTCCATGTCAAATGCTCGCAAATTTAAGTTGTTGATCGAAAAATATCAGAGATCATCTACAGCATTATCAACTGGGGTAATCCGAGCTCTTGAAGATTGCCATCTATTTGCTGATCTTAATATGGATTTTCTCACGAGTTCCTTGCAGTCAGTAAGCAGCAAAGCTTTATCTGCATCGACAATGGATGATATACAAACCCTACTCAGTTCCATTTTAACTAACACACAAAATTATCTGGATGGCCTTCAAGAAACAGCTTCAACTTGGAACCAGAAAAATGGTATTTCCGCGCCTCTTGCAAATGACAATAAACTTTTCAGTGTTTCTTTATCGCTATTCAATAAGGCTGGGGTCATAAGATGAATGAAAGACCATCTAATCCTTCCAAGAAGCAGCAAGATGGATATAGGAATATCCCGTCACCCTTAAAAATGTCAAGTAAATACAAAGCCCTTTCTGAGAGACTTGGCAGAAGAAAGCTTCTTCAAACAGATGATGGCGCAGATGAGGTTTCAATAAGTGACCTTGTGATTGTTAGTAAAGATGGAAGCGAACTTCCCCACAATCAATGAGGCAGTGGCCATGACTCCAAATAACTCACCAGCTAGTGATGGATATTACTTTTTTTGAAAGAAAAGATGCATATCATTAAACCGTCAAAACATCCGACATGAGTGTCTCCAACAGAATCAGTGGAGGAGACGAAAAAATGCTAAAGCCATTAGGCGTACAAGGTAATCTAGCCATTCCATGCGCTACCCTATTTGCCTGCTTTTTAGTAAACACGACCGAGATGCCGTTTCTAGTTCTACAAAACTCTCTGCATTGCTCAGTTAAATCTCCCATCTCCAGGAAATTTTTCTTCGCTTTGTTTATTGCATTAACACAGATGAGGGAATCACTCTCTACTGTGATCTGCTGCTGTTCTGAGAATTCTTTCGACCATACCAAGGCTTCATAGATTGCTGTCATTTCTGCTTCTTCTACAGGAACACAGCCTGGAAAGTTCATGACTTTTCCTCTTAAGAACTGGCCCTTGCAGTCCCTCAGAACCATACCTACTGAAAAGGAATCTGCACCAGGATAGACTGAGGCATCAACGTTCATTTTTACTGAGCCATTTGCTGGGGGAGTCCACGTCTTGCTGTGATGCTCCGCCTTCAATTGCGTATTGCAGACCTCCCTCTTTCTGTTTTTATTTGCCTCGATCCACTCCACTATCTGCCTTGAACTCCAGGCCATAGCTACAGCTGGGGTTAACATTTTGTTTTCCCACAATTTCTGGTTTCTTGCGAACCAGATTCCCCAGATAACTGTGGCTATTTTAACCAAGTTCTCCTGTGATTCCGTGTTTAATTTATCCTGCAGCCATTCCGACGCGTTTTCAATCTCCCCAGTGTTCAGAACCATGCCCATTCGCTGCCAGCACTCTTTTGCATACGTGCAGTCTATAAAGAGATGCATCAGGTGTTCTACATCTCCAGTGCACATGAAACATCCAATAGGGACTACCACCCCTTTCCTTCGAAGTCTATATCGAACTGGGATCGTGTTACGGCATATTCGCCAGAGGAGGTACTTAACCTTGTGAGGGATTTTCAGCCTCCACAACCTGCCCCATCCATTCGATTGCTGAACATCCATGCTTCCTACAAAGGACTGATGCCATTTTTTATAACCCGTTTTCACTGTGTACTGTCCATCATTTGAATGGACCCAGGCCAACCTGTCCGAAGTACAATTCTGTGGAATTCGAGTTGAAACTATAGCATTCTCATCCTGCAAGTCGAAAGTATTTCTGACTTTATCTACGTCCCATTCCTTCTTGTTCTGCAGAAAGAAGTCGCACACCTTCATACCAGAGTTTAGAGCTGAGCCTTCCTGAGGATTTACACACCAGTTTTCCTTCCCTCGTAGCCATCTATCGTTGAAAATGTCGATTGTTTTTCCATCCCCTAGCACCCAACGGAACCCGTCCTTCAACTTTTCCTTTGCCTCCCAGATTCCCGACCATGTGTAGCTTGAACCCCCCCCTCTAGTAGCTTGCAATAACGAACAGTTTGGGAAGTACCTAGCCTTTAGAACCTTTGCCACCAACGAATTTGGGTTGTTGACCAGGTTCCAACATTGTTTCCCTAGCAAAGCCAGGTTAAACCCGTGAAGATCCCGAAATCCTAAGCCCCCTCCTTTCTTTGACATACTCATTCTCTCCCAAGCAAGCCAGCGTATACCCTTGCTACTTGTAGAGTTAGATTTCCACCAAAAAGAGTTCATCATCCGTTCGATCTCCAGACATAATGACTTTGGCAATAGAAAACACGACATGCAGTAGGAGGGTATGGTTTGAGCCACATTTCGAATTAAAATCGCTTTGCCCGCCCTCGACAGAAGTTTTGTGTTCCAACTTTGAATTCTTTGCCACACCTTGTCTTTGAGAAACCTGAAAACTATTTTCTTTGACCTGCCTATAAGAGACGGTAGGCCCAAATATTTGCTATCTCCAATGTCGTTCGATACTCCAAGCAAACCTTTAAGCTCACTTTGCTTGTCCCTTCCTATGTTTGCTGAAAAGAAGACTGCTGACTTGGAGTAGTTAACAGCTTGTCCTGAGAATTCCTCATAATAATTAAGAAGTTGCTTGATGTTCTCTGTTTCATCCGTTGTTGCCTTGAAGAACAGGAAGCTGTCATCGGCAAATAGAAGGTGTGTAACAGCTGGGCCCGTTTGACTAACACGGCAGCCATGAATGTCGCCCCTGTTCGCTGCGTTCTTTAAGGCTATAGATAGTCCTTCCACACACAGCAAAAAGAGGTAAGGCGACAATGGGTCACCTTGGCGCAGCCCCCTTTTCGGGTTAATCGGCCCTATCGAAGCCCCTTGGAACGATATGGAGTATGAAACTGTTTTGACACACATCATAACCCAGTCAATCCATTTCCTCGAGAAACCCATCGAAATCATCCTGTTTTCCAAATACTCCCAAGAGACTCTGTCGTATGCTTTGGTAATGTCAAGCTTTAGCGCAACTTCACCCTCCCCTGTCCTCTTTCGTTTCATGAAATGGAGCACTTCAAAAGCTACTAGGACGTTATCAGATATGTTTCTGTTTGGCACAAACGCTGATTGCTCCTCCGAAATAGTAACTGGAAGGATTTTTTTGAGTCTGTTTGCTAGGACTTTTGCTACAATCTTGTACAGGACATTGCACAAAGCGATAGGCCTCAGATCCTTAACTTCCTCTGCATTCTCCTTCTTCGGAATTAGGATCAAGTTTGTATCATTTATACCCGCTGAAAGCTTGCAGTTTACTAGCCATTCTTGACAACAGCTGAAGACTTCTCTGCCCAGTAATGGCCAGAAATGTTGGTAGAAAGCCGGATTGAGCCCGTCCGGCCCTGAAGCTTTATCCGGGTGCATGGACTTGACTGCATCAGAGAATTCCTCGAAGGAAAGTGCCCTTGTCAACACCTCATTTTGCTCCTCTGTTATGATTCTCTCGTCGTCATTGTGATGGTGCCTGTGGACATTTTCAGGAGCTGCAAACAAGTTAGTGTAGTAATCCTTGAGCACCCTGCACATGTCTTCATGCTTCGTTACCACATCCCCATATTCGTTTTTAAGCTGAGCAATGTGATTTGCTTTTTTCCTAGACGACGCAGTTGCATGGAAGAATCTCGAATTAGTGTCCCCATCTTCTAGCCAGAATATTTTTGCTCTTTGTCTCCAATACGATTCCTCGTGAGACAAAAGTTCGTGTAACTTTTCCTTCTCCTCAATGTAACTTTGGAATCCTTCATCATCTTCTCGGTTAACAAGAACATCAACCAGAGCTTTTTGATTTCGAACCTTCTCTCTAAACTTGTTGAAGAACTTCCTACCCCAGTTGCCCATAAAAGACGAGATTTCTACTAGCTTGGGCAGTAGATGGGTTTTCGGAAGATCTTTCCAGTGATTGGTTACCTCACTATTGAACTCTGGCTCTTTTAACCAGGTGTTTTCGAACTTAAACCTGAATTGTTTTTTAGAGATTGCCATGTTGAACAATTCGAGCTTTAACGGCTCATGATCCGATACAGTAGCGTGGAAGACTGTCAGCGTACAAAGAGGGAAACTTTGCCACCATTGCTCCGTAGAAAATGCTCTGTCAAGTCTCTCCCTCACCCAGTTGGGCGAGCCTTTGCTTTTCTCCCAAGTGAAGCCTCCTCCTTTTAGCTCCAGCTCTAGTAAATTACAGTCCTCAATGGCACTTCGAAATCCTTCCATCAAGTTACTAGGGTGAGGGTGTCTCCCCTTTTTATCCTTGGCATACAAGAGATCGTTAAAGTCCCCAAAAATGCACCAAGGCAACTGAGACCTTGTGGCCAGTGTTCGGAGATAGTCCCAAGATTCTTGACGTCTCTCCCTTTCAGGGTAGCCATAGAAACATGTTAAGCGCCAGGCCATACAAGAGTTTTCCTTGACATGAATATCGATATGATTCTGAGTCGACTCCACTACCTTACAAGAAAAATTGTGATTCCAAAAAACAGCTAGACCTCCTCCTCTACCTTGTCTATCTACTGAAAAGAAATTTTTAAAACCTAACTTCAAAGCAAGTTTACCGACTACATTACTAGTAGCAAGAGTTTCGGACAAAAACAAAAGGCTGGGCTTGTGAGACTTTACCATGTCTCTAAGAACGCGAACTGTGCGAGTGTTGCCCAAGCCTCGACAGTTCCAGCATATGAGACTCATGGCTCTCGGCTAGCTTGCAAAGCAAGCTTAGCCGTTAAAACGTTTGAAGATGTTGCAGAATCCTTTCCAGAAATTGCAGCATCATTTGTTTCTCCTTCGTACTGTGGTCCATCTAACTTCAGCCCATTATCAACGTCCATAGTGCCTTTCGATTCTACCCCGCTTCTCCTCCTCTTTCGAATATCTATACTAAGTCCCATGGGCTCATCCTCATTAAGTCCATACAACAAGTTTGATGTTGTGTTAAAACCTGCTAAGTTAGCAGTTATTCTTGGGACGGTTGGATTCGGTTTCTCTTGTGAGGTATTTCTAGACAAGTCCCTGCTGCTACTCTCCATGTTCGTCTCTTTCCCTTTTTTTGGAGAGTTTTCCCCCCTTCTGTCTCGGTAGCTACTTCCTCCCCCTACACGTTCCTCCCATGAGACATCACCTTCCTCTCGCAACCATTTACTCTGTCCCTGTCCTGCTACCCTACGCTGTGGCGCTTTCAACCAAATGCCCCATTCTTTCTCTACATCATCTCCTCTCTTATCAAGAAACCTCCTGCAAGTCCTGTCTGTATGGGTTACCATCCCACACGTGAAACAAAACTCCCCCAGGCGCTCATACTTGCAGTTCACAATAATCTCCGTTCCATCCTTTTTGACAATTTTTTTCTTGCGTTTTAAAGGTTTACTCACATCAATCCTTACTCTTATTCTCATACATTCCCTCCAGATGGATGAGTTATTTTTGACATCGTATTGGATGAACTCACCGAAAAAATTCCCCAGCTGCTTGCCAACATTCTCCGTCATAAATCCCATAGGAAGACCATAGATTTGTATCCAGATATTCACGTGCCAGAGCGGCACTTTTACCGGGTCTTCACCCGCCGGGATTTTTTCAAGCGCCATCATCGCGTTATCAAACATCCATGGTCCTCCACTGGTCACCCATTGCAAGTCCTCTTTGTGGTAAAACTGAAAAAGAAAGATCCCCTGCTCTAGCTCCTTTATGCTTATACCCATTGCCGGTTTCCAAACGTCTGCCATCTTCGACTTCATTGCTCTAACATTTATACTTTTTTCTGTCAAAAATCGACCAACTAAGCACAAATCAAACCTGTTTATTTCCTCCTCTACATCCCCTTCCAACGAGAACCCTGCATTCTCCTCTTCTTCAATATCCAGTCCCGCCATTTGTTCATCAATGTCTCTATATCTTGTCATTGTAAAAAAACCAAAAACACAACACTCACACCGACTCTGTATTATTCAGAGTAAGGAGAGAACTCAGAACTCTCACTTTAGAAAGGAGAGAAAAAACCTAAGAAGTAATTCTTAAATGGAGAGTTAAGATTGCAAAACGAATCTTGAAACTAGTTGTACTCAGAGAAATGTAATAGGACAAGAGGATTTGTTAAGCCAGAGTTGTGAGCTGCCGGACTGTGATTTGTTTAGAGATTTTTGAGAAGACATAAGAGCGGGAGAGGCGGCGGCTGTAAGGGAATTAGGGTTACTATGTTATTCTAGAGAGAAGGGAGAGAAAATTTCTAGAGAGAGACATTTCTGAAAAACGATCACAGTGATATAGAGACATTACTTGATATATGTTATTGCGAAAAAATGACTGTTTTTTGAAAAAAAAAAATGATGAAAATAACCGTTTTTGGAAAAGTGCGCAAAACTACCCGGTGGGATACGCATTTGCCAAACTTCACAATTTTTTATTTTTTTTTTTTAAAAATTTTGGTTGAGATACGCATTTGCCAAATGCGTGTTCACTGAATACACATTTGGTAAATGCGTATCCCAACCAGAATTTAAAAAAAAAATTGTGAAGGATACGCATTTGCCAAATGCGTAACCACCGGTTATTTTTATCAAAAATTTTAAGAATGGGTATTTTTGTTACTTTTACCTAAAAAACGGGTATTTTTGTCCTTCACACTGTTATTGCTGGGGTTTACGAAGAATATATTACTATTCCTAAAAACAAGAAGTACTTAATGATGATCAGTGATGGCATTAATCAGACGGTAATCACAATGTTGTTGATGGATGGACCACATTCAATTCCCCAACATTTGGTAAGAAAATAACCTATATACTACTTATCTTGTAAACATATAAACTGGCATATAAATTAATGTGGTGCTATTACAAGCTAAATATAATTTAGCAAAAAAAAAAACTGCTAAATGTGTACTAAAAATCTACAACTAAAATTTTATTGCAGCTGTAGTGGGACAAGGATTTGTAGGCGTGAATATCACATTCAGAAACACAGCAGGAGGAATGAAGCATCAAGCAGTTGCAATACGAAATGGAGCAGATATGTGTACTTTCTACAGCTACAGTTATGAAGGATACCAAGACACCCTCTATGTGCACTCACAAAGCCAATATTACACAGAATGACATCTATGGCACTGTGGAATTCATATTTTGGTAACGCTGCTGCAGTATTTCAAAATTGCAACATTTATCCACGACTTCCCTTAGCAAACCAGTTCAATGCCATCACAGCTCAAGGTAGAATTGATCCGAATCAGAATACTGGCATTACTATACAAAATTATAATATTAAAGCCGCAGATGAATTGGCTTCAAGCGATGGAACTGCACAGACGTATCTAGGCAGGCCCAGGAAAGAATACTCGAGGACGATCTACATTCCATCTTTCATGGATAGCTTGATTAATCCTGCATGGCGTGAATGGTCGGGAGACTTTAAACTATGCTGAATTTGGCAACACGGGACCGGGATCGAAAACTAAGGAACGGATTACATGGCCTGGATTCCACAAAATTAGTGGTAAAGAAGCGGCTAATTTTGCAGTATCTAACTTCTTGTCGAGAAATGATTGGTTACCACAGACAGGGGTGCCTTATGAATGATTTTTTTTAAAGCAGGTCAAAGAGGTTCGATCCTCTTTTATTAAACAAGATAAAATCTTTCACCTTGTATTTGTAAAATGATGGCAAAAATAAATCAGTTCGAATGCACCGATTCAGATTCAAAAATATGAATGTCGTATAATTTTGAATTTCTAAGCAGTACAAAAATTAGTTTTTAGAGCATTTAACATTTTTCACTTACTTTAAAGAGCAAGAAAAAAAATAAATCGATATTGAAAATCAGATCAGTCTCGTGCAATATGCACACAGTCACACACCACTTGTATATGAACTTGCGCGCCTAAAGTCGTTGGAAAGAATCTAACTTCAAACCGCCTCAAGTAACAAACCAGAAAAAAACACACACACACACACACAAGTAACAAACCAGAAACACACACACAATCTCTCTCTCTCTCTCTCTCTCTCTCTCTCTCTCTCTCTCTCTCTCTCTCTCTCTCTCTCTCTCTCTCTCTCTCTCTCTCTCTCTCTCTCTCTCTCTCTCTCTCTCTCCCTCTCTCTCTCGATGCAGCGTCTGAGTAGTGCATCACGAGTTCCGAAGGACTACATAATTGATCTAGAGAAGCAGCAGGAAGAGGAAGCAATGGTAAAGACGCGACGCTGGTTCTCTTCGCGCAAAACGCCGTCGTCGTCGCTCAAGCTGATTCATATCCTTCCTCTCATTGTCTTGTTCTGTCTCTTTATACTCTGGTACTTCTCCTATCCAGGTACATTTATCATCCTCAACCCCTAACTCTTTCAATTTTCACGCGCGCACGAGTTTGTTAACTTCTCTGCGATTTCAAGATAGTTGCTTGGTTGCGTAATTCGAGAATTGATATGAGATTGCTTGAATTGAAGTATTTTCCGCTCGTTTTCTTGAAGATATTAGTAGATGAGTAGTAATTCATATATGTATAATGTTAGTGCGCGAGTTTGTTACATCTTTTGCTAATTTTAAAATTTCGCTGAATTTTGTGATTTCTGAATTGAATTTTTTGATAGTTTCGTTGATGAGTATTAAGATATGTAATATCTCTGTTTGTTGCGTATATATTGCACACGAGTTTGTTAACTTTCCAGCGATTGCTTAATTAATTAAGTATTTTTTGCTCGTCGTCTTGAAGATATTGGAAGATGAGTAGTGAAACATACAAGTGTAATGTATGTGTGAGCGAGTTTGTTACGTCTTTTGCTAATTTTAAAGTTTCGTTTAATTTTTTGATTTTGGAATTGAATTTATTGATACATTCGTTGATGAGTATTAAGATCTGCAAAATCTCTGTTTGTTGCATATATGTTTGCACATACATGTGTGTGTTCTAGTTTTTTGCCTCTTTCGGTAATTTCAGAAGGTTGCTTAGTTATGTAATGTGAAATTTGATTTGAGGTTGATTTAATTAAAGTAACAGTCGATCTGCTGTGTTTCTCTGTTTATATGTAGGTTGTGCTTCGTTTAGATTTTTATAATTTGGACTTTTGGCTTGTAACAAATTGTGATTCAGTACATAACATGTGGATTAGCATCAGTTTCTTTTTTTGGCCAAGTTGTTATGTATATCAGACTATCAGTATTAATCTACATTCGGAACAACTAGATTTTGTAAGTTATAGGTTTACGATTATAATTATTGGAAACATTTTGTAAGTTATAAGTTATAGGTTTATGTGTTAATGCAATACACGAATAATGAATTTGTCCAAATATCTCATCTAGGCTTATATTGTATTAGAAGAAACTGTAAATGTTTATGGCTCTTAAAATTGTTAATTCTTAATTTGTTGTGCATATACTTTATGAAGTTGTGTGCGACATCTACTTTATGTGTAGAGGGACGTCCATGTTCTTTTGACATCATGCTGCTATCTATGTTAAATTCCTGTTGTGTGTTTCCAATTTGTATGTCCTGCTTGTGTGTGCATGCTCTAGTGTTTACTCTTATTGCAGTCTTCATTGATCATCCTTTTCTATATATGAATGTAGAACCATCTTCATACCCTAAGCATTAAGATCCTTTATACTTGTACCGGAGACCTAAAAGATAGTGTATATTAAAATTCCCAAAATACTCTTTGTTCAGAAATGTGCAAATGAAACATTGATCTCCACATACTTAGAGTTATGAAAACAGAGAATAGGAACAACTAAATGTAGGAAACACCTGTTTTTGGTACTTATTCTCAAAATCTGTGCTTCTGCTCTTTGTCTTGAATTAATTATTTTTGAAATAGTACAGTTTCTATTGTTTGTTTTCATTTTACCTTTTTCGGTCTTGTAGTTCTTTCTGACCTGTGTTATCAATATGTGAAATGGGTGACGCCATACAGTTTTGATTGTTAACAAATCAAGGTCACATTAGTTCTATTTAATTTATTCCTCACTCCTCTGGTCGCTTGTTAGTTATAAGCATTATCAATTCAGTTCATTTCTTTCTCTTACTACCTCTAACAAAATTTATATGTTAATGTCAAATTAGTGAACTTGGAAATCAAAGATGGGAGACTCACAAAAATCAATCGAATTGAGATGTCACGTTCTTTGAATGAAACACGTGTTGATCTGGCCATCTTGGCAAAGGCTACTTCACCAAATGTCTCAGTTTCTGATATGCTGATAGCTAATGCTGCAACTTCCCCACAGCCAGCAACCCGAATGGACTGAATGACTGAAACATCATCCTTTCGATACATTACAGAAAATTTGGATGGAAATTACACTATTGGTTCTCAGACATGTATATGGGCAAAACAAGTGGTTCCCAAGATGACTACATACAGATTTTGTACAAATATTGGTACAGATGTGTACACAATAATGTGCTAAAGAAAATCTGCTAGATATTATAAATCCCTGTTGGTTGAAAGACCGTTCTGCCTTTGTGATTTTCTATGCTTTTGGAAGTTAAATCTATAGCTCGGTTTACTCTACAAATGACCTTGGCACTGATCTCGCCTTTCCTGTTGCAGCTATAATTCGCTAACTTCACCTTGTCTGCATTTGCCAACCCATAGGAACATAGTTGAATTTTTACTAGATGGCAAAACTCTACAACAATCCCTCCTTGGTGACTGTAACAGAAAGAGTTTCTTCTATTAGAATTGTCATCAGTATTATGAACAGTTTATCAAGGAAAAGGTTCTGTTAAATTGAAATTAAATCTCTTTCAATGCATCAAAAAATTCAAATACTACTTTCAAAAAAAAAAAAAAAAAAAAACTCAAATACTGGTAGGTGGTGTACCTTTTGCCAACGATTACCATCCGGCTTTTTCATGACGATGATGGTATCAATTTGTTGAGGTGATTCCATTGTCCATCTGCAATCAGGGTGGTGATCTTTATCGAGTAAATGGAATGCGATGATATGGTTCCTTTTCTTATCATAGCTCATAGTACTCATATAAAAAACAAAGGGCTTCTGGCAGGGGTGCCTTGTGACCGGCCTGGTATTGAATGCATATGCCGTGTAATCAGCCCTCTTGTACCAGTTAATGAACGTTCTTGTAGGCATTTCTAGCTCTCTGGGCGAAAGTATTCCTCTTATGATTTGAACAACATATCCCCATGAAACTGTGATAGACCATTTACGCTTCTTGTCGTAGCAGATGGACTGCTGTATTATACTGGCGCTGTCGTACTTGGCAGCTTCGAATAGGTGATGAATGGCCTGCACTCTTGTCATTTCTGGATATATTGGATCCACTACGTCGAGGTGGTGCAGCGAAACCATTGGAGTTACAGGATGAGCTCCCAAAAGTCCTAGTAAACTCCCATACACGTCATACTGCATAAAACATTAGAAATAATTCTCTCTTAAGATATGATACAAATAGAATCATTATACCACTTGAGATATATTGCATTAACATTGAGGACCATTTCTGCTTATGACCGCTACTTTATAGCTCTCAATTATTGCTTGTGAAAACAGTTGTATCTGAATTTAGGTGCAATGTAGTAAAGTGTCGGTTAATTCACCTGATGAAATCCGTATTCCTTGGTGAGTGGCACACCTAGTTCTGCCATGCAAGCCTGCGTCCTATCATCACTTCCATACAATCCTGGATATCGTTGAAGGCATCGATCGTGCATCATCTCCAACTCTTTTGCCAATGGATAGCTTATCGCAAATCCACCTCCGCCAAATGCCATTGCATAGGAGAAAACTATGTTCTGAACATGACTTTCGGATATACACCCAACATAGTAAAGTTGATTATGGTCATACTTAGACAATACTCTAACCACATTTTCAACCATAAAGACAGTGTCATCATCTCCCATGACAAACCATCTAATATCTTTCATTCCCAACCTTAATGTCTCAGAAACTACCCTTGCAATCCTCAAAGCTGATCGGTCACCCTGCCTATTTGTGTACTTAAACTGAGAAGTGTCCCCAGAAATCCGAATTTCAGGCAACCCTTCATTTCCTTCTGTGCTTACTTTCTGATCCAACCAAACAACCCCTCTAGTTTCCCCTGGCCTCCACCATTGTTTTATGTACTCTTTTCTGTTCTCCCACAAATACGAAGATGCTGCAACTCCAAAAGCAATGTGTTTGAGCTCGGTATCAAATCGTTGAATTGCTGATGCTCCTGGAAGCACAAGATTTTGCCGTGTAGTACCATTAGTAATTACATTGCTAGACATTGCAAGAGATGAATTCGTGGAATTTTGAGCTCTTTGAAGAGTTTCTCTTGTGCGAATAACATTAGAATCAGAAGGTAAAGAACAATTGGTATTATTTTTTTTAAGGATGAGACTGGAAGAATATAGAAGATAGAGAAATGCCATGCCAATGAAGAACCAAGGAACGGAGTTGGTAAGAGGCAGGCGTTGTTGAGGAGAGGTCATAATTTGTCGAAAATTAAGTTTTTTCTTTATTACACAAGTATAGTTTTGGTAAAAAAGTGAGTATGTTTAGCATTGTTACTGGAAAAACACAGCTCAAACACTGACTACAGGGAAGGAGGAATGTGAGTGATGGAGAGAAATGGTTGGACTGAGTGAAGTTCGGATCTTAGAACAGAGGAAGAGGGTTCACTTTTGTGTTGTATTAACGAGAATTAAGGCTTATCTTTTTCTTGCATGAAACCATATATTAATTTCCTTTATTTGGGAGGTCTATTAAACTAATAGTATAAGATTGTCAGATAGCCTCTGTCAACAAGCCTCTGTCAACAAGTTGTTTTGAGGGTGGACTCTCGGGGTTCTAACAACCACTTTTTTCATTTTCCAGACCTTCATCTCCTTCATCTCCTTTTTTTTTATTTCCCAATTTTTTAATGAAATCGAAATTTAATCATTTTTGGTTGAAATCTTATTAAATACCTTGTTATCAAGGTTATTAATCATGCCCATTTTTTTGGGATGTTAGTGTGTTATGTTTTCATGTTTTTGTGTGTCTTGTTACGGGTTTCATTAATTTTTCTAAGAAGGATTTATATGATATTTTGGGGACTCTGTAAGGCTCGCATCGAATCTGGGACGGTGGTTGATACCGCAAGAGCTCATCTCTCACAGTAAAAAATTGTTCATATTTTGGTGGCATTTGTTGCTCCAATATCGTTCTGAACTTTGGGCTACGAATGGTGATTATGTGAAAGTCAATTACTAGTTTCACAGCTGAAGTAGGTTGGATTGCTAGAGATGTCATTGTAATACTTTTTAGTTTAATTTTTTTTTATATTTTTGTGTTAAGCGATCTGATAATAAAACGGTTATTTGTTTAGCTCGTTTTTTGTTTGACAATCAGGTTATAGTTGACAGTTCGGAATTTATCCAAGCTAGTTAACAGTTCGGGAATTTGTCCAAGCTTAATTTCAATATTTTAATAAATTTTGCTTTACGTCAAAAAAAAAATTATATAAGATTGTTTGTCTTTTTTCTTTTGTAGAAAATAGTATAAGATTGTTGGATTTTATGTTTGTATTACTATTACGTACTAACATACTCCTACAATAACATTTTAACATGCATGTCTTTTTATAAAATGACAAACTCACAAACCAAATATGAGTTAAAATTAATATTAATATTTAAAACTAAAAATGCACACCCGGTGGGACTCGAACCCACAATCGCCTGATTAGAAGTCAGACGCCTTATCCATTAGGCCACGGGTGCCACGTTGGTATATTATCAATTTGTTGCACCCTTAAGTACATCGCTTTTATCAATGGCCGTCTCTTCTAAATGTACCTTCCGATGATTATAATAATTCCAAAAGTCTCTTGGTTAATTCTCTATAAATATTTTAAAATTTTAGGGACCTCAACTCCAACAATAATTTTTATATTCAATCATTTTCATTATAATAATAAATTTGGAACTAACTAGAAAATGATATAAAAACAACTAGTGGAAAAATGGAGGTAAACAATTTTTTATTAATAAAAATAAAGTTAGGGATGATTAGTGGTTTCCCCGAAAAATAGGGAATGGCTAGGAATTTTTAGTAATTTAGGGAATTTGTAGAGATTATTAATTTATAGAGATTATTAATTAATCAAGGTAAAATTTGTACTGTTGCTATTACGTTGGGACCAAAAATTTACATTCAAAACATTAATTTATCGTGGTATCGAGTATTAATTTAACGAGGTTTTACTGTAGATAGGAAGCTGTTGAACTTGCTTTTAATGCTCGGAAAAT
Source organism: Saposhnikovia divaricata (assembly GCA_036435485.1). Taxonomy (NCBI): domain Eukaryota; kingdom Viridiplantae; phylum Streptophyta; class Magnoliopsida; order Apiales; family Apiaceae; genus Saposhnikovia; species Saposhnikovia divaricata. Next base: position 43,868,021 of record CM071594.1, on the reverse strand, counting down.
CAGAAACACGTTATCGATTTTTTTAATGTGTGCCGAAGGCCATATAATATGAACTTAGTTGGCACTTTTTGATTGGTCTATTTCCATTAATAATAACGGGTTCCCTTACATGCACAAAAATCTCAACCAATTAAAATTTGTCAACTATAATAAAAAAAATAGTTGTTAGAATATGCCCTTAGGTACACACTAGAAAGATATATAACCAATGTAATCTAACTATACATTATATATAACTAATGTAATCTAACTAACTGTCCAAAAAAAAATTGTAATCTAACTAGGCCTGTCGAAAAAATTCGAAAAATCCGATATCCATTCGAAATATCTGTATTCGTATTCGAAATAAATCGGATATTATCCATATTCAAAATTAATCTAATATTATCCGTATTCGGCTTCGACAATTTCGGATACCGATATGGATGTAGGCACATCCGTATCCGATAATATCCGAATCCGAAATTATACATATATATTATAAATTTTATATTTATATTTATATTTAGATTCATATAATTTAGAAATAAGTTTGTTTTTTATTCATCAAATAATTTATTTATAGGAGATAAATATATTTGTAAACATAATATATGTATAAATTTATATAAATATCATAAAAATTCAATATTTTAAGAATAATAAAAATACACATAAGAAGTTATATTAAAATTATTTTTTTTAAATAAAAAAATAAAACATGTCCAAGTAAATTTTAATTTTTATTTAGTTTTAGACAAGTGAAAAATCTATTTTTTATTATTTTTATATTTTTTTTAATTAAAAACTGAATTTAAAATAGAAAAATCTGACTAGAAAACGGATTCGGATATTATCCGGATCCGGATAATATCTGTCAAATTCGGATTCAGATTTTTTTTAAAAACATATTTTTGGATACGAATTCGAATTTCGGATTCGAATTTGGATACTGGCAGATCTGCATCCGAAATATCCGTTTGCAACCCTAAATCTAACTACAAAAAACTTTACCCCTCCGTCTCATTTTTATTGTTCACAATCAAAAATCCACATATTATTTAATCATGTAAAGTAAATTATTAGTTATCAAATAATTGTATTATTTTTCATAAAAAATAACATAAATAACACTTAATTTACCATATCAACTAATTATGGACAAGTATTTTGGTATTAATGAAATAGAAAATATTATATAATAAAAATAGGCGGAGGGAGTATAATATTATTATATTATCCAAGACAAGTTGGAAGAAAAAGTGAAAGAAAAGGACGAAATTACAAATTTTGGAATACACATAGCTGGAAATGTGATGATCGTCTAAATATATGTTATAATTTTCTTTATTAATATAATAAATATCAAATTTAGTTATCATTAAATTCCGATTTAATTTTTTGTAATTATATAATTATACAATATTGATAGGCTTTAATTTGTTAAGCCTAACATGAGGTTGGATTCCTTACTTAGTACATAATTACATTAGATGTATTTATTTTAGTTTTTTGATTCTCTATAATATATTATTAAATAATATTTATTTATGAGTTTCATGTTAAGGATGACCTCAGGGTTCTATCTGAGGTTGGAAAAAATTTTAATACAAATTTAAGGGCATTTTTGTAAATTATTGAAAAAAATTATATTTACAAAAATGTCCTTGCGGAGCCCATTACTTTATAAGTATATTTTGTTATAATCTCAGGAGAGATATCTAAGGTTGTCCTCGGACCCATTTTTCTCTTTATTTATTTATATTAATTTTTATATTTTGAATTGTGTTTTTTTTTTTGAACAAATATTTTGAATTGTGTTAATCTATAGGTCATTAATCATTTAACTTATGGCAGCTTCATAATATGACATGTCCGCCACTCATCCGTTTTGCATTATCTGTTACATATATTCTTTTTTTTTGAATATTTTAGCTTAAAGCCTTTTACAATGAGTATCTGTTCATTGATAAATCTTGTGGTAAGCGATTATCGAACCCAGAACCTCTGGATCGATTAGAGGTAAGCTCAACCAACTGAGCTAGCTCAACTTGCTTTCTGTTACATATATTGTACTTGTGTTAAATTTTGCATTAACTTGAAGTCTATAGAATGTTGGATCATGGTCGGTGAGATTTTTTATATTGAATTACTTTCGTTATACTACAAGCCGATAACTTTAAAAATTCAATATTTACTATGAAAATTTTAAACTGCAAGCCGAGATAATTTTTATATTGGTCGGTGATAATACTGAAAATTTAAAACTGCAAGCTGATAGAAATAGGGTATTAGTTTGATATGTACCAAATTAAGAAGTCAATTATAAATATGTCCTTCTTTATTGAATAATTATAAATATATCCCATGATTAAATTTAACTCATATATAACTTATATACATATAATTATACATATATTTATACTAAATAAGACTAAAATACCCTTCTTTTTCTCTCCCACCCTCCTCCTTCCTCCTCCTCCTGGCCCCGCTGGGGCACAGTCATTCGGTGGTGTTTAAGAAAGTTTACATTTCGAAATACACTACAATTCATTTCGAAAATGTTCTACCTACTGTCCCTTGTTTTCTTTTAGTTTGAGATTGTATTTACGTTATGTTAGAATCATTATCAAGTTATAATCATCATCCAAAATAGTCATTAGTATTTGTACATGAATCATTATTTACAGTAGCGCATTTCGAGTGTTTGGTTTAGCTTATTCAGCGAAAACTAGATTAATCCTGTATATATATTGTAGTTAGTAGTAATTAGTACAATTTTCATTTAAGTAAGAGGACGAAAATGACTTTTAAGAATGTGTAATTAGTTAGTTAATCATTGTTACAATTAAAAATAGGACATATTAGAAAATTGGAATATATATATAATTATAGTTAAATATGGGACGCAATTATAATTGACCTTTTAAAATGGGACATACTAGAAAAAAAAACTCATACAAATGCAACCGAAAAGCTTCCCCCCCGCACTTCTGAAGGCAAAACTCAATATTTACTATGAAAATTTGAATCAACAGGACATGTATAACTTTGAATATTTGTATTGTCAATATGTTTGTGTGCACAGGCAGAAGTCTGGTACTGTATTTTATTGGTGTGCAACTTGATGCAAATCAACATATTGCTGCACTTCACGATTGTACTCCAGAGACTGCTGCGAGGCAGAGCGCAGAACCGTCCAGTACTAGATTCGCATCACATTCTTTTTCTTCCGTTTTTGTTTGGAGCAAGGGGTTATCAGGGAATCGAACTGTCCAGTACTAGAATTGTGAGAATATTTAGGGGTGTCAAGGAGCCGAACCTAAGTTGTGTGCTGGCCTGAGCTTTGAAGGCCCCAACTAATCTTACATACTAGCACCTGCTCTATCATACAACCTCTGGATGACAATGGTGGTTGGAATAAAACCGGGGTTGATGAATTTATTAAAGCATAAAACACATCATTTTAACTGTGTAAAATTAAGCTAACTATTACTTCAAGGTTCAAAATTTATGTTTGTGTATGTACACATGTGACTTAAAAAGAAAGTAATGGAAGCTGATATGGGATGTCACATCTATGTGTTGGGTGTTGCCCTTCTACTTCAGAAGTTTTCCTTATGGAATTCAAAACGAGCTGTTGATTCCAAGCTAAATTCTTCACAGAGGTCTCTGAGTGGTTGAGTAAGTGTTGGACTTCCACAGTAGAACACACCTGAATATTTAGCTGCTGTTAAGTACTATCGGACAATCATAATGCAGCTAAATTACGCAAATGAGAAGCATATAGTAGTTTTTTGCATGTTCGCATTGGCACAGTACAATAATTTAGCATATGAATGGTACAGATATATTTACCAATGCAATGTTCTTTATGACGTTGTGCTAATTCTTCAAACACCTTTCTCCAGTTGGGTCTTGCAAAATGTGTTATTATCTGTTGTGCTTTTTACATATTAGAAACAAGTTGAAAAAAGCCCATATAAGTATAAAGTGAACAGATCAAGTGAAGAAGATAATACCTTACTGTTTGAAACGACGTCTACACCCTTTCTAGCGCGTTCCAAAGACTGAACCATGGTTATGAGTGCAGATCGTGCATCGCCTTCTTCATATACACTAGTCAGATAGTTATGCATTTCAATTACATGCTGCAAGAGCACAATACTCATTAGAAAAGCTTTTAGGCGTGAGGGAAAGACAGAAAGCAAAGTTGAATAGCTGTATTTCATATATAGAACATACATTAACATCGTATTCTGCAACATCATCCATTACGCCTTTAAACCATTCAAATGAGCCTTGTTCTCTTGTTATCCAATAGAAGTATGCTCGTTCTGGAACCTTACCGTGAAACCCATCATCTAAGTCCTGCAGTACTTAAATCACTTAAAATTTCTTTGTTTTTTGTCCGTATTCTTACTCTAGACACTTAAAAGTTGTTGTGCACTTGACTTACCACTTTAAGGGAAGATGGTGTAATGTGGTTTAAAAGATCTTTTAGGATGCTGATAAATGGAGTTGCTCCTATCCCTAGGCCAATAAGTAAAAGAATGTCATAATCCCTATAGTTCTGAGCTGGTGCTCCATAAGGTCCTTTGATGTAAATCCTTGGAAAACTGCATCAAAGGATATGAATTAACAATAATATATTAAACCATCTATATATATCTTAATTTATTTATTGCTTACATTGGTTCTGGCAAGTCTGGCTGGTCATGAATTGACCTTGAATTACGAATGGTATCTGCAATTGATGCGTCTGATAGCGAACCTACGCTTGAAGTTCTTTCTTGCTGAGCTACGCTTGAAGTTCTTGCATGTGGAGCTATGCTCGAAATTCTTGCATGTGGAGCTACGCTTGAAGTTCTTGCCATCGGAGTTGTGCATGTACTTCTTAAATTTGATCTTGTTTCGAGTCTGACAAGACTTCCTTCTCTTGGTTTTGTGTCTTGGACTTCACAGATCTGCAATTCCCTTATAGTAAATTTCAGAACTGGAAAGCTAGAGACGATTTAAAGTACAGAATATGGAGATTTACAGAAACATCTGATAAGGTTAGATGCAAAACTCTTGATAGAAATATTACAAGTCTATATAAATAAGGCCTCGCGGTCAAAGATTTTTGATTGAATTAAATCATATTCCAAACACCTTAAGGTTTTAGAAGGGTTGATAATTTCACACAGTATTAAACTGCCGGTTATATCAGTGGTCTCGAGTTTGGTACCCAAATATTCTGAAATATCTGATTTTAACATGAAGGTTGTATATGGGCTCATATCCGCTCTTCAATCATAAAAATGGACGTTCAAGTAAGGGGGGGTGTTTGAAACATATGATCCAATTAAGCCTTCCTCTCAACACCTTATGTTGTGTTTGGTTGGGGTGAATGGAATGGAATGGGTGGAATTAAAGGAAATTAGTGAAGATTAGATAGAAGATTTGGAAAAAATTGAGATAGGACAAATTTGTTATGATAAGAATTGTGAAGAAAATGGGGGTGGTAAGGAATGGAGCATTCCTTCTCAAAATGAGATGCTTGAATTATAATATCAATTGTTAATAATGGAATGGAGGAAAGAATGAAAATTTTGAATTTCTACTCATTTTATACTTGAAATCTCATTCCATTCCTTCCAATTTCATTCATCCCAACCAAACACAACATTAGGGTTTTACAAAAATGGATAACTTGACACTTCCAAAGTTGATCTGAATTTATACTGATCAGGAAACCTTGAGAATTCATCTAGGAAAATATTGATAAATATGTCCATCAAGTTTATGTTTAGCGTAAAGAAGTAATTGTATACAGTGATACAACTAAATATATATTACCCTCTCGAATCTGTCTTTAAGTTCAGAAGTCCAATCTCCCAGAGCACGAATGTGAATACTTAAATGGTCATCTCCTGGAGCAGAAGTGATTGAGAAGGGATGCCTGTTTTTGTACCATCATTGTGGTTCATCAGCAAAGGCAAACTTCATGAAACTTATATGTGATGTTGCCGAATGATTATAGCATTAACTTACCATTCAAAGTTCGACAAATCTGGGCACTTGACGAAAAGGTACATCCCACTCTTGTACTTAAACTGTGGAGGTTTGCTCATGTATAATGCTAACACATTTCCCGCGTAAACAACAGCCTGCGTTGCATATATAGTTACTTCTTTTGATTTTGTTATGATAATAAAGTAAATGAGATGTTAATAGTTAACACCAACCTTAATGATATGGACTTCATAATTGAGATCATAAAGAACCAACAATCTTTCAGTTGAGTAGCACAGTACGGGGACAGTGATGTACATCCAGGTCTGCATGGAGAAAAAATTAGTTCACAATCACTAGCCTCCCTAATTATTATAAATATTGAATTTCATCGAGTTTTTAAGAGATGAGATGATTGTAAAATAGAATTTCTATAGATAGGGTGTCCCCTGAAAATTTACTAGCATTTTGTAGTACATTTTGATTAGCTAATTAATTATGAGTTTGCTAAAAGAAAGTATAGCAATATAGCATGCATTTTAAAGTAATACTTAAGGTACTAATTAACATACCGTCCTCTGCTTGCCAATGATCAACATGGTGCCATGAAAGTAGAAGAGGATATAGACCAGAATTAGAAGATGATGTGAATACCAGAAGGAATTAAACCCGGCCAATCGGTCAAATTTCCATGGTAATTTCACGACTTTTCTCCTGAATGAATGTGTCGCAAGAGTGAATGAAAATGTCATAATCAGAAGCATAATCACACCAGTTGTACCTGGAACGGTCATTACAATGTCCATATATGAGGGCTGCTGGTAGTCGAAACAACTCCCAAGAGTTCTCATGAATAGTGCCTTCGGACAAGTTGATATTTTCACAAGATTGCAAGTAAGATGAAACACTGTATGTGTAATAACCCCTATTGCAATCCCTAATGCAATGATTTTGTGGAAGTTAAGGTTTTCATCGAAAGGTACAAAGGTTGCAAGAAATGTTTCGCGGAGTTTAGTAAGTGTTCTCCTGCATACAGGAAAGAGAATGAGAGCCATGTTCAACTTCAGTGTCTCGGCTGCACCCTTGGCAATGCAAACACAATAGCCACACACTTGGAAACCTGGTTTCTTTTCATATTCTCTAAACTTCCAGGTAAAGAGAAAAGCGTTCACGAGCAACCACAAGGACAGTACCCATATCATCTTCCAATTTTCATGTGCTTTTTCCAATGTTAAACTTACATGTTTACCAATTTTACTTCTGTATCTTGTAGGTATCATAGTTCTTGTAAGTGAATGTGATTTATGTACAGTTGTTCCCCCGCAGACGCTTTCTCCTCCACCAGTGGGACACATCCCTCCCATTCCTCTTAATAGTGCTTCAAGTTGCCACATCTGTTTGCAAATTATATAACAAGAGCTTTTAGGAATTAGAAAAACAGCATTTAGGGCCATCGCCCTGAGCGTGCAAGCTGATTGAGTACTATTTCTGAGCGTGTAAGCTCTGATAGATCGAGTGGACCTAAAGCCTAATTATAGGTTTCTGCCATATTAGTTGCATTGCTTAGGCCTTCTGTACCTCAATGTATCCTAACTGATCGGGATCTAGTTCTTCCATGATGACAGCTGCATACCGTCCCGCATGTCTTTTAAAGTTTCCGAGATTGTTAGCCGCAGCACTCATGAACAGTACCTTTTATATGACAATAATTAGAGGATTTTACTTGTGATTGAGAATAATTAAGGATTATAAGAGACAGCACAATATGAAAATCCTCACCTCTCTTACTTCATCCTCGGACAACTTTCCATCACCATTCTTGTCACACCTGAAAAACTACCATTGTTACATTTTTAGTCTGTTGGCTTAAAGTTCAGAATTAACTTGGATACAAAGTTAGAAGAGCGCGCGGTACATTACGTTCCATCTGATTTTCATTGCTATGATATAGACACTTCTTCAGAACAGTTCATTATTCGCAGAAACCTCTACTTTTTATTACTAACGGAGTAGAGTGAAGGTCTCTGTACACCTAAAGGACTATATACCTTACTTTCGAGTTAGATGTACGGGAAATATGTTTGGTTTTAGAAGAGTTTCTTACATATCGAAGAATATATGAAGCCTTGTATCACTGTCTTTTGATGCAATGTCCTCCCAGAAGAGTTTAAATTGGTCCAAATCTATCCCATTCGCTGTATCCAATGCCCTACGCCTCCCTAAGGCATCAAATAACTCAGCTGCAAAATCGCTGCTATCTTGCATTCCTTTTTCAACCAAAAATCAAAAAAAAAAAAACAAAAAAACAAAAAAAAAACATCAGGTGAATCTAAAAGCAACATCAGAAAAACAAGAAAGGTAACAAGCGTTATGACAAATATATAACAAAAGAAAGAACAAATATGTTTTATCATAATCATAATTTTAGTAATAATACCAACACAAATTCCAAATTTATCTCTGTGGAGCTTTCCATCAACTGCCATCTGATTAAAACGACGCTCTGCATCTTTCCAACCATCTTTACCAATTTTTTTCTTATCAATAAATCTTACGCTCTTGAGCCCTCTAAGGGCTCCAGATTTCGCTCTTGGGACTCTCCTTGGGCCGAAGCCTTTAAGTCCCTTGGTGGAGGCTTTAAATTTACTTCCAAGCCTACAAAAAGTGCTTTTGCTTGTGCTTTTGGGCAATGTCAAAGGAGATGGCTGTTGTGTTGGTGTTCCCGTATCCACTGTTTCGGCTTTATGAATCTTAACGCTCTCAAGACTAATACACGAATGTTTGTCCATGAATATTGCAAGAAATACGATATCGTGTTAAATCTAGGAGTTTGATGAGAAAGAAAGAGAGTTGCAGGTTGCAGGTCCTGTAATGTAAAATGATTGAGGCGAAAGAGGAGAGAAGAGAAAGGAGGAAACATCGCTCCAACAATGAAGAAAGCTAGGAAGGGTAATAATTCATCCAGGTTATTGTGTTGGTTTAGTTAATATCTTGTCCGAAAATAGACAGTAAATAACGGGAATTTTGTTTATTTACACATTATATCATGGTGCCTGCCTTTTGCATGCATGCAAGCAGCTTACAAGTTACAACTTACAAGTAGAGCTGGCCAAACGGGCGGTTCAGCCCAGCCCGTTCGTGAATAATTCGTGAAAAAAACCGTTCAGCTCGTTACAGTGCATTTGCGTGCTGCAGCACGTTCGGCCCGCTACAGTGAACGAGCCGTGCACGAGCCCAAAATCTCTGAACCGCAGCACGTTCGGCCCGGCATTTAACAGCCCGTGTGCGGTAAAAAAGCACGGCACGGCACGTTAAAAAAACACGGCACGTTAAAAAAACATGTGCTCTAAAATTTAATATAAAAGCTAGTGTCTTTAAAAAAACAGGTCAACTTGATGACTCAAAAGTAGATCAAATATAATAAGTTAATAACAAAAGATCATGCACTGACTTTATAAAGTTGATCACACCCGTGCTTGTATTTTTTTTTATTTTTTTTTGCTAAATGGCTTTTGCCTTTTGTATTATTTTATTACCATTTTTAATTGAAAAGCACGTTCACAGTCATTGAAAAGCACGGCACGTTGGCACGCCAACGGTCACTGGGTCTGGTCTGGGTACTGCTCTCTCTGCACTGTACTTCCAACGGCTCCCGCAACGGCTAGTTCCAACTCCAACAGCTCTAACTCTAACCTCTATAAATATCACACCACACCACTCCAAAACCTCACTGCATTCTTAATCTCTCTATCTCTATTCTTAATCTCTCTGCACTGGTCTCTCACTCTCTCTGTTCTTAGTATCTGTTCTTAGTCTCTGTCCGGCGAGCTTTCAATTTCCGGCTAACTTTATACAAATCCGGCAAAACTAAAAATGGAAGATGCAAGGGGTACATTATCTTCTCAAGGTTCAAGCCAAATACCTTCCTCTTCCTCCATGCCACCACCATCACGTGTCGAAGCCGGTAAGTTTATTTTTGATTCGTAACTTACAAGTGTACCTTTTATGATTCGTCTTATGTTGATAATGTAAAATGTTTTAGAAAACAGAATTAATTTAAATATGGAACTAATTTTATTGCAGCACAATAAATCAACTTTTTTTTTTTTGAAAGTCAAGAAATTCATTAAAAGGAAGAAGCAGACATAATGTCTGATAATACAAACTGAGCAATATCCGAAGGGGTATTAGACACCCAACATTGTTCTAAACCGAATGGGACTATTCTTGCTAGATGATGAGCCGTTTTATTTCCATCTCGCTTGATTTGAGACCATTCCAGGAGATCAAAATGGGAGCCTAGACTTAAGATATCCTGCAGAATGAAGTCTATCGCCAAGTCTGCTGCCTTGTTACACCTTACCTTGTCGACCAAATTCTGGCAATCAGATTCAAGGATAATGTGAGAATAGCCTAGCTCCTTTGCCTTTCTCAATCCAAACAAGGCAGCTTTGCACTCAGCAACGAAAGGGCTCCATCGAGCTCTAACTCTTCTGACAGCTGCAAATGAGACTCTCCCCTGATAATCGCGTCCTATTGCACTTACCCCAATCCAATCGTCTGTTGCAGTTGATGCATCGACATTGATTTTCAAGATTCCTTCCGGAGGCATAATCCAACGGGATGGCATTTGAGGATTATCTAGGGCACACTTCTCTCCGTATATCTTTTTATGAAATTCTCGATACTCAGCTGCAACTCTGGACACATTTGCTAGGAAATACGAATTTGTCTGGTGCTCGTTCTCAAAAACCATTCGGTTTCTTCGACGCCACAGGGACCAGATCATGACGAAACACCATTCTCGTTGTTCCGAGTTCAATTTATCCATCCAAGTATCTAGCACTTCCAGAAAATTACCCACGTTCCCGATATCGGTAGCTTCCCGACATTTTGAGTGATTCCATATAGCCTGAATACTTGGACAGCGAAAAAAAGAATGAAGGATTGATTCTGGCTCCACCTTACACCATGGACAGAGGTCATCTTCGATTAGGTGGCGGTACTTCAGGATTTCTTTAGTGGGGAGAATAAAAGAGCAACACCTCCATAGGAAATTACGAACCTTTGGAGATACTTTTGCCTTCCAAATGATTCCCCACCCCTTATGAGCACCAGAAACATCGAAGGATTTGCCATTAAAGTACGCTGATTTTACTTCGTAATTACCATGCTTTGACCAGGCCCAGTATATTCTATCATTCGGTAATCCATCACTGATTGGTATTGAGAAAATCAATCTGCAATCACTGTCGTTAAAGAGACTGTTAACAAGATCTTCGTTCCAACTGTGGTTGTGTTCGTCTATTAAATCCCTTACAAACTCATATTGACAATTCCCCGGGGGATCAGTAGTTGGGAAGCGATCCTTTTCGTCGATCAGCCAGGGGTCATTCCAAATCTTTATATCTCCTCCATTTCCCACTCTCCAGGCACTCCTCTCTTTAACCAGAGCTTTCGAACTCCATATACTGCGCCAAGAGTAACTCGAACATGGACCAAGAGCTGCTTCCATAACCGATGTGTGAGGGAAGTACTTTGCTTTTAAAACTCTTGCTAAGAGCGAGTTTTCATTATGCAGGATTCTCCATATCTGTTTACCCAGGAGAGCATCATTAAAAACCGTTAAATCTCGAAAACCCATTCCCCCTGAACTCTTGGGCTGGCACAAGGCATCCTAGTTTTTCCAGTGAGTTTTTCGTTTAGAAGTACTTGACCCCCACCAGAATCTGGCCATCACTGAATGAATGTCATTAATTAGGCTAGCCGGGAGTTTATAGATGCTCATAACATATGCTGGGATTGCTTGTAAAGCAGCCTTGATTAGGGCCTCCTTTCCCCTTTTGATAGGATCTGCTCCTTATATCCTCGGACTTTCTTCCACACTCGATCTTTTATACCCTCGAAAACTACTTTTTTCGATCTGCCTATTATAGTTGGTAGGCCAAGGTATTTGTTATGGTCGTTAACTATTTTCATATTCAATATCGATCCAATGCCCCTCTTTGCATCGTTAGAAACACCTTTGCTAAAAGATACCTCCGACTTAGAGAAATTAATTTTTTGCCTGGAAACCGCTTCGTATTTTTTGAGAATATCAACAATGACTGTGCATTCCTGTCGGGTGGCTCTAGTGAAACGAAGGCTGTCATCTGCAAAAAATAGGTGGGTAACTTCTGGACCCCTCTTGCCTAGCTCGAACCCCATGGATCATCTTTCTCTCCGCTGCTATCTTCATAAGGCCAGAAAAGGCATCAGCAACCAAAATGAAAAGATATGGAGAGATGGGGTCTCCTTGTCTAAGTCCCCTATATGGCTTGACTATATCTGTTGGACTCCCATTAACCATGAAAGAATAGGTGACTGTCGTAACGAAGCTCATCACAGTATCTATCCAAGCCCCTGCAAAACCTAGCTTCACCAACAACTTCCTTAAAAAATTCCACTCCACACGGTCATAAGCTTTACTCATATCAAGCTTCATAGCTGTTGAACCTCTCCTTCCTGACATTCTTTTTTTCATAGTATGGAACAGCTCTAGAGCAATTAGGGCATTGTCTGTGATGAGCCTTTTTGGAACAAAGGCACTCTGATTTTCTGAAATAAGATCGTGAAGGAGTGGCTTGATCCTGTTCACAACTGATTTTGAAGCTATCTTGTAGATAATGTTGCATAAGGATATTGGCCTGAAGTTGGAGATCTCTGAAGGATTTTTTACCTTAGGAATAAGGGCAACTCTTGTTATGTTGACGTCCTGGATAGAGACTCTACCAGCGATGATATCATTAATATACCTCGTGACTTTGTCCCCTACTACTTTTCAATAGCGCTGCTAGAAGATGGCATGAAGGCCGTCTGGTCCGGGTGCTTTGAACGGAGCCATTTGAGAGAGAGCTACAAAGATTTCTGCTTTTGAATAGGGTCTTAACAACCTTTGGTTCATCTCAGGAGATACCAATTTTTCCACACCTTCGAGAGCTTGGTCAGCTGCCTCCACTGTGATATTAGACGAAGTAAACAAATTGCTAAAGAAATCAGTTGATATCAGTTCGAGGTCCTTTTGATCGACCTTCCAGTTTCCATTGGAATCATGCAATCCAGACATATAATTCTTCTTTTTCCTCTGGGAAGCTTTGTGATGGAAATACTTCGTGTTTCTGTCCCCATTTCTAATCTGTGAAGCCCTCGATCTAATGTACCAATATGCTTCATTCCTCTCGAGAAGTTTATCCAGATTGGATTCAAGGGCCACACACTCTTCCATATCCACGGTAGAGGTGCATCGAAGGCGACTTGCAGCAAGAAGTCTTTCAGCCTCTCTAATCTTTTTTTCCAGGTTTTCTACTTTTTCATCTCCCCATGCTGAGAGGTCTTTTCGAACCATATCCAACTTGCTAAGAATGTCTGATTGCCCTGCTCTGCTCCACGCTTCTTTGATTACATCTTCAATCCCAGATTCTAAGAGCCAACTTGTTTCAAATTTAAAGGATTTATCTCTCTTAACTGATGACTTTCGAAAGGGTTCCGTTCTTAAGAGAATAGCAGCGTAAACACCCTAAGCGTTTAAACATTCATGAAATCTCTGCAATACAATGATCAGTAAGCCCCAACGCCGCATCCTCATAGCAGTAACACAAGCACGTCGATCAACAGTATTGAAACCAAATCATGATATGTTTCTAGTCGCTAGATTTCTGGTGTGGAGGATCCTCTGTAGGGGCAACCACAGAGCATACTTTCCTTAGACCATATGCAAACCACCATAACAACGTCGGGTCGTCGTGAAGAATAAGGAATCAACAAATCTACGGCTAGTCCTAAACACCTTACACCTTCCCCTTCTTTTTCATCATCCCGTAGTTCTTTTAGTTCATCTAAGTCTAAAAATAATTTTCTATATACTGTAGATTATCATAAAGAAGATAGTAAAATCCCTATTACTGAACTTCCTTTACTTAACCCTTATAAAACATTCACCAAAAAACACAATCCTGTCTCTCGTGTAGTAAAGCACGTTCTCTCGCCTAGCAGAGCAATTGAAGCTAAGGAGCTTGTACTAGCATCTAAGCTAGAACAAGTACCTATTCCCTCTACTGAAGCAGAACAAGTCTTTCCGATCCAACTAGGAGAAACATTGCCAGCCCAGTGGCATGCTCATGGTTATACTCATCTCCACTTTGGAGCTGTCAGAATGGCTTTAACTCTTCATGGAAGAAAATGTTTACCAGTAGTTGCAAGGATGGCGCTTTTAGACACACGGTTTGAACAATATGCTCATGCATGTATTACTAATGTTCAGACTACACTCAATGTTGGTAGGGTGTTTATAACACTGTTTCCAAACTTCAATATGAGGCTTGATGACCCTCATATCTATGACAATCTCAAGGTTCAACTACAGATCGTTGGAGCACCCCAAGTGGAAGGAACTTACGCAGCCACTCTCCACTATCAAATGGCCTACAGAGTTCAAAATCACTCATTTGATCTCAGCCTTCCTAGAGAAACAGATAAGCTCTATTTCTCGAAATAGATGCCCAGTCAAGTTCATCATGCATCCACGTGCCTAAGCAGATTCCAAAAGATGAGCTAGTGAAACTTCTTCCAGAATCATGGGTGACACATTATGAGAAAATTCAAAAAGATAATCAGCCCATACATTCGGTCAAATCATCTTTCTTCAAAAAGAAGGATGGGGCAGTGGAGATTGTTTTCAAAAAAGATGACTCATCATCTTCGTCAAATGCATCAATTTTCTCTTCGGAGATCAACATGATCGAAGATACATCGCTAAATATTCCCATTCATTCCTTTGATGCAGAAGGAAAGCCCAGTTATGAATTCAAAGATAAAGATGGTCATATTTTCTGGGGGATATGCAATTGTAAAGCATGTCTTGAAGATCAATGGGATGATGATGATGATGACTACTCATCCAAAAAGCATAATAAGAAAATGTCTTTGCAAAGGATTCTCCAAGAACGTTATGAAAAAGGAGATCCAGAAGTTGGGCTCTTAGGAGAAGCATCAGGCAAATTTGACTACTATGTCCTTTACTCTAAGAGACCACATGAGTGTAACATGTTGCAACCATCTTCATATGACGACGATTTTCCTCCACTAAATTTTGAACAGAACAAGATTTCTCATGCGTGGAAAATTGAAAATCCAATAGCTAGGAATCCAGATGGTTCAAGCAAGCAAATTACACCAGCAGAGGCAACGATAAACTGGGAGTCTGAGAATGCTGTAGCTCAAAACAGAATTTTAAATCAGATAATGGACAATGGTGAAAAAGCTTGATAATTGTCTATCAGCAATCTCAAGTGCAACATCACAACTTCAAGGCAAGATTAATGCTCTTCACCATGAACTCATGCAGTTAGCGGTAACTGTCTCTATAAATTCACCCTTGTTAGCTCAAAAGGAAGCGGAACTAAAATCCTTAAAAGCTCATCTACACTCTATCCAGACCCAAAAACCCTACACTGGCTATTATGAGGCTCCATCATTCTCCTCTTATTTACCACCCTTACCAAATTATTCCCAGCCTCTTGCTACTTTCTCACCATATGAACATAATCCACTTAATAGTGCAGCCTTTCTGCCTATTAAACAACCTGAAGTACCACAATCATCAAAGAAAAAGCCAGAAAAATCCCCAGTTAGGGAATCTCTTACAAATGAGCAAATCCAGCCATCCTCTTCCCAATCAATGGTGCACAATCCAATATCATCTTTTCTGAATAAGATGGCAACTCAATCTCAACCACGAGAAAAACAAACTTCTCTATGGCAAATCTGTGAAGAAGATTCAGAAAGTGATAACATGTCTCTAGAAATCCTCATGGTCGGTCAAGAAGGCCAAGAAACTGATGAGCCTACTGTAGAAGAAGAAGAAACTTTCACTCAAGGCCATCAAGAGACAGAGCAATCAAACTCAACTTTATTCCAGAATGATCCAGCAAAAGGATTCTCTTTTGACAATGTCTCTCCTTCAAAATGGCGGGATAAAATTTATGAGATGCATGCATGGTGTACATCAGAATTACTCCAGCCAGGAGCTACCATGCCCTCTGTAGTAGATAAATTTGTAGCAAAATTTCATGGCAGATTGAGGCAGTGGTGGATTGCTCTGGGAACTTACAGGCAGCTGATCGTTAAGCAAAGTCCAAATGTAGATGCCTTGATTATGCATGTCCATAATGAATTCCTTGGAGCATGGGATCATTACACAAATCAAGAACGAGAAGAGTACTTAAGTATGAGATGTTGTTCTTACAAAAGAAAGGATCTGGAAACCCATTATGAAAGGATGTCCAAGCGATTCTACGCTATCAACGACATCAATGATGTCAACCTAAAGTAGACATTCCTTAATTCTCTTCCAGAACCTCTAGGAAATGAGACATTCAGACTCTTGTAGATAAAGAATCTTCCCATTAATAGTACTTCTATTGGAGAGCTTTACCAGAATGTGTTGCTCGCTTTGGAAAAATTATGTAACCAGAAGAAGTTCTTAAAGCAGATAGAAGAGCAAAGTAAAAATCTCGGATCAGCATGTGATCGGAATGACCTTCAAATCAAATGTGGAAAAGGCAGCTCTTGCTCATGTGGGAAGAAGAAAGATAAGTTTTCCAAGAATTTTTCCAAGCTTGCCAAGTTTCGTAAGAAAGCAGGGAAAAACTATTTCTCAAAAAAGAAGAAATGGAAGTTTCTTCGAAAAAAGAAAGGAAACACTAAATCATCCAGATGCTATGTATGCAGGTAGAAAGGGCATTTTGCTAAAGATTGCCCTGATAAAGAAAAGATCTCCAAACTTATAGAGAAGATTTCTCAAATTGAAGATATCGCATATGATGATTTGGAGTCACTATTCTCACTGGATGAAGAACCAGGTCCAGACACTATATTGGCCCTTGGAACAGATCTTTCTGATTCAACAGAAGAATCTGATGAAGATGATGTGGTGCTATTTGATGACATCTTTACTTTAGAAGAAAATTTCTTATGCCAGTCATCGCCTTCAGCCAAGATACACATCTTTCCTGGCAAATGGGATAAACCAATCCCCGTCATAGCATTTTTTGATACAGAAGCAACATCATCCATCATGAAGCCAGACATCTTACCGAAAGAATACTGGAACAAGTGCCATCGATCTTTTCATGCAGCAAATGGTGATAGTTTCATCATAACCTTGATAAGCAAGCCTATCAATATTCAACTTTTTCCAGGGTATGTGATAAAACATCAAATCTACGGTTCAAAATTGCCTGGAAAAGATCTTCTCATTGGGTTTGATATCCTACACAATCTGAAGAGGGTATCATGGAGTAAAGAAGGACTCAAGCACAAAAATCATTTGTTGCCTTGGACTAAGACTCCACATCTATATTCCGTAGAGATCTTATCAATAATCAAGGAAGAGATAGTGAGATCTTCATGTGCAGAAAGTCATACAGATTTTTTGCAGAAATGTTCTCACCCGCTATGGAAAAATCCTGATTTCCTTGTTCATTTACCGTTCAAGAAAAATGAAGACATCAACCCAACAAAGGCAAGTCACAAAGGAATGAATCCAGATCATTATGCTCTTGCGATCAAGGAAGTTGACCAGTTGCAGCAAGAAGGTTTAATAGAAAGCACAAAATCGCAATGGGCTTGTGAATCTTTCTACGTGAACAAAAGATCTGAGCAAACAAGAGGGAATTAAGGTTGGTTATCAACTATCAACCTCTAAATCATTTCCTAGAAGACGACAAGTTTCCTTTTCCAAAAAGAGAAGTTTTATTCCAGAAACTACCTCGGGCCAAGATCTTTTCAAAGTTTGATCTAAAATCAGGTTTCTGGCAAATTGGGATTCATCCAGATGAATGACCAAAGACTGGTTTCTGCATTCCAGAAAGACACTATCATTGGACGGTGGTACCTTATGGGTTAAAACCCGATCCATCACTATTCCAGAAGGCCATGTCTAAAATCTTCCAACCAATCATGGACAGTGCTCTAGTCTACATTGATGATATTCTATTATTCTCAGTAGATATTGACTCCCATCATACTCTTCTAACGGAGTTTCATGACTTAGTTAAAAGTTATGGAATTATGCTTGCAGAAAAGAAGATGATTATTGGTGCAACAGATATTGATTTTTTAGGAATGCATATCTCTGAGGGTCAGTATCAACTACAACCACATATCGCCACTCAGTTGGATCATTTCCCAGATGAAAATTTAACATTCAAGCAAGTTCAGCAGTTCTTGGGAATTGTCAACTATATGGCTGATTTCATCCATGATTTGGTCAAGTACAGGACTCCTCTTACAAATCAGTTAAGGAAGAATGCCCCGCCATGGAATCAGGCATGCACTGATGCAGTTAGAAAATTAAAGTCCTTAACAAAGAATCTCCCTTCTTTAAAGATTCCTTCCACTGGAAAAAGGATTCTGCAGACAGACGCAAGTGATACATTCTGGGGAGTAGTTCTTCTCGAAGAAGAAAATGGGGAAAGACAGATATGTGGATACAAGAGTGGAGCTTTCAAGAGCGGAGAACTTCACTATCATTCCACTTACAAAGAAATTCTTGCAGTCAAAAGAGGAATTGAAAAATTCCAGTTTCATTTAGTGGGACAGCATTTTCTTATCGAAATGGATATGTCAGCATTTCCAAAAATGTTGCAATTCAAGCAGAAGATGTTGCCTCAAGCTCAGCTTCTCAGATGGGCAAACTGGTTTTTACAATGGAAGTTTGAAGCAAGACATATCAAAGGAAAAAATAATTTCCTTCCAGATTTTCTGTCCAGAACTCAAAGGACGATAGCGCCTACATTTCCACTTATATATTCAATCCAGGCCGAAGATCTTCTGCCACATGTTCAAGATAAGGTACTCCTGTATACTCTGAAAAATGGCTTATGCTAATCTGTTAGCTTTCCAAAAGATTTATATCAGGAGATACAGTTTATCTAAAGGTCCTCTTATGAATCTTCCCCTTCATCCATCATTTCCATTCGTAACGATTCTCGGGATGAATACGAGATTCACATGGCATTTTCCAAAAGAGGCATATATGTTCTTATGGTATTTTGTTGAGGTATGTCCATTTGGAATGATATTGGATAAGTATAGCCTCCTCCAGTATTTGGCATTAGTTGATGTAAGGCCAAGGAAGAAGAAGCATAAGCAGCTCTATAAATGGTTAGCCCTTTTTGGAAACTCGGAATTTTGGAGAAGCAACCTAAGGCCAGAAGGAAATAGCACAAATGGAGTTCGAGAGCAACGTTACATTTTTATCCAGTTTCAATGTGCTAGAAGACTCATCACTGAAGAAGATGGACTCGTCATTGATAAAAGGTACTCTTGTACATTTTATCATCATGAAGTCTATTCTACACAATGGCCCGGAAGTCAACATAAGGCCCAAATATGTGAAGACAACAACATTCAGCCCAATATGGTTCCAGCAGGCTTACCACAAGATTATTGGACTAAGCCACATGCTCTCCCCCAGCAGTATTTGACAGAAATTCAAGATTGTCAATTCAGTTTAAAGTGGGAAGCTTTAACTACAAATCCACATGACCCTGATCACCCAGATATCAGGCTCCACAAAAGACCACCCCAAAGGTTCTACAAAAAGCTTCCAGGACAAGATTGTCATATTCTTATCTCCTCAGGAAGTGAAGAGAGCAGTGAAAGTGAAAGCAGCGATGAAGACATGACATGGAGCCAGGACCCTTTTTCGATAGGGGGGGAGAAGGAATATTAAGCTTTATAAAAGTTGTTTGTATGCTTGTGATAATTATGTTTAAAGAATAAAGTTGTACAATCGACAATCACTTTATCTGATGTGACGATGGGCCCAGAGTGTACCCGGCATCAATAATGTGAGACGCGTGTGTGGTGTGTAAGTTAGCTTCGTTAGTAAGTTTGTCTAGAAGCGTATTCTATAAGCTTCTAGTGGTGTGTAAAGTAAGATTCTTATCTGATAAGATAAGGATACGTGTCAAGTGTGTCTTGTAAGATTTCTGTAGAAGTGTGTCGAGTAAGCTTCCCCAGTTGGCTATAAATTGGGAAGCCTTGTATCAGTTTAAGGCATCCTAGCCTTAGACATATTTCTCAGTAATAAACTTGTGTGTTCATATATCTCTCTGAGTGTTCTTCTACTTCTTGTATATACTTTCCTTCCAGTTCTAATCTTCTTGTTGTTGTAACCTCCTTAGTGGTTGTACCTCTTTCCGTAAGTTGTAACCATTGATGTTTAGTGAGGTGTTGCAATTGGAAGTTTGGGAAGGTATTACACCATTCCGAGTTGGCTACATACCTGTCCAACCTTTCTTGAATTCGGTTTTCTGCATTTTTACCTCGATCCCAAGTAAAACCAGGCCCTGAATATCCTTGGTCTCAAAGGCAACCATCATCTAGAGAATCTCAAAAATTATGAATTAATCTTTGGTCTCTGGGGACTCCTCCTTCCTTTTCCTCATTACTGAGGATTTCGTTAAAGTCCCCCCTATGAGAAGAGGCAGGGTGGACGCAGAGCATAATTGTCTCATTAGTTCCCAGGTCTTTAGTTTTTCCGCTGTTGAAGCCCACCCATAAATACCAATGAATCTCCAAGAACCCCTCCCTTCCGTCTTAATATCCCCACAGATATGGTGCCCAGACAATGAAACTAAAGAAAAATCGATATCGTCTTTCCAGAAAATCCCCAGACCACCTGAACGACCACAACTATCCACACCTAAAGCGTTATTACAACCCAGCTTCCAACGAACATCTATTACATTTCTACTTTGAATCATAGTTTCCGACAAGAAGATGATGTCGGGGCAAAGGTTGTTGTTCCATCTCTAGAGAGCCCGAACTGATCGAAAGTTGCCAATTCCTCGACAGTTCCAACATAGGATTTTCATTGTTTTTCACGGGACTGGTCGTTGCCAGCGCCCGCTACTTTGCTTTTGGTATCCTTTTGAACAAGAGATAACGTCCTTCTTACTTTGCCTGTTCTATCTCTGTTATCTGATCCCATCGAGGTTTCAACATCTTCCACATAAGCCCTCTTTCTTGTTAATGCTGAACCCTCTGTTTGCACCTCATCTTCAATTTGCATCCCATCTTTTGGAACTGAGTTGTCGCCCCTGATGATTCTTTTCCAATTCCCGCTATTATTCCTTGTGTTGATGCCCACCATCTCTGTAACTGTCTCTGACCTCTCTACCCTTGCCTTCGGGTTCTGAGGCTCTTCCATCTGATGATTTTCTTCTCCCTTGTCGATGGTAGTTAGATTGCCCTGTTCCGAGACTGTACTATTTTTCTCTGCTGCACCTGTTTGCGCCATGACCAATTCTGGCTTCTTTGCACTGTCCATGTGTTCGAATAGAGTCTTTTTTGCAGCACTTGGAGGGCCTAGGGGAACTGCTTCCTTGTCATTGTACCTTACCCAGCGCTCTTCTTTCTTACTTCTTAAGCTCTCCATCCATACTTTCTCATTCTCTGATACACTAAATGATTTTCGCATCCTCCTAATTGGCGAAGCAACCATAAACGGGCCATATTGATACACCATCTCTTGACCATCTTCCAAGCCCATAATATTTGAGCAGTCACGATCGGTATGGCCTAGTCTTCCACAGAAATAGCAGAAGTCTCCTAGTATTTCGTACTTGAAACCTACCCATTTTGTGGCATCTTGTCCTACTCTGACCTTAATACCTCTAGGTAAAGGCTTGCTAATATCCATGTTGATTTTATCTCTCATAAACATCTCCCAACCAACTGGGTCTGAATCATCGAACTTGATATATCCTCCTAATTTCTCCCCAATTACAGACGCGAAGTTTGCATTTCATTTACCAAAGGGGACATCTAACAGCCTTACCCAGAATGGAGTTTATTAAATTTATTTTTTTGTTACAAATTCTTGTAGCCTCTATATTTCAGTTGAAGTTATTTATATTTTAAATTTTAAAAAATAAAGGATTCCAGTTGAAATATTTGGTTTGATATGGTTTTGTATGGCCAATTCGAATATCAAAAAGGGTCTTCTGCCATACCCTGAATTTGTTTTGACCCCTCCCTCTTAAGAAGCCTTTTGGTTTAAATCCCCTGATCTTAAAAGGCCACCTTGTGAGCCAAAGAGATCTTCTCTCCATTAGTCCTTCGATAAAAGTTCCTTGTTCCTTTATTTATTTATTTTTGGTTAGAAGCAATCTTGTTAATAGTCTTTCTAATTCTTTTTTAAATGTCCTGCTTTGAAGATGTTGGCACTGCCTGCAACTGCATGTCTGCATGTGATGACTGCTCGGACATCATTCTAAGCCTCATAATAAAATTATAGAATTTGAAATTCTTAATCCTTAAATGTAGCTTTCATATTGTAAAAATCCTTAAATTTATTCCAATTCGTTTGCCCAAGTTTATTGGTCTGCGATTTATACATGACGAAGAAGCATCAGCAATTGTGCCACTCCTTCCTAACATCAAGTATTCAATTCTAAGGGTCAGGGAGATTGATTTTGAGAAGAAAAACCTGATTGTTATATTGGAAGGCTGCGAACAGCTTGTGAAGCTTGATGTTTGGAACTGCATTGCTTTTAATGGGAACGATGAGGAAATGCTAAAGCTGGCTTCTGCAATCACTAACTTTCGTTTTGAAGGTTCTATAGTCGAGCAGCCTATGGATGACTGACGATGTTTCTGATACTTCTGATGAATATGACTATAGTGTTGATTATTCGGATGATTATGGTACTTCTGATGAATTTGTCTGTAGTGATTTTAATATTGACTAAGAACTTGCATTTTATTTGTGTAACCTTAAAACTTGAATGAAATAGTATAAACTTTTCGCTTGATTTATTTCATCCGAACATTGGGACTGTAAGGGCCAGGTGACAAGCAAACTGCTCTGAACTGAACTGAGTTTTATCGAATACGTAAACCAGAGGTTAGTTCGTTTCTGAAACATACAAGAATGATTGTGTTAGGAATCTGCCCAATTCTCGGCGAATGCGGAAGCGATTTGGTAAATATGTATGCTTAGATCCCACAAATATACATGATAGTAATGAAGCAACAAACCAACAATACAGTAAAAGAGACAAGAGATTTAACGTGGTTCGGCCCAGCCTACATCCACGAGAGCAACAACTTCACACTAGATAAAAGAGATTACAATATCCGGGTATCCAGCCCCTGAATTTTATACATAAATTCAGCCCTACAATACCTATTATATGTATATCCCCAACTCACTGAAGTGTTTATCTCAAAACCTCCCCCTATCACTGTTTCCCGACAACCTTTCCTTCTCTCCCTCTCCCAACCCGGACAGTGCCACACAACCTGATAGAAAGACCCCTGCAGCGGAACCACCTCTGATGGCTGCAATCAGATCCAAGTACCCTAAGGAATAGTTTGGGCATGAGGACCTTCTATCCCGACACTTCCTGAAAGCGGGCTAAACGGCTCTCCTACTAGACGACTATCTAGCAGCTATATAGAAAGAAGAGAGAATTATGGTGTATTTGATAATGAAGGAGGAGAGGGATATTTATAGGTGATATAAGATGTGGTAGGTATGGTAGGTGTAGTGTGAATATGGAAATATACTATACATTTGGTAGGCATAAATTGTAGGCTACCTAACAATCTCCCCCTATTTCCAAACTCACAGCTCTTCACTTGCACTCCATACCTGCGCCCTGTTGGCACAACTCCAACTTTTCCTTATTTCGTATCATTCCCTACGACAAAACTCCTCCCGAGTCCAAGACTCCAAACTATAACCTAGTTTGCACATTCATTCTCGAATGCCCACCTGCTATACGCATAAGTAGGGCTGAGCAAAAAATCGAATTGAAACCGAAACCGAACCGCAACCGACGAAAACCGAACCGAAAAAATCGAAATCGAAACCGATCCGGTGGTTGCGGTTTGTAATTTATAAAAACCGAGACTTTCGGTTCCGGTTCCAGCTATAGGTTAAAACCGAACTGATTAAAACCGAAATCGAATCGATTATTAAAATAAATAAATATATAATTTTAATTTATATAATTTACACATATTATTAGTTATCTATCATTTTATTATCTACTGACTAAGACTTGATAAGTTGATAGTATTCAGCCCTTTATCAATATTCAGTTGGCCCAATCCATACTACACAACACAGTACATAGACATAGTCCATGTCCATTACTGATTTTAATTTATATCAAATTTACAATTTCACTAATTTGACCAAGGGTGATTTTTAAAAAAAAAGTATAAACTGAATGTCATTGTGATAACATTTATACTTGTCGAATTTCCCCAACGCAGAACTCCTTCAGTTCCCACAATTTTAATGAATTTCTTGTGTGTACCTCTTTTTCCTTCTCTGGTGTGTTTCCAGACAATAGCACCTCCCAGAACAAGGTCACAAGTTTTGCATTATTTAATTAACTTCAAGGTCATATGGTTTTTTATTTTCATCCGGTTTTTAAACCGAACCATTTCAAACCGAACTGAGGTTTTAAAACCGAATCCGAACCGGTGGTTGCGGTTTTCAATTTTAAAAATCGGGATATATGGTTTTGGTTTCGGTGTTACCCTAAAACTGGACCGAACCGGCCCATGCTCTACCCTACGCACAAGTGTACCATTGACCTCTATTTGTCCAACTACATATATGTGAAGCAATCTGTTGTATACACACATACTCACTTGATTCACGTCGGCCAATCCCATATGTAGTCCATCACACACGCAAGTGTGACTATCACACAAACAAGTGTGACCATCAATCTTTCATTTACTCCCCAACTGCATATCAAACAAATCCATCTGTTGCATGGTTCAATGCTCACTTGATTCGTGTTGATCGATACCCATGTGCAACTGCAACAAACCAACTACTCGTTGATGTCGTGGAAGCCCTTCGACCAAGCATCCATCAAAGCAGTCTTTGCACCATCATCTAGACTGGAAGGCAATACAACCGCAGCAGTATCCTTCAAGTCACTCTTCCCTCGTGCAGGAGATAACCAGATTTTCGAAGTTCCAATACGTTCTGGCCACGTATTAATCAGACGATATATTCTCCCACGTAGGTCTCCTTTCATCCGAACCACACGGCCTCTTTTGATATTCATAGCTCCCCTACTACAGAGCATTTGTAGCCTTCTGAAGCTAACCGACCTACGGATATTATATTCTTCCTCAGCTTAGGCACATATCTTACCCCGTTCAAGCTGCGAACTATTTCATCGAACATTTTGATTTTCACAATTCCAATCCCCTTGATCTCACAAGTAGATCCATAAGCCAAAGAAACTGTTTCATTCTTTGTATTTTGGAATTTGTCAAAATGCCCCCTCTCGGAACATACATGGTAAGATGACCCTGAGTCTAATATCTATTCTTCTGGAGAACTAGTGCCTCGATTGAAGACGGTGCAAACATCTTCACAATCGAGAGTAACCATAGCCAATGATGCATCTGGATCCTTCTTATTAAGAAGACAATTCGGCCTAATATGACCCCACTCCTTGCAACCAAAGCACTGCATGCCCTTTTCACTGTATCTGGATTTACCCCTACTATTGGTAGATCCTCTCACAGCACCCCTTCCTCTATTATTTTGACTATGCAAAGTCAAAACTGTCATTTCGTCCTTATCACCATCCTGGTTCTTCCTTCCAGCATTTGGCAAAAGTGCTGACTGAACCTCCTCCATTTTTAACGTGTCCTTTCCGTACAAAATGGTTATGACCAAATGATTGAATGACTCCGGAAGCGAAGTAAGAAGAATAAGGGCCTTATCTTCTTCCTTCAATTTTATATCAACCTTTTCAAGTTGATCAACAATACCATTAAACACATTCATGTGCTCAATAACATTGCCTTGAGCTGCCATCTTCAGCTTGTATAACTCGCACTTCAGATTTAACTTTGTAGTCAAATTCTTCCCGAGATACAATATCTCCAACTTTGACCATAATTCCTTCGGTGTGCTTTCGTCAACAACATTATTGATAATGTTATCAGCAATGCATAGTCTGATGGTACTCATGCATTGCGACTCAGCATCCTCCCAATCTTCATCGCTCATCTTTGTTGGTTTTCCCTCCTTCCTCTTCAAAGCCCTTGCTAGCTTCTGTTGGGTTAGGATGTCCTTTACCCTTCTCTGCCAAAGAGTAAAACTTCCTTTACCATCATATGGAGTCACCTTGAATCCTCCAATACTTGTCATGATCTCCGTTTGCACACACAAACCAATCTAAGCAACTAAATCAATTGGCCAGGTAATTGTAAGAAACAATAGGAGCACTTCCATCAAAACGGTGCCTAATTAGACAACCACTTTTCTTAACGACTTTCCTTCGGCACCAATAATTTAGACACAACTAGCTCTGATGCCAATTGTTAGGAATCTGCTCGATTCCCGGCGAATGCGGAAGCGATTTGGTAAATATGTGTGCTTAGATCCCACAAATATACGTGATAGTAATGAAGCAACAAACCAACAATACAGTAAAACAGACAAGAGATTTAACGTGGTTCGGCCCAGCCTACATCCACAAGAGCAACAACTTCACACTAGATAAAAGAGATTACAATATCCGGGTATCTGGCCCCTGAATTTTATACACAAATTCAGCCCTACAATACCTACTATGTATATCCCCAACTCACTGAAGTGTTTATCTCAAAACTTCCCCCTATCACTGTTTCCCGACAACCTTTCCTTCTCTCCTTCTCCCAACCCGGACAGTGCCACACAACCTGATAGAAAGACCCCTACAGCGGGACCACCTCCGATGGCTGCAGTCAGACCCAAGTACCATAAGGAATAGTTTGGGCACGAGGACCTTCTATCCCGATACTTCCTGAAAGCGGGCTAAACCGGCTCCCCTACTAGACGGACAATCTAGTAGCTATATAGAGAGAAGAGAGAATTATGGTGTATTTGATAATGAAGGAGGATAGGGGTATTTATAGGTGATATAAGATGTGGTAGGTATGGTAGGTGTAGTGTGAATATGGAAATATACTATACATTTGGTAGGCATAAATTGTAGGCTACCTAACAATCTCCCCCTATTTCCAAACTCACAGCTCTTCACTTGCACTCCATACCTGCGCCCTGTTGGCACAACTCCAACTTTTCCTCAATCCGTATCATTCCCTACGACAAAACTCCCCCTGAGTCCAAGACTCCAAACTATAACCTAGTTTGCACATTCATTCTCGAATGCCCACTTGCTATACGCACAAGTGTACCGTTGACCACTATTTGTCCAACTACATACATGTGAAGCAATCTGTTGTATACACACATACTTACTTGATTCACGTCGGCCAGTCCCATATGTAGTCCATCACACACGCAAGTGTGACTATCACACACACAAGTGTGACCATCGATTTTTCATTTACTCCCCAACTGCATATCAAACAAATCAATCTGTTGCATGGTTCAATGCTCACTTGATTCGTGTTGATCGATGCCCATATGCAGCTGCAACACACCAACTACTCGTTGATGTCGTGGAAGCCCTTCGACCAAGCATCCATGCAGCAGTCTTTGCACCATCGTCTAGACTGGAAGGCAATACAACCGTAGCAGTGTCCTTCAAGTCACTCTTCCCTCGTGCAGGAGATAACCAGATTTTTGAAGTTCCAGTACGTTCTGGCCACGTACTAATCAGACGATATATTCTCCCACGTAGCTCTCCCTTCATCCGAACCACACGGCCTCTTTTGATATTCATAGCTCCCCCTACTACAGAGCATCTGTAGCCTTCTGAAGCTAACCGACCGACAGATATTATATTCTTCCTCAGCTTAGGCACATATCATACCCCGTTCAAGCTGCGAACTATTCCATCGAACATTTTGATTTTCACAATTCCAATCCCCTTGATCTCACAAGTAGATCCATCAGCCAAAGAAACTATTTCATTCTTTGTATTTTGGAATTTGTCAAAATGCCCCCTCTCGGAACATACATGGTAAGATAACCCTGAGTCTAATATCCATTCTCCTGGAGAACTAGTGCCTCGATTGAAGACGGTGCAAACATCTTCACAATCGAGAGTAACCATAGCCAATGATGCATCTGGATCCTTCTTATTAAGCGGATAATTCGGCTTAATATGACCTCACTCCTTGCAACCAAAGCACTGCATGCCCTTTTCACTGTATCTGGATTTACCCCTGCTATTGGTAGATCCTCTCACAGCACCCCTTCCTATATTATTTTGACTACGTAAAGTCAAAACCGTCATTCCGTCCTTGTCACCATCCTGGTTCTTCCTTCCAGCATTTGATAAAAGTGCTGACTGAACCTCCTCCATTTTTAACGTGTCCTTTCCGTACAAAATGGTTGTGACCAAATGATCGAATGACTCCGGAAGCGAAGTAAGAAGAATAAGGGCCTTATCTTCTTCCTCCAATTTTACATCAACCTTTTCAAGTTGATCAAAAATACCATTAAGCACATTCATGTGCTCAATAACATTGCCTTGAGCTGCCATCTTCAGCTTGTATAACTCGCGCTTCAGATTTAACTTTGTAGTCAAGTTCTTCCCGAGATACAATGTCTCCAACTTTGACCATAATTCTTTCGGTGTGCTTTCGTCAACAACATTATTGATAATGTTATCAGCAATGCATAGTCTGATGGTACTCATGCATTGCGACTCAGCATCCTCCCAATCTTCATCGCTCATCTTTGTTGGTTTTCCCTCCTTCCTCTTCAAAGCCCTTGCTAGCTTCTGTTGGGTTAGGATGTCCTTTACCCTTTTCTGCCAAAGTGTAAAACTTCCTTTACCATCATATGGAGTCACCTTGAATCGTCCAATACTTGCCATGATCTCCGTTTGCACACACAATCCAATCCAAGCAACTAAATCAATTGGCCAGGTAAGTGTAAGAAACAATGGGAGCACTTCCGTCAAAATGGCGCCTAATTAGACAGCCACTTTTCTTAACGACTTTCCTTCGGCACCAATAATTTAGACACAACTAGCTATGATGCCAAATGTTAGGAATCTGCCTGATTCCCGGTAAATGCGGAAGCGATTTGGTAAATATGTATGCTTAGATCCCACAAATATACGTGATAGTAATGAAGCAACGAACCAACAATACAGTAAAAGAAACAAGAGATTTAACGTGGTTCGGCCCAGCCTACATCCACAAGAGCAACAACTTCACACTAGATAAAAGAGAATACAATATCCGGGTATCCGGCCTCTGAATTTTATACACAAATTCAGCCCTACAATACCTATTATGTATATCCCCAACTCACTGAAGTGTTTAGCTCAAAACTGTTGGGCCACGCAACACCCATTAACTCCACATTAGTATGATATTGTCCGCTCTGGGCTGTGGTCACGCCCGCACGAATTTGTTTTTGGGCTCCTCCCAAAAGGCCTCATACTAATGGAGTTGTTTTGGCTGCTTATATTTAAGATAATTCTTCTTTATCTTATCGATGTGGGACTTGAATTGACACCCATTCTACAATCTCCCCTCAATCCAAGAACCACCAATCTTTTTGACTCTTATACCGCCGTTTTTCATCTGTGGCTCCTCATCTTGCGGGACACGCCGCCCGACCACCTCAGTATGAGGAAGACTTTCGACACAAGCCGTCCAAGATCTCCAACCGCAATTCTGGAGAGCCTCCGACACCACACCACTTGCAGCCCGCAACCCCAGGATCAACTTCTTAACCATCGGCTCTGATACCACTTGTTGGGATCGCATCCACTATAGATCAACGTTAATCAAAAACAATAACAAACACGAAAGTAAAGAACGCAACAAATTAACGTGGAAACCCATCAAGGGAGGGTAAAATCACAAATCCACTAAATATGAATGTATTACAAGATTGGAGTCGCTCCCTCACTCAACACTCTTGAATACAATCACCTCACCTTAATTACAAAAGCTCTCTCTTGTGTATCACACACAACTCTCTAACTTTTGCAATACTACAAAACTCCTACAAATATCTATATTTATAGGCACCACAAATATTCTAATCCTATTCTATATCAAATCCTATTTATGACAATTACCATCTTTTCTTATCTTGGATAGAAATCCTTCCACAATTAATATTCTTACCAAGGATAAAAATTACCTCAATTATCACAAAATAGAATTCTGCTCATAATAGGATTCTTAACTTAATTAGGAATTCGGGGCGGACCCCAACAAATCCTCCCTCGGCTCGAATTCCCTAATACCTCAACCAATTCCGAGAATCTTACCTTTTTCTCGGTCTTCATCGTCGTTGCTTCCCCAACTAAACAATAGATGTTCTTCTTATTCATCACCCATTGTAGAATTAAACGTTTTCCATTATACACCTTGCAACTTCGCCCTCGTCCAACGAATCTGTACCCGCGTGATGCCAACACACTCAAAGACAACACATTCTTTGACGCATCTGGTACGTATCCCACATTGAGAGCTTTCTTGATCGTACCATCATGGAGTTTAAAATGAACAGTTCCAACTCCTTGAACCTTCATCTTCTCATCATTCCCCACAATGATATTACCAAGAATTTCATCAGTGCATAAAGTCTCAAACATCGCTCGATCTCTACATATATTCATGGAAGCAGCGGGATCCATCACCTACTGATTTATTCTTCACCGAACCAGGAACATTATCCTCACTCGCCATCAAAAACTCTCCATCCTCGATCACATGTGTAGAGTTCGCATCATCATCTTTGTTCTTTCCCTTCATCTACATAAAGGATTTCAGATCTTCTTTAAAGCTTGGACAGAACATTCGCATATGACCTGTTTCACCACAATAATAGCACTCAACAGTGCTCATATCCTTCTTATTCGGCCGAGATTTACTTCTTCCTTGTAGGTCATTGCGACTGCGACTCCTCCCTCTTTCAGCACTTTGGATAGCTAAAACTGCCTCACCACTTTGAGAAACAGCATCCTTTGTCATCCTCTCATTATCTCTTAAAGCCTTTAACACATCATCAAGCGTAAGAGTTGTCCTCCCTACTAACAGCGTCTACTTCAAATACTTGAAGGAACTCAGCAACGATGACAACAGCAACAGTGCTTGTTCCTCGTCTTTCATCGGCTCATCAACATTAGCCAGATGACATACCAGCTGATTAAAACAACTAATGTGATCATGGAGACTACCTTCTTCATCCAGTTTTAAAGAGTACAACTCCATCTTCAAATTAAGTCGGTTGGTCAACGACTTCGACGCATAGATGCTTGCTAACTTGTCCCATATGTCCTTCGGTGTCGACTCCTTCAACACGTTATACCTCACCTCGGGTGCAAGTGCCAGCCTGATTGTACTCACCGCTCTATTCTGGATTTTTGCCCAATCTGCATCACTCATATCTTTTGGCTTCTTCTCCTCTAAGGCATCATCAAGTCCTTGTTGAATTAACACATCCTTGACGGTTAACAACCACATAGTAAAATCCGTCTTCCCATCATACTTGGGTGCATCAATCCTTAGCGACTTTAGATCCTCCATCAAGCCAAGAAAAAATCAACTCACGACCAACTAACAACGCGCAAATTACTTCGTGATTGCCTTCTCTTTAACGTCGAATCTACTTTTCGAACCCAAGCTCCTGATACCAGTTTGTTAGGCCACGCAACACCCATTAACTCCACATTAGTATGATATTATCCGCTCTGGGCTGTGGCCACGCCCGCACGGATTTATTTTTGGGCTCCTCCCAAAAGGTCTCATACTAATGGAGTTGTTTTGGCTACTTATATTTAATATAATTCTTCTTTATCTTATCGATGTGGGACTTGGGTTAACACCCACTCTACAAAAACCTCCTCCTATCACTGTTTCCCGACAACCTTTCCTTCTCTTCCTCTCCCAACCCGGACAGTGCCACACAACCTGATAGAAAGACCCTACAGCGGGACAACCTCCGATAGCTGCAGTCAGACCCAAGTACCCTAAGGAATAGTTTAGGCACCAGGACCTTCTATCCCGACACTTCCTGAAAGGAGCTAAACCGGCTCCCCTACTAGACGGACTATCTAGCAGCTATATAAAGAGAAGAGAGAATTATGGTGTATTTGACAATGAAGGAGGAGAGGAGTATTTATAGGTGATATAAGATGTGATAGGTATGGTAGGTATAATGTAAATATGAAAATATACTATACATTTGATAGGCATAAATTGTAGGCTACCTAACAGATTGGTCTCTGCCTTTGCATTTCTCGGCTTACAGAACAACATATACAGTCCACTGTTTATAGAATTTCGAGTGGCAAGATTCCAATCCTATCATAGTCATAGATTCTACTTCTGCATTAATATCCAAACCAGACAATTCAAATTATTCCACCCTCACTAAACTAATGATATTGATTACTTTTGAAACCTAGCGCCTTGGATAGTATTCTTTTTTACCTTACTGCAAAAACATTGATATCATATGAAGTTCTAAATAGATATGGATATAGTTTATTTCAAGGTGTTCTTTTTAGTCTTTTTTGTGTGCCATCTTACCCACAAAACCAATGGAATCATTTTGGTATTGTCTCTTTGTGAAAACAGGATTTTGATTTATTTTTTTCCAACTTTGTGTTCATTGAAGATACAAAATACATGGACCAACAAAATAACAAAAACCTCTAAAAACCATCAAAGAATTAGAACTATGTTGCTTTCGTACGTAAACATCATAAGAAATTATCAAATCAGAGAGAGCTGGAGATGTCCGATTGGCTGCAATTGCAAAGCATCTGTGTTACATTTTGTACTCGATAGATTAAATTATTGCTAAAAGATTCATTACTTGTTTGTTCGGTTGGCAGTTTGGCACTTGGTAGAGATTTCATAGTAGAACAAGGAGAATGACCCTAATCGCTTGCGCACGAATTATCTACTCTCGGAGAATCTTTGTTTTTTTATACTTAAAACACACACCTACCTTATTTTTGACAAGATTCGAATTATTTTTAAGGGAGATACTGTTAGACCAACAAGTCATTAATTACTCTCTTAAAATCTTAAGGTGTTAATAAGAGAACTTTAGACACCCGCTCACTTAAAAGTCGTTTGACTTGGAGATTGGACGAGCACCAAATTAGTTACTTCGTATCCATAATTTTGACTATTGAACTCTACATCAATAGCTCAGATACCATGTTAAATTACTATCTATAATAATTTATCAAACTCTCCTTAAATCTAAAAGTGTATGTTTTATTTTATTTTTTGAAGATGGCGGCATCTGTATGTTAATCTAATAGATACAGTATCTAATATTTCTTATAAATATGTCTATTTCATCACTAGTGCATATACAAATATCAGCATACTAAAAAGTGAACATAGCTATGAAGGCCTGGAATGTACTGTTGTTCACAATCTATTTTCTGTATTTTCCCTCAAGCAATGGTAAGTCCATATGTTTCTTTCTTGTGTTGAACAATTATTTCAGTGTTTCTTGATTTATTCTAGATTATAAAATTACTCTATGGTTATGATTTATGATGCCCATAAACAGCTGCAAATTCAAAGCTTTTCCGGGAGTACATTGGAGCTGAATCTGACTCAGTCAAGTTGTCCGACTTACCTATAAACCCTGATGTTGAATTTCACTTCATCCTTGCATTTGCCATTGATTACACTACCGATACTCTTTCACCGACTGACGGTGTTTTCAACGTTTTCTGGGAAACCAAAAATCTGGGTCCTGACGAAATTGCTGCAATAAAAGATAAGCACTCAAATGTCAAAGTTGCAATTAGCTTGGGTGGAGATACTGTTGGACAAGGAGATGATTATGCATATTTTAAGCCAAAATCTATAAACTCTTGGGTCCAAAATGCAGTTTCTTCACTAACCAAAATCATAAAAAAATACAACATTGATGGAATCGACATTGATTATGAGCATTATGATTCACATTCGAATTTAAATATGTATGTGGAATGCATTGGACAACTAATAACTACGCTTAAAGATAAGAAGGTCATCTCATTTGCTTCCATTGCGCCTTTTGATGATGGAGGGGAAGTTCAAAGTCATTACTTAGCTTTGTGGAGAAAATACGGGCATGTCATCGACTATGTTAACTTTCAGTTTTATGCATATGATAAGCTAAGTGTTCCGCAGTTTCTGCAGTACTATAACCAACAGCTTCATAACTATCAAGGCGGACAGCTTTTAGCTAGCTTCATTATCAAAGGTAATATTGGACTGAAACCCGATGATGGGTTTTTTGAGGCTTGTAAAGAATTAAAAGGACAAGGAAAGCTTGGGGGAATATATGTATGGTGTGCTGATGAATCTAAGGCCAATGGGTTCAAATATGAGAAGACATCTCAAGCATTGTTGGCGTCGTCTTGATCAGAATGCACAGAAGCAGAATCTTGGTGATATTACTGTACAATAAATAATACAAGGGTATGTTAATAATCTGTTTGTTCATTTTATGTGATCGCCAACTCTCCGAATACCGAAACTTTTACAGGGTAGTAGCAGAACGGCCTGTTATACATATACATATCATGTGTTAATAGTTGTTTCATTTATATGGCCTTGTTTGTTGATTTTATGCTTTAAAGTTGATGGATCAGTTATCTTAATATACCAAGCATTACATGGATAACATGATCCAAATAGTTCCTTACATGAATAAATTATTTACTTGGTCCAAAAATCTACTATTAAACAGGAAACTAGTAGCTCCTTAATTAGAAGTTACAGTGGATCCAATTTAGAAACAAAATAAGCCATATGTTTAATCGCAACTGTGCCCGAGGGGAGAAGTTGTCATAATAAATATTTTAATTACTAAATTAGATGACTATGAGAGCAAGTCCAATGCTGGATGTTAGAGTACAATGCTATCCTTGGTTCTATTGCTATGTTATAGCATCAAATGCTAAAAAATCCAACTCTAAAAGGATGTTATAACTGGATGCAAATATGCATAAATGCATCTTTGGTTCTAAATTTGAAACCAAGGATGCATTTATGCATCCATGCCACATCATCATTTAACCTTATATGAATTGTATGTTGATGTACTTTAAATGAAAGATAGGAGAGAGAAACAAAAAAAATAGCTAAATTTGGAATTAATTGAATGTAAAATGCAACTAGCATTGGAGTTGAAGTTCTATTTTAGCACCAAAAACCACTTTTTGATGCTAAATTATAGCAATAGTTATAGCTATTTAACATCTAGCATTGGACTTGCTCTTAAATTGCTATTGCTATTGCTATAATATACTCCCTCCGTCCCTAATTAGTTGTCCAGTTTGACTTTTCAGTAGTCAAATTGACCAAATTTTGACTGAAATTTACATATATTGTATATTTGAAAAAGATAAAAAAAAGTTATATCATTGTAAAGTATATCTAATCTATTTTAATATGTACTTTTCCGTTTTTTAAAATAATAGAAGGATAGCTTTTAATCTTCGGTCAAAAATTGGTCAATTTGACCATTTAAAAGTCAAACTGGACAACTAATTAGGGACGGAGGGAGTAGAACCAAAAAGTGAATTTTGGTGCTAAAATAAAACTCAACCTCCAAAGCTAGTTCTATAACTAGTTTCAAATTTAACCAACTATTTTAACTTGTACCTAACTCTTTTAACTTCTATTGAATATTCAATACAAACTCATCTCATTCTAGTTAAATGATGATGTGGCATGGATGCATAAATGCATCCTTGGTTTCAAATTTAGCACCAAGGATGCATCCAACTATATATAGCACCTCTTTGGAGATGAATTTTTTAGCACTTGATGTCATAATATAGCAATAGCATCAAGGATAACATTGCATTGAACTTGCTCCGAGTAAACAATAATGAAAACAAACAAAACTGTCTTCTACAATATACTATTAGACTGCAGCTGTGAGACAGCTAGTTGTTAAGCTGCAAGTACCTCAAAATATATCTCCGACAGCGTAAAAGAAGGGGATATAGAAAACATGCATTATAGCACCATACAAAAACAGGCAGCATGTAAAAGACAAGAGACGACTCAAAATTTATCTTTGGAAGCTGAATGGTATTTCTTCAGATCGATTGCATAAAAAAATGTCTATTCAATAAATTATAGAAGTTACCACAGCAACAACGTACGTATAACAGCGTACAGAATCCGTGTCAAGCAGTTATCTTTTATGCCCATAATCTATAAACTTTTACATCTCTGAATTACTATATATGTGCATACTCACTGACTTTAGTTCATCAAATCAAAGCCTTCAACACAATATTATGGAGTTCTCAAAGATTTTCCTCACACTTTTCGCTCTTCAAGCTCTCCTAATCACATCAGCAACACAATTAGCTTCCCCAGCAACCTCAGACATCTTCCGAGAATACATAGGTGCAGAGTTTAACAACATAAAGTTCTCGGACGTACCAATAAACCCGAATGTTGAATTTCATTTTATCCTTGCCTTTGCAATTGACTATACCACTTCATCATCCCCTTCTCCTACCAATGGAAAATTCAACATATTTTGGGACAATGATAATCTTGGAGCTTCTCAAGTCTCCGCTATCAAGCAAAAGCATTCAAATGTTAAGGTAGCACTCAGCTTAGGAGGCGATAGTGTTGGAGATGGAAGCGCCTACTTCAGCCCATCTTCCGTGGATTCGTGGGTTTCTAATGCTATTTCTTCACTCACAGATATCATCCAAGAATACAACTTGGATGGCATTGATATCGATTATGAGCATTTTCATGGAGATCCTCAGACATTTGCAGAATGTATCGGGAAACTTATTAAAGCCCTTAAGAAAAACGGAGTCATTTCATTTGCTTCAATAGCTCCATATGACGACGATCAAGTTCAAAGTCATTACTTAGCTCTTTGGAAGAGTTATGGGCATCTCATAGACTATGTGAACTTTCAGTTCTATGCATATGATGAAGGGACTACTGTTTCACAATTTATAAATTATTTCGAGACTCAGACTTCTAACTACAAAGGTGGCAAGGTCTTGGCTAGCTTCAGTACTGATGGAAGTGGTGGTTTGTCTCCGAAAGATGGCTTCTTTACTGCATGTCATAGGCTCAAAAGCAGGAAAGAACTTCATGGTATCTTTATTTGGTCTGCTGATGATTCTATGTCAAAAGGATTCCCCTATGAGAAGCAATCACAAGCATTGTTAGCAATCAGCCACTAGTCTCATAAATTATCTTATTTGCCAGTATACAATGTGAGTGTAATATTATTGTACCTTCCCCAGCTTATATGTAATTATTTGTTCGCATCTAATTATTACTAGTAAGAAAGTTTGAGTTATATGTTCGCTTCATTGCTTGTTTAAGATAAACTTATATCATACTTATTGTTCATTTCAGTTTAACTACAATAGTAATAATAATGAAAGTAAAACAAGGTTAAAGTACTGGGACAGAGCCACTCTGTTTCAGTAAATATCAGGGTACCAAGCCAGGTTCATTTGTAGTGAAAAAAAGGTAAAAATTGTTGGATTAGTAATAATCCAAACTGCTTCTTTAAGCCAGGTTCATTTGTAGTGAAAAAAAGGTTAAGGTAATATTTGGTCCACTGGACATTTTTCATCAGACTGAAAAAGCTCACCAAGCAAGCAAGTACAGAACAATTTATGTTCAAAGTTGGAACATGGTTTGTCATTTCCTTGTTTAGTTGATAACAATGACTTTAGATAACAGCTTCCGTGTCAAAGCTTGAAAATAGCCAGTCACATAGCCGTCAAGCAAATATTCATTCATTTATCAAAAGAAATTAAGCACATTCAAAAATATTATGTCACAACTATTTGTTCTGATAATTTTCTTCTTCTAGATGCTAGCCAAACAATAATTATTCACACTATACAGAATACAAGAAACAATAACCAACTTGGCCACTAACTGTGGTCCTGTGGGCTTCATGATTTTCCAGTGTAAACAAATGACTTTACCTACTCCATTAAG
Organism: Saposhnikovia divaricata; assembly: GCA_036435485.1. NCBI lineage: Eukaryota > Viridiplantae > Streptophyta > Magnoliopsida > Apiales > Apiaceae > Saposhnikovia > Saposhnikovia divaricata. The sequence continues at coordinate 43,830,062 of CM071594.1, read as the reverse complement.
TTAGTGATACATACACAGCAATGGCTTTTCTTGCTGTCTCACAGCATATGTAATCTCGATCTAACAAAATTCTCCCGGAAAATCTGCGCGAATACAGGCACACAACTAATTAGTGGCCTGTTATTCATATATTCACTCATACAAACTAAGAGAAAGCAAATTCAGAAATGAAAATGAAACTCTCTAATATGTTTCTCACCCTTAGCATTATTCAAGCTCTAGCCTTCCTTAATGTTGATGCAATAAACTCGAACCTTTTTAGAGAATACATCGGAGCTGTGTTCAAAAATGTCAAATTTTCAGATGTCCCGATAAACCCAAACACCAACTTCCATTTCATTCTTTCATTTGCCATTGACTATACCACTTCATCAACTCCCTCTCCTACTAATGGAAAATTCAATGTGTTTTGGGACAGTGATAATCTATCTCCAGTTGACGTTTCCTCCATTAAGAAATCCCATCCGAATGTTAAAGTTGCGTTGAGCTTGGGAGGCGATACTGTGGGGAATAAATTTGCCTACTTCAAACCTTCTTCAATAGATGCTTGGGTCTCTAATGCTGTTTCTTCACTTACTAGTATCATAAAAATGTATCATTTGGATGGTATCGATATTGACTACGAGCACTTCAAGGCTGATCCAAGTACATTTGCTGAATGCATTGGGAAGCTTATAATGACACTCAAGAAAAACAATGTTATTTCTTTTGCTTCGATAGCTCCTTATGATGATGAACAAGTTCAGCACCATTATATGACTTTGTGGAAGAGATACGGGCACCTTATCGACTATGTGAACTTCCAGTTTTATGCATATGATACACAAACAAACGTGTCTCAGTTCTTGAGGTATTTCGAAACTCAAATGTCAAATTACGAAGGTGGCAAGATTTTAGTTAGTTTTACAAGTGCTGGTGGTGGAGGCTTATCACCAGAAAATGGTTTCTTCACTGCCTGCAAAATGCTAAAAAGGCGAAAACAACTTCATGGGATCTTTATATGGTCTGCAGATGATTCAAAGTCTAAAAGATTCAAGTACGAAAAACAATCACAAGCACTGTTGGCAAAATCACACTAGTCTATGAGTATTTTCATGTATATGTGTTCAAAGTCATGTGATCGAGCAAATTATATATCAGCCGTTTTATATGAACATTAATCTATGATTTTGTATATTTGTGAAGCACCCCTGTTAGCATTTTTATTGGAGATTTTCTTAATCAGGACTTAAAACTTTCATAACTTTCATGTCATATAATGATCTTTTATAAATCTAGATTAAATATAAATCGGGAATAAATTCAAATTTTTTGAATTTTGAATTGAACCAAATTATAAAAAATCTAAGTTATTACTACTACTTGGTATGGTTTTATGACCTTTCCGCTAATGTGTTCATGAATGATAATAGATAAATAACAGATTACAATCTGTTCGATGTACGATTTTCTTAATTTTATATAATATTTATTTATATTTTAATAATTATATATCTTATATATATTATTTAATATATTTTTGGCATAATATATATTATTAAATAATAATCGTTTAATTATATGATATATTATTCGAATTATGACTATATTTTATTATAATAATATAATTATAAATGGAAGTATCGTATATACTTATATTCAAATATTTATTGATATTATCATATTCAAATTATGATTCTATAATAATCCATAATGTAATATTTGTCTAAAATAGAATTTAATATTAATTTATAATTGTGTGAAAATTTTATTGTTTATTATATAGTTTTAGATTGTTTTCACTTTGTAGAATTATAAATTTTTGTAAATTTGTTATTAAATATGTGATTTTAATTCAATTATAATTGAAAGAGTATATAATTGAATAATAATTGTATTATAATTAAAAGAATTTGTTATTAAGTAAAATATGTAGTTTATTTTTTGCAAATAAAATTTTATTTGCATTTTAATTTATTTTTTATTTTTTGGAAGGTGTTAATCGACCGACCAACCAACCAATTATAACATGTTTCGCTTTCGCTTATAATAGTATAGTATAGATTTATAATTTTTGTAAATTTGTTAATAAATATGTGATTTTAATTAAATATAACTGAAAGAGTATGTAACTGAATATTAGTTGCATTATAATTAAAAGAGTTTGTCATTAAGTAAAATATGTAGTTTATTTTTTGCAAAATAAAATTTTATATGCATTTTAATTTGTATTTTATTTTTTGGAAGGTGTTAACAAACTTTTTGGGAAGGTGTTAACGACCAACCAACCAATTATACCCTGTTTTGCTTATAATAGTGTAGTATAGATATATTAAACATCAACACAAGGGCAAAAATGATAGTGTTAGTGCCCTAGAGACAATGTAATTGTGCTTCTAGCGAGACTATTTTGTTATTTGATGATTATGATTATGGATTATTCTACATTGATTTATTATGTCTTTGTTTACTGCGAAATAAATATTAGAATAATAAATGTCCTTGAAATATGTAACACGTATTCTATATCTTTAATTATGTAACTTAAAAAATGAGATTATATGAATAGTGTTAATATTCCTAAATATCCCTAAACAGTGTCAAGTGGGAGATGTTATATTTGACTTTATTTGTCAAATATAATATAGTTTAATTATAGAGTAAAGTGCACTTTGTGTACCTGAACTTTGGCCAAGACACCACTTGAAATACCATGGTTTAAAATCTACCACGGGCAATACTGAACAAACTATTTAATTACATTTTGTGTACTACCGTCTATTTGTCACTAACGGAGTTAAATGGCCAGGGGTAAAATAGTCTTTTCCAGCCACATCTTCATCTTCATCTTCTTCACTGTATACATACACTGCGACATATCAATTAACACATTGAAATCACAGAAGGAGACACACACTACACACACTGATACTGACACACACCTGCAGCCATACCCACCCACGAACACCTTACAACACCAAGAACAGGGGAAAGGGATAATTAGCACCCCCACACAACCCAATACACACTGATTTTAAACACACACCCGTACGTAGATATATATATATATATATAGAAGCACAGAAACACACACAGAATTTCAATTAAACCTTGATTTGATGAATCATTCATTTTCGGAAGGGTTTAAGGCTCAGGAGGTTAAGGAGATTACGAAAGCTTGTCCGAATTTGATGGAATTGTTTGTTGCTTATATGTTTGATCCCATGTACAATGGGTTTGTTGGGGATCAGATTTTATTAGTTGTGGTGACAAATTGTCCTGATCTTGAGAGGTTATGTCTCGGATACTTCGGCTTTGTTGAATGTTAGGGGTGATATGGATGATGAAGATGGTGCGAATGAGGATGCCAGGATTGGTTTGGGGACATTGATTGAGGTGTTTTCGGGTCTTCCTTTGTTGGAGGAGTTTACTTTAGATGTTTGTAATAATGTTAGAGAGAGTGGGACTGTGTTTGAGATGCTTCATAACAAGTGCCCTGGTTTGAGGAAGCTTAAGTTGGGTGTGTTTCAGGGGATTTGTATGCCTATTAAGTCCAAGTTGGATGGGATTGCACTTTGTGAAGGGCTTCAAGAGTTGTCGAATAAGAATGTGGTTGACTTGAAAGATTTCAGATTGATTGCTATTGGTAGGGGGTGTTCCAAGTTGGTCAAGTTTCATGCACAGGGTTGTAAGAAGATTACTGTTAAGGGGATGGGGACTTTGGCTTCTTTGCTTCATCGGACATTGATTGATGTCAAGATCTTTTGTTGCAAGAATCTATGTGTTATGTCTTCGTTAAAAGCTTTGAAACCGATTCGAAACAGGATTTTGCGACTTCACATTGATTGTGTTTGGGATAGTGTTGAGTAATTAAAGGATCTAGATGGGACATAGTATAACTTCAAAAGTTTTGCTTGTTCTGGGTTCTTTATTTATGTCTACTGCATTCATATACTCTGTGGAAGCCCCTAATCCGTTACCGATTGAAGAAGCTGTTTAGATTAACAATTGAGAAATCTGAAGAGGTTTACAATGATGGACATGTACATAATTATTTTAGATTAGAGTAAGAGGCTAGGGTGGTCCTAGTCCAGCAATTTAATTTGGCATAAGAGGCTAGGGTGGTCCTAGTCAGCAATAGAGGCCAATGTGTTGCCTAATTGGGAACCCAATTTTCAAAGTCCAGAGGGACCTAGTGTCCGGTATGGGGACATTATGTGGCTGATCACCCGTATTGTCCGGTTTTAATAAAAGGGCTTAATTTAAATTGAAATGTTTAAAAGGTGAATATATGATATAAAAAGAGAAATCGATTTCTCTCTCTCCCTATCTTTGGAATGAATTATAAATTGTCAAAAATTTTGAAAGAGCTCAAAGAATGATTTCTTATATTGTTGTATCCACATTTTTGTTGTTGATTCTTTTGCATCTATATTGTTACTTGCTGAGCATTTGGCTCACTTCTTGCTATTGTTTCTAACCCTTTTTCAGTTAAAGAAGAAAAAGATACGAAGTAGGAGTTATATCCGAGAAGAACTTGTTGTGGACCTTAGGCATCCTAGTTGCACTTTGCTAGAAGGTTGGACTTTTGGGTATCAGTAAAAATTTGTGTAATAGTTCTAGTTGGTTGTATTTATATTGTGGACTGTATGTATCTTTTAATTAAGGATTTAGTATTGTAATGTAATAATTTAGTTAGTAGTTGCTTGTTTCATACCACTACCTGTTAGAGATCTGGGTTAGTAGTGGGGTTGTATTTATTTCTTATTATTTTGTTATCAAGGTTTATGTTTTTAGTTGGTGTTGTGATGCCCCGATCTTTGCTTTGATCGGGAGGGCATTTTGGTATGGTTCACCTGATCAGTTAGGACAGGTTGAACATGTGTTTGTATTATTTCTTTAGTAGTTAAAATTGTGGTTGGTGTTGGATTGTATTGGTTTGGATTCAAATTACAGGTGGATAGTCCGTATTACGAATACTACATGCCGAAATTTTTCAAAATTTCCCTATATTAAAAATCCATTTTTATCTAATTAAATCCAATAATTTATTATAAAAGTATATTTATAGTATTGGGAAGTCGGGGCGTTACATGTAAGTTACAAATGAAGACATTAATTCTATTGATTATGCAATGAATGGGCAGTTGGGGTGGAGGATGTGTTTTGTATGCCCATATATGGTGTTGTTAGACAACATAAGAGAGAGAACAAGTAGAGATGAGCTTGCTCTAAAAAAACACTATCCGGAACCCCCTCTTCAAAGATCACTTCTTTTCTTTTTCTATTCTCTATAAAATATAATTTGCAGGTGTAGAATCTTTCAATTGATAAATTACTTGTAAATTTTAATTTTATTTTATTTATAAGTCAAGACATATAATTTATTCATTTAATGAATAAATTTAGTTTAATTTTATTTGAGAAATATGTTAAAAAAAAAAAGAATTGTTAATACATAAGGATAAATGGTAGATTTTTCTGCAAAATTTTATTTTGAAATAGTAGTGTATCTTTCTCATTGTAAATATTTACAAAAACATTGTAATTTTTGTAAATATTTATGAACATTTGTTAAACTCTAATTCTTATATTTTCAAATGTGACTATATCGAAAACTTCTATTGAAAATAGGATACAGGTTCTTTTGATTTATGATTGAGTTGAGATTTCGTAATTTTCTTTATCTTATTCGCATCTTAACCTTTCATTACAAAAATCATTTTAATGTTATAAATGTTCTTGTTGGTCCCGGAGTATATTGGAGAAGGGGAGGTCGAATGCAATATAGATAATTCCAAATCTTTACCTCAACAACAATGATAAAGATTGTAAACTATCTATACAAGAATTGCAAACACAAGTAGTAACTCAAGATATTCTCACAAAATAAATATTTTATTTATTTTGCAAAGTGTTGCTACAACCTCGAGACAAAGTATTTTCTCAAGTCTCGACTTCTTGAATCCATTACAGAAAGAATGAGAGATGTTTATCTATAAAGACTAATCTTCTCTAACATCTCTGTCACATGGGTTGTGGAGCCGCTGTCATTTTCAAGTGGCAGCTCCTTACAAATTGCACACCCACGTGACTTTCCCAAAATGATATACAAACAGACTATCATTAAACATAAAGCAACCTGGGTTCTTTCTAAAACTAGCTAAAACTAACTCTATTAAAATGAGTAAAATATATGTATGAAGTTTTTGATCAAAAATATTTAAATAAAAATATTGTGTTAATTAAATAAGAATATATAACTTACATATTTTTAGGGGTGTTATCTAAAAGTTTTAGATATATATACATTTACCAAGTACTATTAGTTGGTGACTTTTTTTTAAACTTGCAATTAAAAATTATTTTTTCTCCTAAATTTGCATGACATAATAAATTATAATCCAATAATTATCACATGGAGAACTCGTCATCATTAAAGATGTCGCAAGTTTTTATTTTAAATTATAATATTATCTCAATTTTTTTTATTAAGGAGTAAAATAAGAAAAATAATATGTAAAAATTTACTCTTATAGTCGATCTTATGATAACCGGGTCAAAACTTGAATAACTTTTAAACATTAGTTAAGTTCCAAACATACCAATGCATCACATGTAAGTTAAAAAGAACTAACAATTTTGATATACTTTAGGAGGTGTTTGGGGTAACTTATTTTAAGACAAAGTTAGAGATTCCTAACTTTCCAACCTATTTTTGCAACTTATTGAATCTCAAACATACATTAAATAATTGTATAAAAAAAGTTTATCAAAATAAAAAAATTTTTACCCGAAAATAAGTTCATAAGCCCATGAAATAAGCTTAGCCAAACAGGCTATTAGTTATTGACTTACTCTTATATTTATTTGTTATTTATTAAAAATATATTATGCAATTCATATATTTTCTTTATATAAATCTAAATATTGTCCTGCTCATGTGGCCCACACACAAAAATATGATGTTTATGATTGAAAACATGTATGAAAGTAACAATTCATTTTGAAAAAATTTACTACATACTAATAATAGATAATATATTCATAAAAAAAAAGAATAGATAATATAATTCAAACATAGCCAAAAAAAAATATGATTCAAATTTATTCAAAAACCCAACAATTCATTCATGAAAGTAACGCTATTAATTTGTATGAAATAAAAAATATATCAACACCAGAAAATAAGTTTAGGTTTACTGTTTAGTGCTGATTTATCTACTACAGTCTACAGTAGTAGTTAAAAATTCAAAATTTCTGGCTAATCAAAGGACCGGTCTATTTCATATATTCGCATTTTATTTCCTCCTAACAAAATCTTAAAACAATGTTTTACTCTCCCGCGCGCATTTCCTATACACCGCCCACCAAAAATTTTGAAATTTAACATTTCGATGCAAAACCAAGCCCGCCAGGTCACCTATCCGTGTGCCTCCAAATTCTAATCCTCACCGTCCATCAATATCCATCAACGCCCATAAACCACTCACACAAACTCACACGGATCGAGTCCTAAACTTGTCACACTATATAACCACTACTCCAGATCCCACTACTTTCTCATTCTTCTTCACTAACCCACAACACAAATCTCCATCTCAATTTTCAGGTTCGCATTCATATCAATTTTTCTTGCATTTAGTTATTTATTTGTCATCTTGCTCTAATTAGCGTTCAATTATATAGAAAACAGTTTCATTTTGTATTTGTTTTATGCTTGAGTGCTTACAATCTGTTTGATGAATTGTCCCACAGAGAATACAACTAGCAAAAAAGCAACAGAATGTCAGGAAGAGGAAAGGGAGGCAAGGGATTGGGAAAGGGCGGAGCCAAGAGGCATCGCAAAGTTCTCCGCGACAACATCCAGGGAATTACCAAGCCTGCTATTCGAAGATTGGCTAGAAGAGGCGGTGTGAAGCGTATAAGTGGACTGATTTATGAGGAGACCAGAGGCGTGTTGAAGATATTTTTGGAGAATGTGATTCGTGATGCGGTGACTTACACGGAGCACGCTAGGAGGAAGACTGTGACTGCTATGGATGTTGTGTATGCGCTCAAGAGGCAGGGCAGGACTCTTTACGGTTTTGGTGGTTAGGGTTGGTTTGATTGGGTGTTTAAAGGTCTTGCTGTCAAGAAAACAATGTGGGTGTTGGTGTTTATGTTTAGTCTTTAAATTTTAAATGTGTAGTTTGTAAGAGGGTAATATTTGAAAAAATGTATGCTGTTGAAATGGTTAATGGAATGAATGTTATGGTCCTTTTGCAAGTAATTGAAATGTGTTTGGTTGTGAATTTTATATGTTTTGGTTAATTTTCAGTACTGAAATATGATTGTTGAGTAGAAGAGTTGCAGAAATTTTTATGTTTTGGTGAAATGTTATCTTAATGTTGTGTAGTAATTTTGATTTACTGAGCAATTATTCTAGTTGAGCATCTTCATTTTGGCTTTTTAGAAAATTTTGAGTATTGTTCTGGGTTCTTGGTGTTTGGGTATAATACTTTGTAGATGGAAATGCTGGATATATACAGCTGTAGTTGATGATCTTCAGTGCAGTAGTGTCACTGCGAGGTCATCGGAACTTAGACAGTCAGGTTCAGTCTAACTGTGCAATGTAGTATGGTGGGAATATTACCAATTGGGTTCAGCTTCATTTGGCGAAAGTGAAACAGGCTACAGCCCTTTTTGCTCCTCATTCCTCGCTAAATTATTGCTTTAGAACTGAATGCCTCAAACATACCTCTTTGCTAGACTAGATAATTACTGCCTCTGTCCCATTTTATGTGACCCTTATTCCTTTTTGGGACGTCCCAAAAAGAATGAACCTATTTTACTTATTATTTTTTAACACTACTTTTTAACATTACATCCACTACTCCATCTTATACTACTTTTATATTATATAAACACTATTACACCCACTAATTTTTTTCACTATCTCAAATCTGTTATTAAATATTGATAGGTCCCACCACTTTATCTACTTTTCAACTAACTTTACACTTTTTCTACTACATTTTCTTAATCTCCATGAAAATCAAACTGACTCACATAAAATGGGACGGAGGGAGTACTTTCTTGTCGTGGTTGTGTACTTTCCCACTTCAAGTCTAATAGATTCTTTACTTTTCTGTTTTTTTGATGCGTTTCCTGTGGCTTGTTCGGTGATGGGAAATTCTAGAAGTCCTAAAAAAATTTCAAAAAAATTCTTAACAATTAAAGTGAGTTGTCATATTGATCGGTTACATTTACATAAATAGAGTAAAATGCACTTTGTGTACCTGAACTTTGACAAAGATACCATTTGTAATATTACATTTCTAAAAGTACCACGTACAATACCGAACAATGAATTTACTTAAATTTTGTGTACCGCCGTCTATCTGCTTCTAACGACGTTAGAATCCCGGGGGCAAATCAGTCATTTTACCCACTTTTATTCCTCTCTATTGTAAATCTTTCTCTCTCCCGATTTTTATACACACACGGACACACACATACCCCCACACACACTCACCTTAATTTCGATTTTTCTGCTTTGTTTTTCATCAATTTGAGAATGCAATTACATGATATTAACCTACAAATTCATATCTTCATTTTGATATATGATTTGTGAAGATTCATGAAAATTTTTTTAACACCCATTTTGATTTTTGTTGGGTTTTCGTGTTATAGCGATTTGTTATTGTTTTTGATACTTAATCTTTGTTTATCTTGATGTGTAGAGTAGTTTAGAGTGATAGATATTGTGTTTTGGTAAAGAAAATTTTTGGGTTTAAAACCCATTTCGTTTTGATTTCGTTTTTTATGATTTTGATTTTTGATGATGTTGTGGATGATGGGTTAGTGTAGAATATTAAATTTGGAGCATGTTGGTAGTAAGTTTGTCGATTTTCGTTGAGTTTTCGGGTTCGTCGGAAAACCACCGTCGGCGACGATGTGTTCTTGATCCGGCGGCGTTGATTTGGTTGTGTTTTTGGTGGGTGTATAGTTGTTTAATCATGTAGAGTTAGTATAAAAGATTTCATGTTAGCTAGGGCTTGTTATATGTGAATTGTAATTTATTTTTTTTGTTGGTTG